>CM021323.1:4798499-4815177 GCA_010645155.1 Tigriopus japonicus
ATTAACATCATGTCCATTGTGTTAACAAAATTATCGGGCTGTTTCTACTTTCTCTAATGTCAGACCAAATGTTGGATTTTGAAATTGAGGAGTGAACTTTCTTCCTCCACAAGATCTGCTTATTTTAGAGATCCAGGTCCAATTGGAACTGATTCTTGATACAGATATCATTTCAAGACCTTTAATTCTGAGAGATCATTAACACAATTTCTTTCAACCATATTTTTGGTTGTCTGTTTTCGAGCAGGGACACGACTTATGTTCACTTATATTTAAGATATGGTACTAAGGATTAGCTACACGTGTAAGTCCGGAAGATATTTCTGTTTTCTTCAAAATTGTTTTTGAATGTGTTCCCATTTTCAATTTGGAAAAGACTTTTGAAAACAACCAGGACTTTTTTCTAATCATTTACTCAATGCACTCACTCAGTCCATTCATTGTTTTTAAATAATGAAATGCTGGTTTACTCGCAACTCTTATAGCTCCTAAGTTTCTCTTTCCCAAGTAAAGCTATTGTTACCTGGTTTCAAACCAGCTAATGTCCTAGTGTGCGTGACCATTAACCAATATTGCAATCCTACTAATAACACCCTAACCAATGAATGACATGTGGACGACGTCTTCTTCGTCTTCTTGAATGACTGAATCCTCTTGCAAAATGTGTCGGGTTTGGTCTTGTCTTTTTCCTTGTTCCTGTCCACCATGAATCCATGAATATCCGTACTACGACTTTTCTTTCTCTCTTACTAGGACCTACCGCAGACATGAAGGGTCAAAGCTAAGTTTCCAAAATAATGCATGACACAAACGTGTAATTTCTCGGCAAACAGACGGAAAATCATTGGGGTGAAAAGAGCGGCGTTTTTGTCCATCTTTCTCTTTCTCACTGAACGTGTCATGGTTGGATTCCAATCGAAGCTCATTTTGCACTTTGGGAGAAATTTGACGGACTTTTTAGCTCGTAATGTTCGCTATTAGCCGGAGCCAGACGAACTCATGGGTTCGTCTTTCTTGGGCGTCGTAATCAGTCGAAGAAAAGGGCCCTTCACAATTCTCAAAGCGAGTTCCGAGGAAGTTTATGGCCAAGAGTGGAGTCCATCCAAAGAGTACATGGAGTACGTGGTAGGGTTGGCAGGTCTTATTATTGAATATTGATGTCTCTCTGGATGGAAAGATCGCTTCTTAGTCATCATAAATAATCTCTAGTCTCATCCCAAACGATGCGAATAAGATAGGAGGCGGGGAACGAGGCCAAAGAGCAAGCGAATCATTTCACTCAGAAGCTATTAAAAAGATACAAATCGACTGCGGTGAAGGGGAAATTCGTGCATACAAGATTCGTCAATTGCAATTTCACTTTTCGCCGCTCATGTTTGTTGTTACACGAAGATAACCACTGCTACTTCTCGACTACCTTTTTTGAGTCTGCTTGGAGCATCCTCGTTTTTCTTAACATGATGATGATGGAGTCAAGTCAAACATTTACGAGCGGCTTCTGATCTCTTCATTTTCCTTCACGTCTCAAGAAGCGCCTACAGGGTGTGTCATAACCCATCGCTAATGCCTTATGATGAGCCTTACGTATGTGCAGTAATTTCTAGACTCTCTTAAAGATGGTAGAATAATAGTGAAAGATGTGTGAATCTCTCAAGTGAGGCGCTTTGTTATTTTTCATTCGCTATTTCAGATCAAATACGTGTTTAAAAACAGACACAACTTGCTTGCGTATTCACAGTATTTTAACACCAACCAAAGACTTGTCTGGCCGTATGCTCAATATGTTGAGGAACTTTCAATCTAGCACATTGTATCATAGTCGTATTAGCAATCAATGACAAAGGAATTTGTATCAAGTTCACCAAAGCTGATGATTGTGGTTGAGATCCTCTCAGTGCGGATCTTTGGAGCATAAATCCGGATTAGTGAAACAAAACGAGACCGCCTAAGAGTTGGAGAAGACCTCTTAGTAACATTTCGAGACATGTTAGCCCCTATGGAGATAAATGTGGTTGGAATGCCACGGACAAAAAGACTCGCCAAGAAAAGAAAAAAAGATTTTTTTTGCAGAGGAAGGGAAAGTTTGAAAATACGTCAGCATTACTGTCCGCAATCGAGGACAACATGACAAACATTGATCTTGGAACGATTTTGAAACAAGTCGGAAATTGACCAAGATCGTGTGAATCACATCCGCAAAATCCGTGAGTAAATTTGAAAACGCACCAAATTCCTTTATAATGGGAAAGTTATTTGAATATCTTGCAACGATTTCAAACATGGAGGATGATTTTGGATTTCCATCATCCGTTGAGCAGGGTGGAGCCAATATTTCACGACAAATGGAACACAAATCGGAAACTTCCAGAAGTCGTTTCTTCCGAAATGACTTCCTCTTTGCTCTTGTGATTTACGGCCTCTGTTCAAACCTCAAAAAATGCATCACTCAAAATTCTCAAAAGAGATCAAGAGTATCTCCCAAACACATCCATCGCGGCTGATACCCATTTTAGACAGACGAATCATCAAAACAAAGCAAAACTAGTTTCAAACTTGAAGTTAATGAGAGAGGTGGCCAAGTCTTCATTTTCTCTGCCTGTGTCAGTGCGCGCTTTTCTTTTCGAATCCCGTCGCAACTTTCATTGTTCACCCAAGGGCAGAGAAAATTCTGATTAGATCTTTCAAATAAATTGGCATGTCAATGTTGGATTGATCCCTCTTCATCTTTTCATCTGTGTATGTGTGTACTCGTATTGCATGAAATCATGCCTACATATGCCTGACCTCTTGCCTTTGGACAGGATATTACATTGCTCAACTCTGTAGGAGATTATCGTGCTTTCAAAGCCTCGTTAGTATTATGTCCTTATCATCGTTATCAGAACTCGAGCCACAGATTTGTGGACCTCTGGGGCCGATATACACGAACAAATTGTCAATGGTTTTGTATTCTGGGAAAGCAATGGGTGTATTTGATTGATTGGCCGACCAAGGTCGATCGACGAAGAGTGTCGAAGGGTTAGAAACCGTCAAATATTGCAGTTTCTCGGACACACCTGGTAATCAGACCATTGGATAGAACGAAGGCTTAGAGTACAAACACACTCAGAGAAAGGAGAAACTCAATCAATATCTCAGTGGAGGCAAAGGATTTGAAAGTGAGTCGGTCGAGTTGCCTCCTAAAAGTTTAGGACTGTTGGGCTCCTGTTGCCAAAGATGGGGAGATGTGGAATCAAAATTCAACTCACCATTGTTGATCAATTGATGGACGCATTGGAATTGGTGGGAGTATTGCTTGAAGCTCCTGATCATCGATGGTGATTGACTTTTTCCTCAGGTCAAGCATCGATGTTTAAAACATTGACCCAATTCGGTCTTCTCTTACATCGATTGGAAAATTGGGAACATTAGAAATCTAAAAAGCTAAGCTAATTCAGAATTAATATGCCATGTGTGGAAATTGTTTTTCGGGGCATTTATTTTCTGTACAAAAAACATGTTTTCAGTTAAAAATTAACTGATCAGGCATACATGATGTATTTGAGAGAGGAAAAAATGTAACATACTTTTAATATAAAATTAGGGAAATGTCATATGAATAGTTTCATATGTAAAAAGCGGAACAAAACTAAATGCAAAGACAAAGGCAACGTGTGTTGTTTGATACTGGTTTAAAGATCAAGCACAACGTCACTGACATTTACTTTTCTTTTTTTCAGTTTGATGTAACCATGGGTGGATAACAATTCTGCGATTATGACAGAGTCTTTTGAGAGTGATCCAGACAATGTGCTGGATCCACTCTCTTTCCAGTCTCAAGGAAGCACAAGTTCCAATTTCATTACCCAAATGAATACCGATTTCTTTGCTCTTCCTGGACTTCCTGCTTTAGATCACAAGATCCAAGGCAGTGGGGGTTCAGTTGCTATCGACGAAAACCCCCGAGGTCCTCGACAGATGTGTCCAGATTGGGGGTCCACCAAATGCTTTGAAGATTTGGTCACAAATCGTACTTTGGGCGAGGGCGAATCCTGGGGCAGTTATGGCGGGATCTTGTTCCGTGACACTTGGATGATCCCAATGCTCGCCCTCTCAGCTATAAATGTGATAGTGATATTGACTTTTGAAGTCTACGTTTTGTGCAAGGCATCGCGGAATACGCCCAGCCGAAGACATTTATTCCTCGGTCAGATGTTGCTCTTGGGACTGTTGATCGGGTCCTTGGTAGGCTTTGCCTATGCTGTGGAACCCACTGACCTCACTTGTGCTGCCATTCGTTTAGGCACGGGATTTTCTTATGCCCTAATTTATTCATCGCTTTTGGTGAAGTTGGTGTTTCTGATATCTTTAAACACAGGCGTGTACTTGCCGGCCACTTATCAAGCCCTGTTGTTCCTTTTTTGTATCCTGGTCCAAGTGGTCATCGGTCTCCAATGGATATCTAGCTCGGGTCCCCTATGTAGTTTCACAACGCAGGATCATATGTTATCATTGCTCTACGTGGTGTTCCTGATCATATTTTCATCCACCTTGGCCGTAAAGTCCCGGACCTTTCGAGACAACTATAGAGAGGCCAAATATATTGGAGGCCTGATGGTAGTCACAGTTCCCGTTTGGCTGGCTTGGGTGATTTCAGCCGTTGTTTTACACGAATCGTACCATCCCGCCATCGTTGGTAGGAAGACCAACCTTGTTGCCAGGATGTAATTTGTCACTGTATCCCGCTTTCTTATTCTAGGCTTTGGTTTGTTAACGGTGTGTGCCATTACGTTCGTCATTATGTTTTTGCCTAAGAGTCGTCAGTTGAGTGCCATTGGCAAAGAGGGCATCTACATTGAGGATCAAGAAGATCGGTTCTCGATCCACAGTGACCGATATTCGCCTTCATTTTATCACTTTAAGCCTCACAAGACAATCTTGTCGCCCAGCTCGTTGTTCAAGGAGCCTCGAGCGGAAAGTCCTTATTTCAGAGCTGGCAATTCCTATACGGGTAAGACAATATACATCCTGAACGGCGTCAAAGCGTTGACGGTGATTTGGAACGCCTCTTCTAACCATCTAATTGTAGGTTTTCACCGTCCCCTGAGGGTTGTCCCACCTTCAGCTTCACCTTCGCAGCAAGCCCAGATCACGCCTCCTTCTTCATCACATGTGGGTAACACCCACCAACACGCACTGCCCCCTCCCCCTTACACCACTCGCACCTCCTACTTCCCCTCTCATTTCTTCCCCGAAAAAATGAATCATTACTGGCAATACTACTACCCCAGAGCACCAGGTATCTACTACCCAGTTTACCCGTCACAATACCGGCCACGCACACATTCATAAATGTAATGCAACGTGCTTCAGATTGTCGTAGTTGTCTTAGGGAGGTCTAATTCCAACATCTGGTTTTCCGTTCGGTTTATTCCAGGTGTGTATGCTCGCAACGATGTGGAAAGTATGAATATTTACACGTCTTTACACGATCACGATCGAACCAAGTCCATGAATCCTAATGTTTATTTCTACAAATCAAACAACTACCAGCATCCTGGATTTATTTACTAAAGTCATGCTCCGATTTGACAATGAAAATCGTTCCTGGCTAGTGACTTCTTTTTGTATAAAATGAGTTACTTTAGAGAATAAAAACTCGCATTGATCAGTCCGTAGGTTACTCAGTTCCAGTAATTGGAGGGACAATGGATTTGCACAATACGAAGCCTATAGACGACATCTACAAACCGTGAGGGTCCCTGGTGTTTGAAAGCCGCACTAGCTCATCCTAGAAAGCAAACCCCGTCGTTTTACTTGACGTTGAGGACGTTTCGACCTTAGAATGTGTGATTGGGCCTGAGATGGAGGCTCAAACTTCACCAAATTGTCTCAGCACCTTGTGTGCCCTTTCAAGTTCTGCCATTTTGTGTGCAGGTGTGTCGTCTTGTGCCTGGGATTGATCAAGGATTTCGAAAAATAATGGATTGAGGTCG
Source organism: Tigriopus japonicus (assembly GCA_010645155.1). NCBI lineage: Eukaryota > Metazoa > Arthropoda > Copepoda > Harpacticoida > Harpacticidae > Tigriopus > Tigriopus japonicus. The sequence goes on from CM021323.1 coordinate 4,804,475, forward strand.
AAGCTTTGTTATGACTAGTCTTGGTCACCCAGGGTGATGATTAGAGCTCGGAATAATATTCAGCAAAAAGTAGCCAAATATTCATTATTTATTTACCAAAAAGGGGGAAAATATTTGCCCAAACACTTCAAATATTCAAAAAAATCGCGGTGCCTTTTTGGTACAGATTGAACTTCTCAGTCTATTTATCTTCTTGCCCTCTGTTGAAGAAGCATTGAACCACCAGTATCATCGACAAGTTCTCTTCGGTGAGGCACTGACGTCTGTCAGAGAGGACGTTCTTGTACAGGGAGAATGAACGCTCAACATCGACACTTGCTGTTGGCAAGTACTTCATTTGGGCAACATCCAATGGAGACATCCCATTCGGAAGGTCTCCCTCACCAACGATGGCCTTCTGGACCTTTCGGACTGTTTCCAATCCTGGATTCTTGGAAAGCAAACTCTCCATCTTGGCCTGCAGGGCCCTTCCAACAGGGCCAGGGCAGCTCTCCAGCCTGGCCTTGGTGTTGTTGATGAGTGTGAGGGCCTTGTCCAAGGGCAAACCCTGTTCCTCAAGGCTGGTGATGGTCATGGGCAGGAAGGCCATGTTGGAAAGGATGTAAGTGAGGTCCCTGGTCACGCAGCTCTTGGCAAACTGCTCCTGGCTCTCCGCAATGCACCTGGCGTCGGTGCTTGTGAAGCTGTCCACCACGTCCTTAACCTCCTTGAAGTACTGCGCGTACCAGATGGCTGCTCTGACCCAAGTACCCTACCTGGTCAACACGGGTGCAGGGGGTAATTGGATGCCAGGGCAGCAAGCTCTGAACTCGGCGCGCCTCAGTGGAGCTTTCAAAAACACCTTCTTTGTGCTGGAAATCAGGCGGTTGACCTCAGGAAAGCTCTCCACTACCAAGTCACAGATGCGATGCAAGGCGTGAGCTGTGCAAGTCAGGTGAAGCAAGTTCGGGAAAAACAACCGCATATCCTTGCCGGCTTTGACCATGTAGGCTGCGCCGTCAGTCACAAAGACCTTTGCCAGATTGTAGTCAAAATCAGGGGAAATCCAAAGCACAGCCTGATTCACAAGACGGGCAATGGTGACGCTGTCTGTTCGCTCAAGGAACTTGCAGAGGACTAAGTGAGGTTGGTGGTACTTTTCGGCATCAAGTCTTCCGCAAATCACATTTGCAACGGCCCGTCCCAAGCAGTCAGAGGATTCATCCACACTGATCCAAATGGGGAAACCACTGAGGTCAGCCCTGATCTGGGAGAATACTTCCTCGAAGCATTGGGGCATGTAGTTCTTGCGCAGCGAGGACTCATTTGGGATGGATACAGCAAGTCGCTCTTCCAGAAAGACGCGGAATTTGGGGTGCTCCAACTTCCACCAAGGAATATTGGCAGCTAAGAAAACCGAACAGAGTTCCCTGCCAATTTCTTCAGATTTTGAAGGATTCTTCTTTTTTTGCAACACATCCTCGATGTGTGCCTGGTTCTTGGCAACATGTGTCTCCTTCAGCTTGAGATTGCTCATGTGCCTGGACGTCTTCAAGTGTTGCTGAAGTTGCACCTTGCAACTGGCTTTTACCAGGCTCTCACAGGGCCCACAGGAGATGGAGCTCTCTCTGTTATCGAGTATTCGGTAGGGGAAGTCCTTGCCGGTGTTAAGGCTGGTAAGCCATTTCCTCTTGTTAGATATACTCATGGTGATGGATGATTGATGGATGACAAGGCGGAGACACAATATTTTCTTTGTTTATTTTCTCGCCTAACGGCAGTTGTGCATCCAAAAGGCGGGAAATTCAAATGTGGAAAAGGAAAAAAACAGAGATCCTCAAAATGACAGATATATTCATTTTCCTCCAAAATTCCCGAAAATATTCAAAAATATATTTTATATATTTTTGAATAAAAGTCCTAGCCTTAGTGATGATCAAGTGGGCTTAAAATATGTTCAAATAAGAAATGGTATTCATTGTCTGGATCTTGTTGGTCAAATTTCAAATTTCGACTTTAAAATTTAGCAATAAAACTGCCACTGAAAACTTGCTTTAAACATATTTCAAGAATATTTGTATTTCCTCTCCCCTTAATCAAAAGCGTTTTTTTCGATCTTCGAGTTCAAGTTTGATCAGGCTCAAAAAAAGGAGCAAGCTGCTTATCTGTTGTCCAACTGTTTCCAACACAACCGAAAACTGTCCTTCTAGGCTATTGGTAACATCAGGCTGAATTGGCAGCGTGCCTTAGTGGCTGTGAGGCCAGAGTTGCCAACTGGCGATTTCTATCGCCAGATTTCACGAATCTGGCGATTTTGAAACGTGTCTGGTGATAGAAAAATTAATCTGGCGAAATCAGCTGATCTGGCAATAAATCCGGCGATTTTGATATCACTGGTGATAAATCTGGCCATTTTAGTATTTCTGGCGATAAATTTGGTGAAATGAGCAAATTTGGCAAAAAAATAGGCAAAATTTGGGAAATTTGACGAAAAAAATTGGCAAAATCGCCCGTTTGTGGCGAAAACTCAGGCAAATTTTGATTCTCTTTTTATGATTTTGACTTTTATTCCTACTGAAAACCAATTTAGAGGACACTCACTAAAGAGGGGTGGGGGGGAGAGCTTTGATCAAAGTATTAGGTCATATGTTTTGTGTTTGGAGATCCATGCTTGAATCATACTTTATCAATTGACTTCCATCCATTTTGCGTAACTTTAACGTTTTCAGGCCTCTAAAACAACGCCATACGAATGCCAGCGTCTGTGTATTAGATCAGGGATAACCTATATAATAGTATTCAGGGGTTCCTGATTAGATGCTTAACCTAAATTTTGGAAAAAAATGCTCTAGCAGGCTTAAAATACGCTTGAAGTCAATAATGGAAGCATGCTTGCAGCATGCCTTGGTCCAGGCAAAACATATGAGCTATAGTTTCTTGAATAGATTGTGCTTTTACCAAGAGTAAGAAAATTTTGATTCGCTCTTTTGTTGTAGAACTTACTTCCTCCCTCTTTGCGACAAATCTATCCATTAGACGACCTATTATAAACTTTTAAGTCTCATCTAGACGACTTGTTTTCCACTATCTATGACCTGCCCTAAGCTCAATGACTATATCGGGCAGCTAATTCCAACTCCCTTACACACCAATGCTTTTATCAGACATGACTTTTCCCTATTCGGTTTTCATCTTTTTTTATATTTACATGGAATGACATTCTGTGCGCCAGTTAAAATCGGGAAAAAATGCAGACTAGAATTTTTAAGAAGAGAGTTTGGAAAAAGAGACTGTTATGAAGTCAAAAGCTTCGGCAAACGCATGTGTATTTGATTTTGAAAACTCCCAACTTGATTTTTCTAATGGTAGGGCCAATTTAAATCCCAACTAGATTATGCATCCTATTATTTTGCGATTGCCCCAATTTGGTTTTGGTTACGCCCTCTGTATGGTTTACTACTCCAATCTATTATCATATGGTCAAAATACAGGCCATGAACAATGTCAATGGTATAAAAAATGTTTTTTTTACTATTTGAGTGACCACATTGCATTTTGGGATTTTTTAATAGCAATTGGTCAGATTTCGTTAACGTAATACCATTAGCATTGCTTGTAAAGAGTCATAAATTTCATAGCATTTCAGAAAAGAGTTCCAAAGATTTTGTTATTTAGCATCAATAAAATTTCAATTTCGTTCACAATTTACAAAACTAAAACGCGTTCTAAGTGTTACAAATAAAAAATATGAAGGAAAGTCCACTATATGAAGTGGCATTCCGTTTTTCTTCGAGAACTTTTGTCATGAAATGTGTATCAAAAGAGAAGTTGAAATGAAAGTTGATAAACAAAACTGAAGAATTGATTATTTGAGGTGCTCCTTGAAGATTACTTCACCATGATTGACTATTTATGTACATAGGGTCGTTAGTAAAAAGAAATTTGGCGAAAATCTGGCGATTTTTCAAATGAGGTGGCGAATTCTGGCGAATTTCGGTGGCAAATCTGGCGATAAGAGCCGTCGAAGACCTGGCAACCCTGGCTGTGACCAAGGATAGTCATAACAAAAAGCTGCGACATTTGTCCATATCTAAAGATGTCCTGGGATTGATCGTGTTTCGTGTCATTCATTTTAAAGACATCTGCCATTGATCAGATTTACTAATGCCATGATAAATTTCCCAAACCCATACCCAAATAAACGTAACCTCAGCTCAAGAATTTGCCATACTGAGCCTGCTTTCAGACATCTGAGGAGTGGGCGTGGCTCCAAGTGAATGTTTTAGCCGATGCAGCTACTACCACCGGCGCAAAATTACGAACTTACGTACACAATAATCGGATACGATGGATCACCTCCTTATAAAAACAATCTACCATGCAATCATGAGTTGGACTCCTGTGCTTTGTTTTATCATCATCTCGGGCTTGTGGTCCAACCCGTCTCATGATGCCTGATGTCCTAGGGCTTGCCTTCTATTTGTTGGTCGTGTAAATCAATGATTCTGAAAAAAAATTCTATGATGTGCGCTAAAATAGTGAACGCCCAAAAAATAAGTAAAAGGTATAAACTTTGCTAATTAACAATTTCATGCAAATCATTTTCAGGATATTTGTCTAAGTACAATGCACCATAAAAAAGCAAAACTAGATTCCGGAATAATATTTGCTACAAAGTGAGAGAATATGAAATTGCCAAGAGCAAGGGCCAAAATTTTCAAAAAAAAATGAGCCGGATATAAAAAAATGATAACACCATTATTTGGTAGTTTTTGTCTGTGCACTTATTTATCTCGTATATGTTAAGTAAGTTTAAAGTAATGGGTTGTTTTTGGAAGCACACTGGGCACTCAACTGATTTAACAATAAAAAAATTCAATTTTTTACATTTCACTGCCTTGGGAAAAATGTCTTGAAAATTATTTTTATTGCATCTCATTATACTCACTAATCCTCCACTATTGTAATAATTTGACGATTAAAAGAAGATATTGGTAAGAACAATTTTTCATTTCCCTTCTGAAGTTAGATTTTGAAAAGCCATGTTGAGTTGTCAGGCCATGGGCGTACGCTGTTCTCTCTCGTATCATAGTTTGTGTCTTTTACTAATTTATTGGACCAATCACTTTTAACGCCCCCTTCAGATACAACTTTCAGAATCGTGGTTAACTGATCAGTAGGGCTCAATATTTTAGGTTTTACATAAAAACCTAGATTTTAACCTAAAACGCCTTTTTGGGCAATTTTTACCTAAAAGTAAGTTTCCAACCTAAAATTAACTTTTTTTCGCCTTTTTCAGGAAATTTTTACCTAAAACTAAGTTTTCAACCTAAAATTAACTTTTTTCTCGCCCTAAAGTCATTTGACTACGCCCTCTTGAAAATTACCCCAGTGTCTTTAAAACAAAAAACAAAGGAAGAAAGTAGAGGAGTGGGAGCCACAATGTTTTTATCCTATCAACATACCGAATTAGCTTTTTCAGCTGGTTTCAGGCCGACATTGCCAAAAGTTGTTTGAAATACTCCCAATTAAAGGCGCTCACTGTCATTTTTTGAAGTCATATTTTTCTCTCGTCTCGTTTTCAGTCATTTCATCTCGTTTTTAGGGCGCAAATTTTCGATCTCTTTTTTAAGTCGAAAAACTTTTAAACTCGTTTTTAGGTCGAAACTTTCCGAACTCGTTTTAAGGTAAAAAATTTCCGATCTCCTTTTTTAGATTGACAATTTTTTATCTGGGTTCTTTTGGTCGAATTTTTTGTCACTTTCTGCCATATTCTGCCGCTTAACAAATTTCACTGGCACAAACTTTTCCATACTGCCATTTTCCCCCACTGCCAAATAAAATTTTCATTGCCTTTGTCTCTGCTCAAGTGCTTTCCTCTTGCCAAAAGTAAAGTGCTGTAAAACAATAGATAAAAGGCAAATTTGGTCTGAAAAGCCACTGTAAAAGGTGTAATCTATTCAACCTAAAAAAACCTAAAATGTAAGTTTGGGCAACCTAATTATGTCATAATTTGTCCAAAAAGTTAACCTAAAATATTCAGCCCTACTGATCAGTGATCATTAGGGACAGGAACTTAAGACGAATAAACTTATTCATCTCTTTTCGTCTTTATTCGTCTTTTTTACCCTTATTCGTCGCGACAAATTTATTCGTCTAATTTGGATTTTATTCGTCTTTTTTCGTCTAATCCGGCAATTTCACTCAACTTTTTTCGTCTAAATAGTAAAAACTTGGAACTTTTCATAGATTTGAAGCTTTTTTCTCAAATTTGGAACAAAATAGACACTTTTAAAAAAGTTCAACGCCAAAACTTGGGCAACAAAATATGATCCACACTTACATTTTAACTTGTAGAATTTCCTGACACTTTTTGGGTCTAGCTTAGAAAGGAACCCAGTCAAAACGGTAGGTTGCGTGAGTAATTTCGTAAGTTTGCGTCAATCTGAGAGGAGAAGGCATTGAATGAGGTGAGATATATGATATGTGATATAAATGATATATGTGAGCCATATCGGGCCATGGAGGAACTGGAACGGTGCCAAAACTTGCCCACGAGTACGTATGAAACCATCTCTGATGGTGACGACCGTCAAACCACCAATGAGAACTAGATTTCCCTGCTGGGTCTAAATAGGCAATTTCATCGAGCTCAAACATAACCAAGGATGGAAGAGGAGTAACCCTCCAGATATCACCACAGATACTTCTATTTTGCATTGTTTCACAGAAGTTGGACTAATGGGTGGAGCAAGATTCCATCTATGTATTTTCCTGATTGTTAAGAGGACTAAAATCCTTAGGAGAGCTGAATGTCAAACGTTCATGAGACGAGTAAAAGGAGTGCTGGGACCTCTAAAATCAAGGTGAAGAACAATTAGTCAATAAATATTAACACAAAATGTTTGACTGAATTCTTTCAAGATGCATGTTTAACAGTTTTACTCGTTAATAAGGAATGAATGACATTGTTTCAAAATATAGCCTTGGCCTCATACCATTTTTTCAAAAATCGGAGTACGTGTCCACCCCTTTCAGGGGTTCCTGCCTAACCTAACCTAACGTTAAATATGATATTCGTTATTTCTTTCCTTACAAATAAAAAGCAGTCTTAGCCTGAAAACAGATTGCGGTTGGTTTCAAGTGGCGGTTACATTTTTTTCGAGGTAAGTCACTTAAAATAGTAATTCATATTTGAGTAAGCTATTTGGACCTTGACCCCAGGGCATTTTCCTCTTGGAAAAAGCAGACGAACCAATTTTCTCCCAACAGATCAAAACGGTTTTTTTCCATCAAGCTCAACCACTACCCACTTTGCGCATCTTATGAATATCTCACCTTTTCTCGGATTATCCTAAACTCAAAGACATGTTCAACCACTAAAGGTAACTTGAAGATGTAACTACCAATTCTAGATGATATCTAGAATATGAAGTTACGCTGAGGTCTAACAACCCTATACCAACCCGGATTACTTTTAAGTTTGCCCTAATCCGTGGATAGCTAAGAAATTTGTATGTTCTTCAAGTCTTCCAGAAGAAAAACTCGCCAAATGCATGCATATTGACCCGCGAGAAAGCTAGTTCTTGTTACAGAGGACACACTTGGTTAGAAATCTGGATTGTTATTGGTGGTGTGACCCTAGCTTGAACTTGTAGTTCGGTCTTCAAGTTTCTTTTATTGATTGATCATGTCTTTGAGTTCAAGGTAATCCGAGGACACAGGAGACATTCCAGCGTGCAAACTGGGTTATGTTTGAGCTCGATGAGATTGCCCATTTAGACCCAGCAGGGAAATCTAGTTCTCATTGGTGGTTTGACAGTCGTCACAATCAGAGATGGTTTCACACGTACTCGTGGGCGAGTTTTGGTACCTTACCAGTTCCTCCATGGCCCGATATGGCTCACATATATCATTTATATCACATATCATATATCTCACTTCATTCAATGCCTTCTCCTCTCAGATTGACGCAAGGTTACGAAATTACTCACGCAACCTACTATTACCGTTTGACCGTTTTGACTGGGTTCCTTTCTAAGCTAGACTCAATCATCGGCCAACTTCCTCACATAAATAAAAGATAGTCCACCACTTAAATCGATGGAACATGGACGAAAGGAAGAGTATGAGCTGTTTGAACCCATTTCTTGGCATCCTACGGCTTCCTTTGCATCATCAGGTCAACAAAACCGTGATGACACATCACTTAAGAGCGTGGTCTGAAGTTTCTCTTTTTAAGTCCTTATAAACTTCGTTTTGTGGCCCACCAACAAACTGCCGATTGACTCTAAATTGATCACAACAAATGGAATGAGTTAGATCAGTTGTAAGCTTTATTTTGAAGACCATGGACAAGTTTTATTCCTCGAGTTTTGATTGTTTCTTGTTGGCATTGAAGCACTCGTAGAACTGCTTTCTGATGAGAAAATAAGCCCTTTTTAACTCCACGGAATCAGAAGAGCCACTCACAAAGGCAAAAAGCCATATTTGGGTATATTTTTCCAACATTTTGATGGAAAAATCCTCGAGTAAAGCAGACGTCCTCATTTTGTTTTCTAGACCATCATGGCTGACTAAAATTTCAGTCTGACTACAACGTAACAGATTCAAAACATTTCTGTAGTCCAATATAGAAAGCCGGAGGTAACCAACAATGTCCATGATTAAGCAAAACAAAAAGTGAACACTTACGTAAAACTATGTCTTTATTTCCTAAACTTTTCAGGTTACCAAAAGATCGCTTCATAATTTAGAAATCTTTTGGAAAATTTGAATGTCGCATAACTAGTCTGCATTTGGCCACCCTAAGACAATTTCTATGTCTTGTTGATTTCGAGAAAGCCTGAAGACATGAGATAAAAAATTTAAAGAAAGATGTCAATTTTGAGTGGTACAGGAATTTGAAAAAAATCCTCCGAACTCTCTGTGATCCAGGTGAATGATTTATCGTAATGACGGTCATTGCTAACAGCCTTCCTCTTCAAATCTCTTCAATGCTGACGTGACAGACAAAGAGGGGCTGAGATACGTTATTGATCTGGGAACAATTACAAGTATCAGGCAAAAGGTCGGGTGAGTTTCGACTCAGCGTCTCATCGGCCAACAGATCTGAGCCAAAACTTGAAATAAGAATAAGCTCTTCTCATATTTTTCATAAAAGCCGTTGTAATATATAATACATTAAAAATAATACACAATATGAATTCATAGGGACGAGTTCTAGTCATAAAATGTTAAGTTTTTGTAACTTTCTTAGTAAAGATAGAAACTTTGTTTCATTTTAGTTTTCAGTCTTGTCTTATTTATCATCTAACAAAGTGGTATAAAATGAGCAAATGATGATTTAATATAGCTCCCCCCTACACATTCAAATCCAATTAAAACATTCATTTTCTAATTTTTCCATCAAATCAACCACTCTTTTACTTCCTCAATTTCAATCTCAAGAAAAGTCACTTAAATGAGGAAAAAACATCTTTACGGACATCTTAAACACTTATGGACCATAATCCACACGCATTTTCTTTTTTGAAGAGGAAAAAGAACCAATAAAAGAAACTTAAAGATCTAACCACTAATTCTAGAACATATTTAAAAAAATGAAATGAAGTATTATGCACTAATCCGTGGATGAGTAAGATATTTGTAGGTTCTTCAAGTCGGGTAACAAACGAGCTTAAATAAACCACCATATTGATCCAGCAGAAAGCTGGTTCTTTTCACTGGCAAAGCGACATGGAAAAGCAAAATTTGACTTGGCAAACTTTGCTGGAAACATGGTCTGTGTGGTTGATGGGCTTGTACTGGTGGTTTCAGTTCTTTTTCTGGGTTGTTCGTGTCTTTGAGTTTAGGATAATCCAAGAACAGGTGAGATATCCTTAATTTGAGCAAATTAGGTAATGGTTGAGCTCAATAAAAAACCCCAATGAGATCCCCGTGTCAAAGTTGTTTTTTCTCTTTGAAGAGGAAAGTGCGTTTGGATCAAGGTCCATTCTTAAACAGCCCATAATATAATTCCACTTCGGCAGCATGGGTTTCGAGCTCATTTTAGTACAGTAACCCAACTGGTTGACCATATTGAACAAATTGCTGACGGGTTTGAAAGGCACGATTCAGTTGATATAGTCCAGGGGTCGGCAACCATTTTTGGATCAAGGCCCACGAAATTTGATTCGTGTCGTCTGGGGCCCACCAAACAGGCATTGGTATGTTCAGGGGCCCACAAATTAGCGGTCAAAGAGCTTTGGGCCCACAAGTACAGTACTATGGATGGCTCTCGGGCCCACTATTTTGGACTGTCTCCATAGCTCCTGGGCCCATCAACGACCACCCTTGGGTCCACATTTGGGCCGCGGCCCACCGGTTGCCGACCCCTGATTTAGTCCATCTTGACTTTGCCAAGGCCCTTGATAAAGTAGATCACGGTCTTCAGCTCGATCAACTCAAAGAGTTTAGGATCCAGGGTAAGGTCCTGAATTGGATTGATAGTTTCACGAGCAAAAGGAAGCAAATGGTTCAGAGTTGAAGGCTAATTTAGTGGCATGTATGATGTCAAGTCAGGTGTCCAAGGCTCGATATTAGGTCCGCTCTTGTTATTCTCTTCATTGCTCCTCTCCGGAAGTTTAATACAAAAGCCAGTATTTCTTCATATGCTGATGATACATATAAATAAAGTGATATAAAGTTATATTGATCTTCAGGGACCAGAGTTGGTCATTTCG
>CM021323.1:4816801-4827340 GCA_010645155.1 Tigriopus japonicus
GATTTGATTGAAAATGTTTCAAGTCTTGGGGCTCAAGAAGGTCGGGACCACGCAGGACTGGGGCTAAGGGTCCTTCAGGACCAAAGGATCATGTCTTGTCATTGCAGGGATAGGCTCTACAGGCTTGATAAGGTTTGATTGATCTTCTTAGATCCCCTTTTCCAGGAATTAACAATCAGATTGAATGAAAAAATCCACACAATTCAATCTTGATGGGAGCATTTCATTTTTAAAGACTTTGGGAGGGTCCATGGAATCCGGGTTAGACTGTCAGATCACCAATTTGGGCTGACTGACTCCAAAGGCAGATCAAAATATTGAGCCCATCCATTGCTAGTAGGTCCACCTGATAGGTTTCAAAGTCATCTTAATTTGTTCTTCATTTGATCGAATTCTTGACACTGAGGACTTCTTCTTTCTTTGTTCTATATTGACCTTAATCCGAACGCAAATTCCTCTTGAAAAGGGATTAAGAACCAACTTTCCCCACATACTCTCACCCGGATCGAAACGGGGAGTTTTATCGCACTCGTCCATCACACAACTTGAACAACTTAAGAGTATCTTACCTGTCCTTATTATCCTGAACTAAAAGACACAACCATACAATAAAGGAAATTCGAAAAAGGACCATCATTCCATCATTTATAGAACATGTTATGCCAAGGTGACAATCTCACAACCTATAACAACCTTGATTTCATACAAAGTTTGGCATGTGTTAATTCAGTTCAGGATAATACCTGAAATATTGATGGATGGGTTCAATTGTAAGTTCAAAGATACTAATAAGACGTTCAAGTCGGATGATATATGAGCTCGGAAAAAAACGATATTTTGTTGTTGATAATTCAAGTAATCGTAAGATATTCTTAGTTGTTCAAGTTGTGCAATGGATGAGCGTAAAGAAACTCCCCGTATTGGTCCGTGGGAAAGTTGGTTCTTAATCCTTTTGCAAGAAGAATTTGGGCTCGGAGTCCGGTGCATATTCGTTTTTTGCTTTAGTTAGGGCTATCACTTCCGAAGGTTATTGCAGGTAACCTCGTCATCAGATTTCATTTGATCACTTTGATCGTCATCTTGTAGATTAGACACCTTTGTGGGTTCATTCGCACTCCATGATGTGGTCATTCATTCACTATTTCATTCACTCTTTCTTGGGTTAACTGGATGTCTTCGAAACACCAACATCGGACTGATTTTTGGGCATGGCGTTGACCTTTACCAAGGCTAGGACTTGGCTGGACCCGCTTGAAACACAGGGAACACCGATTGGCGCACTATCTTTTGGAATTTTGGTCGATTTCCGTTTGATTTTCCGCTCCCAACATGGCGGTTTGTTCTTCTTGTTTACGAATCTCGGCCTCATACCGGAGGTTGCGTGCCGGAGAAATTCCGCGAGTTCGCATCCAGTATTAATACTATTATATAGGTTATCCCTGGATTGTTCAAGTTGTGTTGAGAATGAGCGCAATGAAGCTCTCCGTTTTGGTCCGGGGGAGAATTTCCGCCAGAAAGTTGGTTCTTAATCCGTTTTTGAGAGGAATTTGCGTGTCTATGAAGGTCCATAGATCTTGAAAAATGAAAATTTGGTTGTAAGTGAATCATTGTTAATGAACCAGGAAACCATTCACATTGTGTGTTTCTGTACCGTTCGCCGTTTGTTCCGTTTATTAACTTGTGGGGCATTCTAATGTTTGTTTTTAGTAACGTTGTTTGGGAGTGACCACTCTCTATATTCAAAAAAGTATATCTTTAGAATGTATTAAAATATGTTTTGAGTTTGAGAATTTGAAAAACGTTCTTAGGAGTAAAGGTTTATGTTTCCTCATGATCATCATTTTGTTCAAGAAATCCCATATCTCACTTACTACAGAGTAACATGCAATAAACACTTAAATTTTGGCTCTGAGCATTACAATTAAGTAATTTGCAGAATTTTACATCATTGGTAAGCAGCAACTTTATTCATTTATCGGCAATTATTCGTAAACAAGATATATAACATTCTGCATGCAGCATTTTTCAAGAAAAACTAGTCTTCAATTCAGCTTTTATTATATTGCAAGTTTTAACTGTTTTGAAAAGCAACCAAAAATGATTTTTTTACAATTGCGAAAAATCCAAACTAATCAAAAGAAAAGGAGAACTAGAAAATCAAACGAATTGTGAGACGCAGATAACGATAGATATTTCTTGACCTGAACAAAACTTTGAGTCACCCTTCTGATGTGGACTATTTTGGGCTATTAGTAGAAGGATAATAGAACCGATAGAGCGAGAAGACAAAATAGCACTTTCCCAACATACAAATGGGTTTCAAAATAATATGAAATGATATCTTGTTAAAATAAAATGATGTCATGTTCTTTCTATAAGAGCCAAGCTGACATTGTGGGATTGAAAGACGTCACAAAAATTCTATTACTATAACCACGGACATCTAGAATTTCCTGGACGGCGCACGGCAAATCAGGGGTGACCAAGATCAAGTGGAGAAGCACAAAAGGAGAGAACGTGCTTTTGAAAGAAGAAAGTCTCAGTTTTTAAAGAATTGATGATTATCCATCAACTTGCAACGGTTTGGGATACACTTCTGGAATATTTGAATAACAAAATGCATTACTCAAGCAAAACACTAAACTTGTAATGCCTCTTCATGGTTTCAATGAACAGATAAAACACCCTTAGAACATTCTACTATCTTACCTCTTACTCAGCCTAGAACACACCTTTTCAATGAATAAGGTTTATTTGCATCATTCTAACTTATACCGATCATTGAACTAACTCATAAACAAAAAATAAGAATAGAAAACACATGAATACATGAAAATATTAAGACAAATTTGACTGTCAATGAAACTTACAAAAAAATAAGCTAAACTAGAAATAAACTGACAATAGATCGATAGAAATGAGACAATATGAATCACAATCAACTTTAACATTTTGAAACAGTTCTCATATCTTTAATTTGGTCTCTAAAAGACATCTTTCTAATATACTATTGCATTATGAACAAATAAAGTAAAACTAACCAGTCTTTCACTATGTATCTTACTTGATACCAAGATATATTTTCCTGTTGAATGTTCTTATATCCAGGTTAGACTAGTCTTTCATGAAATTCTTTAACAATTCAAATCATGAAGTTCTGAAGAGAAGCAAAGAAGGTTATGCCAAATTAAAAGTCCTTGTGTGTCAAACTTGGGAGCACGTTGGAAAATAGTCAAAAATTGGATATTTAGGCATCCTTGACCATAATTACATTGTACGTATATGATGAATTATATACTTTTTTTTGTTTGTTTGTTGCGGATTTTCTACTACCGCTACAAGGAATGCGATTCCCTGTAAACAAGGATCCCTCCCGACAGCTTCAATTCGATCCCCAACAGGATTCGAACCTACGCCGTCTGGGGAAGCACTTTTTTTTTACCCTCGGCTCTTATAAGAACGCATTAGTACGCGCGACCACTCTGGCTTCCTTATACATTACAGTATTTATGCTAGCTCATAGTATTCTTAAGTTTAAATAAAATGATTTTCAGACAACGGTTTGGGATACACTTTTGGAATATTTGAATGACAAAATGCATTTTTCAAGCAAAACACTAATTTTGTAATTCCTCCTTAGGTCTGAAATCTAGATTTTCAACTTGTTTGCATCAATATCAATTATAACTATAAGGTGCAAGTCTATCTTATGGCATATGGACCTTAACCCACACGCAAATTCACTACTTAAAACTGCTTGAACAACTCTTAACCATACTGAGATTGTCCTGAAATCAATGACACGATCGTACAATAAAAGAAATTCGAAGATGAAACCATCAATTCTAGAACATGAATTTATGCCAAGGTGACAACCCTTAAAAAAATCGATTTCTAATAATCAATAAAGATTGCCATGCCTTATTGAAGTTCAGGATAAGGCGTGGATGAGCAAAATCTATGTAAATTGTTCAAGCCGGGTAACAGATAAGCTCAAAAAAACGCCGTTATGTTGTTCAAGTTGTTTCTTGAATGAGCGTGATGAAACTCCGCGTTTTAGTCCGGGGGAGAATTTCCGGGGGAAATATGGTTCCTAATCCATTTTCAAGATGAATTTGCGTGGCATTTTTAAAGCAAGACGACACCGAGCGAGGCTAGCAAGAGCTGAGTGAAGGAAGACAACAGGGCGCGGAAATAGAGTAGAGCTACTCTGGATTTGCGCAAGCGATGAAGAGAATTCAGACGAACAGATTCCTTTGCACAGGCTACACTTTTATAATATTTACACTTTAAGTAACTTTATCATAATCCTCAAAAAAAGTTTTAATCGTCTTACCTTCATTCAGTTAGCTTTCTGAGAGGCCGGCCTCGCACTTCTGATATTCATGAGAACATTGAGCACCTAGAGAGCTTTCTAAGACACTACAAGACTTTAAACAAAACACACTGATTAGGGAATGATGATGCATTGGAAAATAGACACTAAAACACTCTTTATAAATTATGAGCCACATGAACTTTGTTGCACGACTTAAAAGGACAGCACAACTGAGCTTGTTTTCCTTCTTCAGGGTGTCTCCCGCAAATCAGAAAAACTGCACACAAAATCAATCGTGTAGTGTTTTAAGACTATTGAAAGACACTTACGGTCTGAATGATTTTATTTGAAAGGTCTTCATTGATATTAGTCGAAAAAGCAAGCAGATTTTTACTTGACAAGCCTCAATTGTGGTGTCTTGAAAGTTTGAAGAAAGGCTGGATTATGTGATCTTCTAATCAAAACTAAGAAAAAAACCTTATGCCATTCTGGATCCTATTTTCAGACAAATTATTTGAACACTCACAAAAGGCTTTAAAGTTCATTACACTTTACATTGACAGGTTTTGTCCAATATGTTGCAAAATAAGTTCTTAACAATATTCTGACTGTTTTGGTCACCATTTTTGATTTTCATCTTCTCTCTTCAGGGATCCTGTGGCACGTTGTCTTCTTAAGATTAATTATATTTGAACCAAAAAATTAGGACAGACCAGCTGACTTAAAGTGTGGCAAAACAGTAAGTTAAGTCACCTTTGTATAACTTTCAAACCAATTATTGCTCTTGGGGCCAATCAATGAGCATCTTAAAGTCATTTTGAACATTGCAACAGTTGCATCAAGCAACCCTTAATCTAGAAGAGGCCTCATCTTTGGCAGTTCGCCCAGCCAAATTAGCCAGAAGACCAAAGAGGCTGCTCTAAATTTCCGGCTGAATTGGCATTCGATCCTTGCCTTTCACTTGATTTGGCTCACCTCCGGCCAGTTTTGCCGTGCCGTGAAAAGTCCACCTCTATTCTAGATGTTCTTGACTATAACGCTTTTGGGACAGTGGCTGTCTTCCGGTTCGGTTTTGGACTCGGAGGTTCGGGGTGGTTCGGTTCGGTTTTAACTCGGTTCGGTCAACTCGAAACTCGAAAACTTGCTCGAAATCCATCAGTAGATAACAGGCACTGACACAACTTTCTTCAACCTTGATTAAGGCACGAGTGATTGATCGGCAACTTTGTTTGGCTTAATGTTTGAGGGTGACGTAGGGGTGGGCGAGAAGCCAGTGTCGGTGTCGAGGTGTCGACACCGACACCGGCTTTTTTTGGATTTCGGTGTCAGTGTTGACACCAGGTTTCCGGTGTCGATGTTTTAAGTTTTCGTGAGTTTTTTCCGAAAGTTCCGCATATCACACCAAATTACATTGTAAGGCTTGCAAAGCAAAGATATGTCATATCCCCATGCAGGGGATTGTGAAATGTAAACCTATTTTCCCCTCTCTCTAATTTAAGCTTACCTACAATTTATTTTGATTTTTGTGAAGAATGTCTGGGTCTGTCCAGACTCATCTCCGTGATGAATGTCTTGAAGTACAAATTTCAACAGACCATGTCATAGGGAGTACAAACATCATAATTGACCTAGAAAAATGGATGTTTCTCCTTTCATATTATAGTAACACTTAAATAAAACTATTAGAGCTCAATTTGATAATTATGTTCAATGAAATTCAAATATTTACCTAAAGTGACAATATTGCAGATAACATTGTCCATAAGGATATTTAACAATAAAGTAAAAATAAATGTTAAATCACTTACATTCAATTGTGAATTTGGGGAATTTGAATAAAAATTTTGCTCATGCATTAAGCCAAGGACATCTTGATTAAGCAGAAGAATAAACTTTTGATACTCAACATCACCATGAGTCTCCAAAGCATTTGTTATTTCTTATATGGCTTCTCCACCTCAAAAACACTCTGAAACCTTTTTGAGCCCATTAGTTTCCACAATAGCTCATATGTTTTGTTTGCACCAAGGCATGCTGCAAGCATACTTCCATTATTGACTTTAAGCGTATTTTAAGCCTTCTAGAGTATTTCTTACCAATTTTTGGGTTAAACATCGAATACCTAGAAGCTGCCATTCATATGGCGTCATTTTAGAAGCCTGAAAACGTTAAAAAGACACAGAAAGGATGGAAGTCAATTGATGAAGTATGCTTCAAAGCATGGATCTCCAAACACTAAACATATGACCTAATATCATAAGCAGGTCCAAGAAAAACATTTGCTTAAAAGTGGCAAAGTATTTGATACACATTTTCTTCAAAAGAAACCAATTATTTGGAAAAAGAGCCGTATATTCCTAAATATTTAATACAAAGCAATTATTTGGCTATTTTGTGAGTGTACACTAATTCATCAAATATGTGTTTGGCAATTAAAATCTAATTAGTTGTTGTTGGAGGCACACTTGACACAAACCGGATTTATCAATAGAATTTTCAAAATCCCCAATAGATGCAACTTTTTTTGCAAATATGATGGTAGTTCCGGTTCAGAATTTTTAACTTCAGTATAAATGCCTGTTTGCTGACATTTTGGAATCTTTGACATCTGTGATTAGTGGTTACATCATAAGGGTGAATCCAAAATAAAACAAAGATGAGTGACGTCACATTTAACCAAATTTAAACCTAACCTAACCTTCTTTAACTTAATTCAAACCTAACTTAAGCTACATTTAACCTGAGAGGTGTGACGTCACTCATCTTTGAAATCGGTGATGAACGATTAGACCCATATGAGAGTAACTCATTTATTTTGCTCATTTTTTTGTGACATCCTTATTTGGCCTAAATAATAGAAGAAAAAATATTTTTTCCTCTAAACGACTAAAATATTAGAAAAGTTTGGGAAATACTACGAAAAAATATAATTCTGGACCCTACTTGTAAGAAATTCCAAATGGGAAAGTTATATTGCTTACCCTTCATTTGAGGTTAAGGGCTAGCGAAAAGGGTGGCAGTTCTTATGTATTTGATAAAACTAAGGATGATGATTTTATAAACCCCAAATTCTAAAATGAATTATTGGTGTCGGTGTCGGCGTCGACACCAGCGGTTTCGATGGGAAACTTCGACACCGGTGTCGGTGTCAGTGTCGGTTTCAACCTTCCGGTGTCGGAGTCGGTGTCGAGGTCAAAATTGCCGGTGTCACCCATCCCTAGGGTGACGCGCTTACATTGCAGAAAGGAAAGTTGAAGTTAAAATTTTCATTTTCAAGACATCCGATTGCATTGCCCATGGTAGTTAAACAATTGGAGTCTCGTTGGTTGGCTCAATTTAGGCAAATTGAGGGGAAATGTTTCAATATTGCCAATTTCGATTACAGCTCCTCATATCATTTTGCAGGGTTGATCAGTTTTTGGCTCGCTGACGTGAAACTATGATTCAAAAATTTAAAAGAAGCGGGAAGATGATATTTTTACTTAGAAATTATAATCGCTAAAAAGTTGCTTAGACTGCCCGATACCTTATTGACACTGCTGCTTAAATTTTTCACATTATATCGATGATTAGGATGGGACGTAAATAAGTCTTTGAAATTTCCATGGAAGTGCGCCTGATCAATGATTTTGGATCGCCGTGAGAAGCAACACCTGCGGCACCTCAATATTGGCATTATTCTTGTACTAAACTTGCACAAGAGCGTGAATGCGGTCAATATTTGCCTTTAATTTGCAGCTTTTCTTATTTACAACTAGTGATGTAAAACAAGCTGGCCGGCTTGATGGCATCGATGCTAATGCTTCCCAAGTAGTGATGGGAGGCAAACAAGAGCTTGGGCAAGCGGTCCGGTACAGTACCTTGGACTTGCCGAAACTTGGGTCTACTTGGGTGCCTGTACAAGTATTTTTCCCACCTTACAGGTTTGCCAAATTTGCTAGGAATGAAGACTAAACCTTCGGCATCAGAATTTCAATTAACCAGAAAGTTTCAGCGAAATAGGGCCCATGCCCTTGTTAGGATGGATTTTTAGATGAAAATACACAATTCAAAGCTTATGTATCGAGAAATGCAAAAGCTTTTGAGAATATTTCAAAAAAACAAAAGAGTTGGCATCTTATATTTTTTTCTAGCAACTCTGAGTGACCGAGCTTGTTCCCAAGTGGGGTTGACTGTTAAATCTCATTCTTGATTGGCCCGAAAAGTGTATTCATGTGTGACTTAAAACGGAAACTAAAGAAAAAACATGGTTTTGCAAATGCTATCCAAATCAAAATATTTTTTGTTTCACTTCCACTGTTTATTGCTAAATTATTAAGGTCAAAAGATCATCGAAAATGCAACTTGACATTCTTTTCTTCTAAGTCACACTGCAAGCATCTTAACTCTTCAAAGAGCAACTGCCGGCAACTGCATCTTCCAATGTTCCTTGAGCTTGGGAAGTGTATTGGTGTATTGCCCAAGTAATGCTTGTCAACAACTTGTGCTTGGGGTGTTTGTGATGACTCATTACTTGCCCAAGTCACATCACTATTCCCAAGGTAACTATAAAGCAGGTAGGCGCACTTGAAAATGTAAACAAAAGGAGGACGTCCGTGATGACGTCACTTGCGAGGCAGAAGAACGTGAGACAGTACATACATAACCTTCTAAAGAGGCAATATGATTTAATAATTTCTTGATTACTGGTCTTGAAACCATGGCAATGATCAAGTGTAGTGTTTACAATTGCAAGCAGATCAATGCAGTTACCAAATTTGAATTTTGGTTCTTACTGGATTCAAATGATGGATATTAGGAAAGGCACGTTGGGCGCCGGTTGGTTTTAAGATATGTTGTTAGCAATGCAAGCCACTAGATTCACACAACTTCTTTGTTAGTCCTCTACTTGTACACAAAATATCAAATTCCTGTACGACTCATTTTCTTACATTTTTTCTATCATATTTTGCTAATGATCAAATAATTTTGAACCCTGAAATATTCCAGGCCTGCCAAATCGATCTTACTTCTAACCAATATTTCAGTATTTTTGGGGCGGAAAAGAACAAGCCCTTTTGAGCACTTTATTATGAACCATAAATTTCCAAATGACTTTTTCATTGCTAAAGCATTGAAATGACAATCTTTTTATTTTCTGACCCTGACCTAACTTTTGAACTCTGATCGATACAAATTGGCAACCCCCAATTGGACAAATAATCTGGAGTCTAACATTTGAAAATGGGCACATGCCAATGTCAAGCGTTTTTAGCACTCGAGGATAAAAAATGCCGATTTTAGCATAGAGAGCATGTCATACACGTGTCGACGTAATACTACAAAAGGTCTTGTACCAAATGACGGGAAAAGTAGGAACAAAAAGTGTTTTATCGCGCAATAGACGATTAATGAGTTTTTTGTCCATAAAAGAAAATTTTAGCAAATTGAAACTGAAAATAGTCGGGATTGGCTTGAATTGGGTTGATTGTTGGCTCTTGGTGAATATATTGACGAACTTGTTGACCATACATTGTTACTTGGATAGTCAGCAATGGCTTTCGAACTGTAGAAAGGAAGGGCTCGATCATCGCCCAACTTCCTCATATAAATATAAGATAGTCCACCACTTAAATCGATGGAACATGGACGAATGGAAGGGTATGAGCTGTTTGAACCCATTTCTTGGCATCCCACGGCTTCCTTTGCATCATCAGGTCAACAAAACCGTGATGACACATCACTTAAGAGCGTGGTCTGAAGTTTCTCTTTTTAAGTCCTTATAAACTTCGTTTTGTGGCCCACCAACAAACTGCCGATTGACACTAAATTGATCACAACAAATGGAATGAGTTAGATCAGTTATAAGCTTTATTTTGAAGACCATGGACAAGTTTTATTCCTCGAGTTTTGATTGTTTCTTGATGGCATTGAAGCACTCGTAGAGCTGCTTTCTGATGAGAAAATAAGCCCTTTTTAACTCCACGGAATCACAAGAGCCACTCGCAAAGGCAAAAAGCCATATTTGGGTATATTTTTCCAACATTTTGATGGAAAAATACTCGAATAAAGCAGACGTCCTCATTTTGTTTTCTAGACCATCATGGCTGACTAAAATTTCAGTCTGACTACAACGTAACAGATTCAAAACATTTCTGTAGTCCAATAGAGAATGTGAACTAAATATATCGGTGTTACAATTTCCCCCCATAAGTGGAGACAAACAAAAGGGAGGTAAAAGC
>CM021323.1:4827437-4848129 GCA_010645155.1 Tigriopus japonicus
CCCAAGTAATGCTTGTCAACAACTTGTGGTTGGGGTGTTTGTGATGACTCATTACTTGCCCAAGTCACATCACTAGTGTGGATTAATGTCCATAGAGTTTTGATTGTTTCTTGATGGCATTGAAGCACTCGTAGAACTGCTTTCTGATGAGAAAATAAGCCCTTTTTAACTCCACGGAATCACAAGAGCCACTCGCAAAGGCAAAAAGCCATATTTGGGTATATTTTTCCAACATTTTGATGGAAAAATACTCGAATAAAGCAGACGTCCTCATTTTGTTTTCTAGACCATCATGGCTGACTAAAATTTCAGTCTGACTACAACGTAACAGATTCAAAACATTTCTGTAGTCCAATACAGAAAGCCGGAGGTAACCAACAGTGTCCATGATTAAGCAAAACAAAAAGTGAACACTTATGTAAAACTATGTCTTTATTTCCTAAACTTTTCAGGTTACCAAAAAGATCGTTTCATAATTTAGAAATCTTTTGGAAAATTTGAATGTCGCATAACTAGTCTGCATTTGGCCACCCTAAGACAATTTCTATGTCTTGTTGATTTCGAGAAAGCCTGAAGACATGAGATAAAAAAATTTAAAAAATATGTCAATTTTGGGTGGTACAGGAATTTGAAAAAAATCCTCCGAACTCTCTGTGATCCAAGTGAATGATTTATCGTAATGACAGTCATTGCTAAAAGCCTTCCTCTTCAAATCTCTTCAATGCTGACGTGAAAGGCCATCTTTCTGACTTATGAGTGTATTTTTTACAGATGTGAAGCTGATTTTGTGAAGGTGTACGTTTGAAACCTGCACAAACACCTAATTTGTTCTCTTTAAACCCCAAAAACAGACACAATATCTAAGAACCAATATATCAATAGGTACTTAAAGCGCTCCGAATTATACATTGAAAGGAAACTGTATTGGTAGATATTTAGCAGAAACCACATTATCATTTCTTTAAACCTTCAAGTTGCACAAAATAATACTGATGGGAAACAAACAAATATAACAAAGAACAAACAAAGACAAACAAACGACAGCACCCCAAACAAATAAAAATCACAAATAAAAAAACAAACAAATGGGAAAAAGAAGTCAACAGCTGTTGAATGTTTGGATCTCCCAACAAATCAGGACTGCCAAGAAAGACACCCCTTAGGCGAATAAAAAAGGTCAAAAGTAATGATGGGACGAGACGGTATTTCCAATACATGAGACCAACTGATGCCGGTCTCAATTAATACATCTCGGAAGCTGGCATCAATACTGTATCAAGTCTTACGAACGAAATGACAGCTACAAAAGGTGTCCGTCACCGATTGAACCTATTCGTATTTAACAATTTTGTTAAAGCGTGTAATCGAAATCTAACTCTCTTTTGAGGTATTTCTAATATGCATTAAGACCATGACCTTTATTGACGCCGTATCAAATAGCTTTTTGACTGATATTGTCTGTTTCAATATGGTTCCTTTGATATTCAAATCTCAGTTGCTAGTCACACTTCTTAGCCAGGTTGACTAGAATGTGGTAATAATGTCGTGATTTGCCACCCGATTTCAATGTTGATGGGCTTTAGCAAATGGAAATTTCAAATAATAACTGTGCACTAACGAGTTAAATAAAATCTTGCGTTGCAACATAATAACATAAGCAATCGTTAAATGAAATATTCTCCGACAATTTGGAGGATGTAACATAAGTTTTTGTGTTAATGAAAAAGATTTCAAGTCACACTTACAGCGGTTCTTCAGGTATTTTTCTTCAAAACTCTGAAGCCAACATGTTATGCCAAGTTGTGGAATCGACTAGATGTTCCTTGATTTGAAATTTATATTGTTTAAGTTTAAAACAACGGAAAAATAAATCTAGATATTTCGTGCCTTCAAACTGAAACCGAGCGAACACCAGAGAAAAAAGCAAAACCCAATTTGAGCAATTTTGGCAACACTTCGCATGTCTCACTTGGCCTCAAGTCGGAATCAAGACCAGCGAGACTTTCATGGTATTGGTCTGGTCTCATACTGTATGATACATTGCTGGTATCAGCCCCATCAGTAGTCAAAAGTAACTTCTGGTCTTGAAAACCCTCTACAGTCAAAAACCAAGAGCTTCAGTTGTTTGAACTATCTCTTTTACACCAACCAATTCTTTCATGAGCACAAAGAATTGTGGTGAAAATGTCTTGGCAGCACTGCCAACTCGAAATCCATTTTTATAACTATCGATGGAACTCGAAATCGAACTAGTTCGAGTGTTGCCAAATTGTTCCCTGTTTAGGTCTTTTTAAAAACGTTCAATACAACCTGCATTAATCAACAATGATAAACTTCCGAGTAAAAAATGGCAGCACTCCCGGTTCGAAACCCATCACTAATATTTTCACGTTTATCATACAAAGAAGTATTTATGAAAAAATATTTTGTAACTAATCACTTGAAGTTTGTTTGAAGTTATAATGCACATCAATCAGAACGATAGAGAAACGAGAAAATATCATACATTTTTTTTTGCTGTAGAAAAAAATGCTTGTTAAGTGGCTTGGCAAAAGCTCAAACATATAATAAACATTCCATGGCCTGATTTGTTGCATTTTGAAATATAAATTTTGCTAGTTTTTTTTATGTACCAAACAATTATTGACAAAATTTGCCATCTTAAGAAATATTTCAAATATAGATACTTGGTGGGAGGTTTTTATTACGCGGGGTATTCAAACTTAAGTTAGACTGGGTTTGTAATTCGTTAAATTGGACCATTTTCAGATTGATACCAAAGATTTAACTATTCGTTATTTCACATATTTTGTCGGCAGACAAATGTGTTCAAAGTTATGATTAAATTAGACAAGTTAAGTTGGGTGACCCCTGCACGTTTCAAAAAATGGACGTCAAAAGAGAGAAACTCGTCAAAACCAATATTTTGTAAAGTAAAGATGTTGCTCATACTTATATTTTTGTGTTTGGTGAACATTTGTGCAGAAAAATGATAAATTTCGATTTGAGACAGCTTAGCTTTGAAGGATACATCATTTTTGTCATGTTGCTTGCTCTATTTTCTATGTATACATGGGTCAAACAACATACCTTGCCTAAATAAATCAAGCAAGTTTGCCTAAGAGCAAAATTTGTAAAATAACACTAGCCAACAAGGTTAAGATAAAAATGAACAGATCAACACTCTCTGTAGCAGAACGCCCGCTTCTACAGAGTTTAGTGATCCTCCAGGAAAGATGAAATCGAATCGAATCGTGTTCCAAAAATTAAAATGGAACCGAAGAACACAAAAGATTGGCAAAATAAAGAGCAAAAATGAAGAAAAGCTAGTATTGTGTTATCTAGTTCCAGGAACATCATTCATTAAGTTTTTTCTTTATAAAGGATTTCTCCCGACAGCTTCAATCCGACCCCCAACTGGATTCGAACCTACGCCGTCTGGGGAAGCACTTATACTCGGCCCTTTCAAGAACGCGATAACACGCGCGGCCATTCTGGCTTCCTTAAAAGATTGTCAGTTGGAATCATAAACAAATAAACATTTTTTCCCTCATTGGTATCTTGATTTTATCTTTGGAACCTCTTGTAGTTTTCAAACATCATTGATATCAACGGATTGAGCTCTTGTGGAGCATCTTGGTGTCTCTTTAGGCTTTTTCAAAGATCAAAAGAACACTGAAAATCTTTATCAGAGTTTGAAGGACAAAAGATGACTTATCAGGATGTGGGATGGTTTGTGAACATTTTACAAGCTGGCATTTCTTTGACATTACCCTTGAATCCACCGACAAAATGAGCTGAGCAGATTCTTCCACCAGTATCCAGGTTGGTTCATCAATCAAGACTTTCTTGCCCTGCTCTGACATTCATTCAATTGGATCTTTTAGATCGTTCGTTAGAAAAAACAACTCATTCAGGAATGTGTATATTTCGGTTTCCACTACTTCCTGCGACGCTTGATTATTATTGCACCTGATAGAAACCATTCAGATGTTCTATAAACGGCTGTCAGAGAATCTGTGGTCACGGCAGCTTCAGTGACAGCCCCGCTCCTTGGGAATAGACAAGAGAACTACTTAAGTGGCTTGAGAGAAGTGCTTTGAAGTCTCAGCTCAGGGCAAGCCAGCTTTTGTTCCTTCCAAACCTGCCATCTCTTTAATTGCACGCTCTCTCTTAGCCTTGAGTCCCTAGCTGCTTCCGGCGCTTCCCCTCGCACTTCTTTCTTGTTCTTCTATGGCAACCGTTCTCTACGTTGTTTGACACCGTTCAGGGCAAGCATGCCCTTGCCGCTTCTCCTCGTACTTCTCCTTTCCTGCACCTCAGGCTTACCAGACATCTAAGTACTTCTTCTACGTCCACCCTTCTCTACGTTGTTTGACGCCGTTCGGATTGGCTTGCCCATTTTGCTAGAAGTATGAGTTGACGGGCTGTCTCTGAAGCTGTCACTGAAGCTGCCGTGACCACAGATTCTCTGACAGCCGTTTATACAAATGTTTTCTAACTTTTTCCCACCTCTGTCACGTTAATTATGGAGGATTTGAAGCAAAAATTCTCACTTAACAGAATTGGTTCCTCGATTCACCGCCTCAGGTTGCTCGCACAAATCACCCAAAAGGAGAGAGGTCAGCTGTTTACCCTATTCCTTTATCGCGGGAAATTGTAACCATTTGACATCGGCAACCTCTCGTCTAAACCCTCTCGTCCAAGCTCTCGTCCGTTCCGACCTACGTCAATATATCTAGAGGTGCGTGCATTATCCAATGTATCTCATTTGAATCTTATCCTTTTTGCTTTTGCAATCTAGTAGATCATATCCTGGGATTCTTCCTGCGGTATCATTTAATGCGAGATCTAATAGAGTAAGGAGTACAAAGAGTTTAATTCGACCTTCTTATCATATTTCGTAAGATGTGATAAAATCGCCAAGCCTCGTTAAATCATGTTTAGTGCCTGTCAATCTCCTAGGAAAGCAATCAAGGTTGCTCCGATCCCCTTCAACAAGTTAAAATGCAGGGCGAGGGCAAAAAACTCACCCAGATTGTTGCAGCGCTTTCTGGTAAGTCACAAACTCATTTCTAAGGAACTACTGGAACCTTAGCCAGATTCAGAAAAAAGACTTGTTTAGAACATATCGATAACCTTCGTTTGTTAAATATTTTTCCTCATTTTCATAACTACACCAACCTTGATTTTTAAAAAGAATTGCTTAGAGTTATTTTGCCATTACAAAATTTTAATTACAATTTTTTTGGTTTCGCTCTCTACTGAAAAGGCCAAAAAGTGGAAAAATGAAATTGTAGAAGGTGTAAACTTATAAATGACGACAAAACAGTTTTCAATGTTTTATGAATACATGTCTAAATGTCTTCAAAAACAAGAAAAATACTTATTCAGTTTTGTCACTCTTCAACAATATTTTGGTCTATTTTGTCATTTATAAGGACAGGAACTTTAGACGAATAAACTTATTCGTCTTTATTCATTTTTTTTTCGTCTTTTTACCTTTATTCGTCGCGATTTTTTTGTTTAATTTGGGTTTTATTCGTCTTTTTTTTATCTAACCGTGGAAATTTACTTGTCTTTTCTCGCTTAATTGGCCAAAAACTTCTATTTTCTTGGATTTCAAGCTGAATAAACAGTTTCATTCGCCTTTTTGGGAAATTGATTCGATTTTTACTTCTTATGAGCAATTTATTTTCGTTGTTTTCATTTCATGGGAACTTTTATTCGTCTTTTTTCGTTTAATCGGTCAATTTTATTCGTTTTTTCGCCTAATCAGGCAATAATTCTATTCGTCTTTTTTCGTTTAATTTGAGTTTTATTCGTCTAAACTTCCTATCCCTAATCATTTAGCTTGAAAATGTCTTGGCCATGCTTTTTGCGGTCATTGCTATTTTTTCAGATCGAACTTTCTCATGATGCTTTCATAATTAAACTAAAAATTTCGAAACAGAAAAAGGTATGTAGTCTGCAGGGAGTTGACGTGGTGTCGCAATTAAAGGGGTTTCTTTTTCTGCGAAAAGTCCTGGATTCAAATCGCCTCCCCGACCTTCCTCAAGGAAAAATCTTGGCACTAAATCCCACTCAAATGGGTGAACCGAACTGATAATTGGCATAATGGGCAGTAAAATACTTATCGAGAAAAGTGTATGAAACTGTGATGGGTGGCTTTGCTCGACTGGCGAGATTCTCCCAACAATCCGAATGAGGGTTTTTTCTACTTTTAATTGAAGATCTGGAAAACACAAAGAGATTAAAAGTATCAAGACTCATAGAGGCTATTTCAACCTCATCATAGGCAAAAGTGGGTTCCAACTAAAAAGCTTTTTTTATCCAGGGGTTAGCCATAAATATATATAAAAAAACGGACGGTCTTGAAAACATTTCGTGGTCAAATAATTGTGCACACCAAGAGCAGCTAGCGTGAGTAATGCGAAAAAATATTCTACGAATGAGAAGAATATCGAATTCGAATAAAATTCTACCATTTGTGAATTATATGACATTTTTTGTCTTTACTTAAACAAATGACTCTGCAAGTAAAAAAGAGGAATCACCAGCAAGGCATCGTTTTGATAGGAACATGGAATCATGAATGCAAAAATTGTCTTATTGGATTGTTTTTACATTGAAGAATTGTGTCGTACTTTTTTACGCCTCTTGTCTCGACTTGTGCGAACCAGTTAAAACTAGTAAATTTCATGACGATTCTTTGCAAACTAAAATTCTTGGGATGTATAAATTACCTATTGGGATAAATATAACAATTCTCTGGCTGAGAATGAAACGCGAATAAAGGATCATATATTCATGTGACTTGTGACTTTATTACTCAGGGACTCGTACAGTGTGTTCCATTACAAGAAATGAAAAATATTTGAAAAAATGAATTGTATAAAATCAAGATTCCTAGGTCATTCCATAGACCAAATGGTTTGTTTTCATGGGATGCCTTGACTAGCATGGATGCCACTGTGCCATATCAGCTTCTATAACAATATATTTAATATTTAGGATATTTCATTAATCATTAGTTTTATGGAAAGTGATTTATGACTCTTAGACAACGCTTTCTACGCCCTCTTTGATATTTTGTACACAAAAGAGCATCAAAGATTAGGGATCCTTACATAATATTGTGCTAACTCTTAAAGCATGCAAATAACGCGTCGCTCTTTCAGCTTAATCTTGAATTCATTGTCCTTGTTATTGTTATCCCATATTCAAATTAAGATAAAAGCTTGATTTTAGGCTGACTTTTCGATAAGTCTCTATTCTAAATGAAAGGCATCTAAATCAAGGGTCAGCAATAGCTTTTGGGCCAGAGCCCACCAAATTTTGTGCCGTTTTACCTTGGGCCCGCTAAACAGAAGCTGATGGGTACAGGGACCCACAAATAAACAATCACATAGCTGAACGTCCACAAGCACAGTACTCCTGCAGTGGAAGGCCCTTGAGCCCACTGTTTTGGTCTTCCCGTATCAAAAATAACCCTTGGGCCCACATATGGGCCTCGGCCCACTGGTTGCCGAACCTTGATCTATTTTGTTCAAACAATCGCCAATGTAATGTGCAAAAACAAAAGCTTCGGCGGCTCAGATTTTTGTCCCTAACCCTATTTCAATACCTCTCTTAAGCCTTCCTTGATCTTAATTCACGTTCGTAGAGTAAATCTTTAGCACAAGGCATGCTTTAAACTTGGAATTAATTTTTTGAAGTGGGTGATATGAGAATCCCTCTCATAAGTAACAAAATCTAAAACGCACGAAAATTTTGCCTAATATCATTTCAAAATATTGCAGCAACTTTTGGTGCCTTAAGTCTCGGTTTGGCACTCTCTTGGTCATCCCCAGCATTGCCTCATATTGTTGATTGTGATCCAAGTGCACATGAGGATGGGTATTGTGATTTCAACTTGGGGACAGAAGCGGGTAGTTGGATCGGAGCCCTTCTCACAATTGGAGCTTTGGTGTCCAGCTTTGTTACAGGGTTCTTGATGTCGAAAATTGGTCGAAAATGGACCATGATTGGCATGGCTATTCCCTCCGTCATTGGATGGGTCCTGCTAACCATGACTCAACCATTGGAATGGGGATATGCTTGGATTTTTTACGTGGGACGAATCCTTACTGGTAAGCACGAAACCCTCCAAATACTTGCAGATCAACAATAACGCAAAATTGTTTATTTCAAGGTTTTGGTGGGGGAGCATTTTCATTGGCATCGCCAATATATATCTCTGAAATTGCGGAATCTTCAGTCCGAGGCGCTCTGGGCTCCCTTATGCAACTTCAAGTTACGTTTGGAGTGTTTTGGAACAATGGATTGGGTGCCTTAATTGCTTGGCCTATTCTCACGGGAATTTGCATCATTTTTCCTCGTAGGTATTGATTGTTTTTCTTACAATCCTTTTTCTATGAATTGATTTTATTTGTAGTTATCATGGCGGTGTTGATGTTCTTTATGCCGGAATCGCCGTACTTTCTTCTTCTAAAAGGCAAGGATGCTGAAGCTGCTAAAGCTCTTCAATGGTTGCGAGGAAAGGATCATGACATTGGCACTGAACTTGAAGAGATCAAAGACTCTCAAAGACAACAAGAGAGCATTGGATCAGTGTCCCCTTTGGAGATCTTAACCAAAGGGGTGTACTTGAAACCAACCCTTGTAATGTTGGGTTTGATGTTCTTTCAACAGTTCTCGGGCATCAATGCGGTACTTTTCAATCTCACCGACATCTTCATCAAGGCTAATTCTGGCATCGAAGCTGAATTGGGAGCCACCATTGTCGCTTTAGTTCAGGTATGTTGAGTTACAAAGCTTGCTTTGAGACCCAATATTGAATCTCCTAATTCATTCCTCTGATATTTATATTCCAGTTCTTGGCTACAGGGATTGCTGTCCTGATTGTGGAAAGATTTGGCCGAAAGACACTCTTGATCATCTCAGACGCTTTGATGTGCATTTCCATTATCGCTCTAGGAGTCTTTTTCTACTTTGATGAAAACAAAAACTGCGCTTATGACGACCCCCCAAGTGAAGATGTGACCAGCCAGCCACAGAATTGTGACCCCGATGGCAAATTTGATCCTGATATGGTGTCCTCTTTGGGATGGTTGCCTTTAGTCTCGCTCATCGTGTACGTTTTTGCTTTCTCGATCGGTTATGGACCCATTCCTTGGATGATGAATGGAGAGATCTTCGCTCTGGAAGCTAAAGGCTTTGGTTCATCTTTGGCTACTGCTTTCAATTGGTTGTGCGCATTCTTGGTCTCGAAATTCACCGTCAATATTCAGGAAGGCATTGAAGCTTCGGGATCGTATTTTATGTATGGTGCCATATGCGCAGTTGGCACAGTTTTTGTGATTTTCTTAGTTCCCGAAACTAAAGGAAAAGGGGCGGATGAGATGAAAGAGTATTATATGGGCAAGAAGAAACCCCGGAAATCCGTAGATTCTTCGTGATTTTTTGAATTTGATTTGTCTTGTTGATATTTTCGTAGGGTTTCTAATGTGAACTAAAGCACAAATATACTACATACTTGAAAATGTGATTTGAGCAATTTGTCATTCTAAATAGACTCCTTCATTCCGTTCCGCGGCACTTTGTTTTTCTAAAGATTAGAAAGTCAACTCAGACGGATGATCAATATAAATAAAAAGTCACAAACCCTCGAGTTGAAAGACCGTTTGTACGTTACATGAAAATTGAAAGAATGATAGATAGCAAATTACGCAAATCAATGGAATGTTGCACTAATTTGAATCGACGGGGGTCCGTGTGTGTGTGAGAATGTGTCGGACAATTTTAAAAGAGATCCACGCCTCCGCATATCAATGATAAGACAATCTTTTGACCAGAGTGTCCTCAGCCGCCACAATTTGCTTTTAAAGAGGATCGAGTGCATTGTGCATTGAGAGCCCTATTAATACATATTAATCTTTTTATCTACAATCCTAATAGTCAAGGTCATCCAACAGATACGATCATGATGAAGGACATAATTTGCAATTGCTCAAATCCCAAGATTAAAGACGATCTTTTTCAGAATGATAAGTAATCGTCGGTGTCATATTCTTTATTCAGCTTAAACATGGAGAACGATGTTTTCAAGCAAAAGCAGGCTTCAAAATGGCCCCAAATCCTGGCTGCAGTTTCCAGTGAGTAAATCGTGTTTTTAATTCCATTCGTTTTTACGTAATTCGTTGAAGTGTTGTTTTTATATTCAATAAAGAGACCCAGTGAAGCAAAACTTGATTTATGACACAACACAACGACGATTTTCGATCAAATTGTCAATTAAAATTTTCAAAAATATTTGAAATCTGCTTGAGTTTAGTAAAATTAAATGGACTGCTCGTTTAGCTCCAAGAAATGTAATGCAGTCCCAAAAGCAAAGTATTGTTTTACAACTTTATGTTTAAGGTTTAAACATCTACGGTCTTGAATAATCCTTGCAATGTGCCATTACATTCAAATTGGAAAGATGTTTTTTCGACAGTCTTTGTACGTTCTTAGCATCACGCAAATTTTCTTTTCCATTAGTAAAATAACAGTATTACGTATCGATGTTAAAAGTTACAACAACTACTGATAGCGTTTATTATCGGACATGAAGTTTGCGCAATATTTGGAGCAATACCTAATCAGAGTTTGCCTAATTTTCAATGGAATAAAGACAAATAGAACAACATTGCAAGTTTTATAACTTACATCCGAAACCCAGTTTTTTTACAAATGTTCTAGATATTTACCTGCACCTTTTTTTAAAATTTCAGCAACACTTGGAGCGTTTGGCTTAGGAGCTGGAATGGCATGGACTTCCCCTACTTTGCCTAATTTGGTAAACTGTGCCAATCGAACAGAAGGTTGCACTTTTGATCAAGAGTTCACCAAAGAGGAAGGAAGTTGGATTGGGTCCAGTTACACCTTAGGAGCCATGGTTTCAGCCATTGTAACTGGATTTCTTTTGGCACAAATTGGGCGTAAATGGACCATGCTCGGAATGGCGATTCCTTTTATTCTGGGATGGCTGTTGCTCTGTATTTCTGTACCACTAACTTTAGATGAAGCTTATTGGTTCTACATTGGTAGAGCCTTAGCCGGTATGTATGGTGTTTTCTATGAGAACCTCTCATCAAGTTGTTGAATTTTGAGAATTGTATTGTAGGATTTGGGGGTGGCTCGTTTTCTTTGGCTGCACCCATTTATATTTCCGAAATCTCAGAGACCTCCATTCGGGGGGCGTTGGGAATATTGTTCCAACTCTTTGTGACCTCTGGTAACGTATTTGTTAACGCCGTGGGAAGTGCAGTCTCATGGGAAATTGTCACCGGCATTTGCATCATATTTCCAGGTGAATTTCCTATAAAACGTAGTAGAAGTCCTGTAATTCACTGATAGCAAGCTGTGGTTCTTGTTCAATTTTCAGTATCCATGGCTATTCTGATGTTTTTTATGCCGGAAACGCCGTATTATTTGCTCTCCAAAGGGAAATTTGAGAGTGGAAAAAAATCTCTTCAATGGCTTCGAGGCAAGCATTTTGAAATTGACGAGGAACTGGTAAAATTGAAGAGTTCCGTTGAAGAACAAAAGAATCAAACCACTCTGGGTTTGCTAAAGATTCTTTCTAATTTGACCTACTTGAAGCCCTTGTTGATTATGCTGACCCTGCACTTTTTTCAACAATTTTGTGGTATCAATGTTATCGTGTTCTATCTGGCGGACATCTTCATTGATGCTGGGCTCAATGTGGATAACAGTTTAGCAGCCGCAGCCATAGTTTCTTGCACTCAGGTGAGCACCTTCTCATAAATGATTAATTTTCACTAATAATTCACTTTTCAAAAGTCAAGGGATTTCTCCTTAGTAGATCATCCAGTGGTAGAACTAAACCATACTTATGTTCTCACTTAAATTTAAGGTCATCGCAACTGGAGCGGCCATTTTTGTCGTGGAGCGACTTGGACGCAGAATTCTCCTGATCTTCTCCAGTATCGTTATGGCCATTGCCATTTGCGCCCTGGGCGTGTACTTCTTCTTAAAAGAGGGCAATTGCGACCAAGACCATCCCAATTGTCTAAATGGACCCAATGAGGATGTCCTCAATTCACTAGGTTGGCTTCCTCTCGTTTCTCTTATCATTTACAAGTTTGCTTTTGCCGTTGGGTATGGACCTCTCCCATGGATGATGAATGGAGAATTCTTTGCCTTGGAGGCCAAGCCCATTTCTTCTACATGCGCCACTGTGTTCAATTGGTTGTGTGCATTTTTGGTGTCGAAATTCTCGGTAAACATTGAAGATGGCATTGGAACTTCCGGGATGTACTTCATGTTCTCGGCAGTGTGCTTAGTGGCCACTGTTTTTGTTTTGATACTTGTGCCGGAAACACGTGGTAAAAGTCCGGAGGAGATGCGGAGACATTTTGACAAGTCAGCTAAGACCGTGAAACAAGGACTCGTCAAGATAACCTCAATTGATGTAATCTCATGATGTTTTTACAAAATTAAAAACCCTGGCAATTGCTTCAACTCGCCTTCAAAATTAAATGAATCTAAAAAAGGCAATAACTAAACACCTCATTATGTAAGAAATATTGACTCTCGAACGTTTAGCCAAATAAAGTGGGTGCCATTAGTGAAGCTTAAATAATCCACACTGTACAATCCCTTGGGCCATTTAGCCCTATCCAGGCACAAGGAAAAAAAGGCTCATCTCAAATTTCACCAAACCCATGAATCAGCCCCTCAATATGTTAATATTGACAATTAATTGATCTCACTACATAATTAAATACAGTTACAGGAACAAATTGGTAAAAATGAATTCACATAACTGTGATACCTGTAACTTAACTAATATTTCTTGAACTCTTTAGACGATAAGAACAAAATGTTGGATACAGATTAGTACTATTTAAGTTATTTGGTCTACAACTTTGCTCCATCTTCTCTGTAGTACAAATTCACCATCGTGGTTTGGAAGGCTCTAATCTAAAACAACCCTACTTGAAACTGCATTATGGTTTTCTTTCAACGACATTTTTCATGCTAAATTTACTTCAAAAAATCAAAATGTATGATAAAATGCATGATAATATGAAAATTTGTATATTTCCCTGCATGATTGGCAAATTTAGTGGTTGTACTTCATTTCGAAAAGTCAGTTTTCAGCCTTTGAAAATGATTTTTCAAAAGACTAACACATCGACAAGCAACGAGTTAGGATTACCTTTTGAGTTATTTCAGGTCGTTAAATTTACAATATACTGGGCATGCACTTATTATTTTTGTGTAGTCTTATTTGAGCCACAAACCATGGAAAACGGCCATTTTTATCTCAGCGAATACAAATGGCCACCCTGAATGGAACACTCTCCCTCTGCTTTGTTATGTTTTGTGCAAATCAGGCCTACACATGACACATACTGTACATGCTCGGCATGCATGGACAAATTGACGAAACAAGAAGGAGGCTGCTGAGAAATGTGCGTTGTGTAAACAGACGAGGAAAATAAATCGACACACGTTTCATGTACTATTCGTAAAAGCTAAGAAGTACGATCGAAAGTGCCCATCTTCGCATTAGAATATTCAGCAATTGGTCTAGTTTTTCGTCATGGCTGAACCCCACTCGGATCATCATGATAAGACGCGTGAAAAGTCCCTTCACGAGCAAGATCCGGAGAAATATTCAGGATCCTCCGATTCTTCTGCCTCCGGCGACGAAATCGATGGACCCGATCAAGAGGACCTTATTCGACAAATGCTTCAAATGAAGCTCCATAAAGGCCAAACTAAAGCCCAAGAGGATACCAACAAGAGAAAAGTAATGACATGGTTCTTCGCATGATTTAATCAATCGTGAAAACACGTTTGTTTGTTTGTCTGTTTGTTCTTCAGGTTTTGGATGAAGTGTCTTTTGAAGGTATCATTCGCTATGTCAAGTCTGGCCAAGTCAAGCATATTATCACCATGGCAGGAGCTGGCATTTCCACTTCAGCGGGCATTCCGGATTTCCGATCCCCGGAAACCGGATTGTATAGCAACCTGCAAAAGTATGACCTGCCCAATCCTGAAGCGATCTTTGATATCGAATACTTCAATGAGCGACCCGAGCCGTTTTTCCAATTGGCCAAAGAGTTATATCCCGGACAATTTAAACCCACGCCTTGTCATTATTTCATCAAGTAGGTGTGATAATGACGTGAATGATTTTTTAATGAAGGGGAATCTTAAAGGTGTCTTTCTTCTAGGTTATTGGAAGACAAAGGCTTATTGTTGCGGCATTACACGCAAAATATCGACACGTTGGAGCGGGTGGCCAATATTTCCGGGGACAAGTTAGTCGAAGCTCATGGCACATTTCACACCAATCATTGCATCCAGCCCAAATGTCGGAAGGAATACACCCAAAAATGGATGAAAGGTGAGCCACCGTATTTGTTATCTTGTGAGATTGATGCTTTCTACTTTTGGAATGAAATTGAAGATATAAAATTGTTGGCAGGCAATTTAATAAATGTATCATTTTAGAGAGCATATTTCAAACCCCTGGCAAGAAAGTGGTGTAAGCTAAACAGAACAATTGCAAGACTAACATTCGGCTTATATTTCATTTATATCTACTAACGGTGGGATAAAAGCGGTCGAAGTTACCATTTTAGGTTGAATTATAGTCAAAACTGTATTTAAGAATATTGTCGGTGAGTTCAAATGTTCAGTTATTCTTTTATCGAGAGTCATTCTTCTATGAAGAGATGATAAATTTATACATCTCTTATGTCAAGAGATGTTCTTTCTTTTAATATCCTATAACTCAGCTTTGACTAACTCATAATAGAAAGCCAGTTTAGATAAGCACGTTGAGGAACGAAAACTTTTTAAATTTTCAGAAAGGATTCATGATTTTTTTTTTCGGTGGAAATTTAGCGAAATCCCTTCAAGCAAGAAGTTATCCCATTTCTGTTTTTATTAAGTACTCACTTCGGAAATTTATGCTCTTTTTGCACAAAGTTTATTCTTCAATTGTTTCTGTTTTAGAACAAATCA
This sequence comes from Tigriopus japonicus, assembly GCA_010645155.1. Lineage (NCBI taxonomy): Eukaryota > Metazoa > Arthropoda > Copepoda > Harpacticoida > Harpacticidae > Tigriopus > Tigriopus japonicus. The sequence goes on from CM021323.1 coordinate 4,842,486, forward strand.
TGAAAGATGTCATTCCCACTTGCCAGGAGTGCAACGGTGTGGTCAAACCGGATATCGTATTTTTTGGCGAGCAACTCCCGGATAAATTCTACACTTGTCTCATCAACGATTTCAAGATGTGTGACCTGTTAATAATCATGGGAACATCCCTCACAGTTCAACCCTTTGCGAGTTTGGTCGACAGGTACAACGAGGAAATTTGTCCAAAAACAAATATCCAGAGTTTTCTAAATGTTTTTTACCTCGATTAGATTACATTATGTTTAGAGTGTTCTGCAGACTTGATAAATCGAAAGTTTGTCCGATTTCAGAGTTCCTCTTACCACGCCTAGATTGTTGATTAATCTAACCCGCCCACCGGTCACTGGGTCAGATTATGTTTTAAGAGCTCTTGGTCGCGGAGGCTTGGATTTGAGTGAGGAATCCGGATACAGAGATGTGGCTAAAATCGGAACTTGTGATCAAAGCTGCTTAGACTTTGTTAAGGGCATGGGTTGGGAGGTAATATTGTCAAAAAATAATCAGTTATTTTGAAAGCTGATCATCTATGTACCAAGATTTTCACATTGCATCGTTTCAGGAGGAGTTTCAAGCACTCTTGGACCAATCAAAACGTGAAGAACCCGAAGAATCGTAAAAATAAGTCCTTTCCGGGAATCCTAAATGAATGACGAATGGATTTGTACCTTTATGAACACTCATGATTGTTTTGTTGTACCTTTTTGAGCTCATTTTATGCTAGAATGGAAGTATTAAATTCATTAAAATCTAAGTTTTCTTTCAATTATGAGAACGAGTGGTGTAAAATCCCCCATACCAAAAGGTTTCATTCATATTAGTTATATATAATGGCATTTTCTTAGAACCTTCGGTTCTTAGAAAATTAATTGAAAATAATTGCTTTTGGCGCTAGTCTGAATAATAATAATCGTACCACAACAATGGTTTTCCATCAATGAAAATAAGCAAATATTTTGCGGTTCTAGTGAAAAAAAAAGAAAAAATTTGACGTCCCATGTACTGACAATTATCTACTGAATAAGTCACGATGTGAAATCTAAGGCACCAACTCTTGCGATTGGTTCTTTTGTGCTTGGTAGTTACATTCGTTCTTTGGATTTGATTGTCGCGAAAAGATGAATCTGCACGCTTCTTCGAAAATTTTGTGAGCTGTGCTTGACAAAGTCCTACGAATTCTTGTCCATCGAAGCTTTAAAAAAATGCAAAAAGATGATAGTTAATGCACCTCACTCCGAGTACTTTCAAGGGGAGTGCGCTCCCCTGTCTAGTCATTTCTATAAAAAAAGTCTTGTCATCAGTGGGACCATTGGAGCAACTTGAAACACGCAGTAGAAGTAAAGTGGAAGCCTCTTAAAACGCATTTATCTTCTTATGACTAGGAAATAAATATCACAGACTTTTAAATGTAGAGGACCAGGAAGAATCACTCCAATTAGTTCTTGGAGTGAGGTGTATCAAGTCTCAATAGTGAGGATTGCGTTTAAAAAAAATTATAGTCCTGTCAAAAAATATTACTCTCCATTTACATTAATGTTAGGTTATGGAACACGATTAAAATTAAGATTCCATACATTAGATCCTGAATCAAAGGCAAATGCTGGTAACTTCCTTGCTTGCTTGAAAAATCAAGTGCTTACACAAAGACAACTCCATCCATAATGAGTCAATTTTGATGTTTCAAAATGTCACCGAACTCCCTTAAAAAAACCGGCTTAACTCGGTTTGTTTACATTTGCATTTCTTGTCATAGGCGTTAATGACGGACCCAACAATGCATCTGGCTTGACACTGACAGTTATGTATTCTCGAATCGCCGTGCATGTGACTGACTAACAGACACATGCCGATCATGATGTTACCTTTCTTATGTTGGAATTCTTTCTTCTTTGTAATGTAACAACGCAAAAAGATCCACAGCTTGGAAAAGTTAGATAGCGATCATTCTCACAATTTGCAACAGAATTAAGGGTTCAAAGGAAAGCCCTCTCTGAGTTACCATGGACGAGACTGCTTCGGAGGACAGCTGATCTTGCATTTCTTGTATCTTAAGGATTGACGGACAAGAACGAAAGGTCAGTCAGTGGACGATTTCCCTCGAGGACACTTGATCCCTCCTTGTACTACAATGGACAAGCCGAATAATCTTCACCCAAGAGCCACAAGTGCCAACCATGAACAGATTCCGAGATCTGAAACCATCAGTCTCCGAGAGAAACATGTGGGAAAGTCCTGCAAATTATTCTTCAAAGCCGATCCGTTGAAGATTGTCAGGGCTCAAGGTATGTATTTGAAAGGATATGATTCCTTAAGGAGTAATTTGACATAAATTCTTTTAGGTCAATATATGTACAATGAAATGGGCGAAGAACTCTTGGATTGTATCAATAACGTCTGTCATGTGGGTCATTGTCATCCCCATGTGGTCAAATCGGGACAAGATCAGATGGCTATCCTCAACACCAACAACAGGTAGGTGGGGGGTTTGTTGAATTATTTTTTCTTTTAATTATGCTTCACATTAATAATGACATAGTAATCTAAAATGGTTGCAGATTTCTCCATGATAACTTGGTTCTCTACGCCGAGAGGTTGATCAAGACTTTTCCGGAGAGGCTTAGCGTAGCTTTCTTCGTCAATTCCGGATCTGAAGCCAACGATCTGGCTCTAAGAATGGCCAGGTACGTTTAAAATTTCAATGATGAAAGGACAATTTATCGAGAGAAGCAAAATTATGAGTGTTAAACAACATTGAAAAACTGTGAGTTTACAGTTTTTGCGGAGATATTTGATCCACAGATGGACTTTCCAAAACAAAGGGTTGGGTCGGCCAACATTTTTTGATATCGGGTCGGGGTCGGCACGGCGACTATTCGGATCGGATCGGTTAATCACCGATATCCAAAGTTTGTATCCGACGAAGATACGGCTCATGTAGGGTCTTGTAGAAAAATCTTTTAACATCACTACGCTTGTTATTATAGTTTTGCATCAATGGCAATTTTTAAGTAGAAATTCATTTTTTCCTTAATGATTTGTAACTTTTGAAAGAAATATTGGATAGAGATAAGAGCTTGGAAGCTTAGGTAACATTTATCGGCATTTGATGAGCCAATCTTTTGATGTCGGTTCTGACTTCGGATCGGTTGCTTTTTTTTGGATCCGACTCACGACGAGCCGATCTCAGAACCGATCCGAACCGGCTCATGGCCGATCTGGGACAATCCCTAATAAACCCCCATTTCTCTAGGGCTCATACTAAATCACGTGAAGTGATTACATTGGAACATGCGTATCACGGACATGTTATCAGTCTTATGGAGATCTCTCCATACAAGTTCAAAAACCAGAGCCAAGACGACACTTGCCCGGACCAAACCCATATTGCACCGGTTCCCGATGTTTATCGAGGAAAATATCGGTTAGTACTGGACAGAACTGGATCAATGTCTTTTGCATGCCTTACGAACGTGTTCATTATTATTCAGGGATCAAGACTATCCCGGAGAAGATTTGGGTGAGAAATATGCCGGAGATGTCAAAGAAATATGTGATGAGCTCCAACAAAAGGGCAAATGGCCCGGCTGTTTCATCGCCGAGAGCCTCCAGAGCTGCGGGGGTCAGATCATTTATCCCAAATCTTACTTGAGGAATGTCTACAACCATGTCAGAGCTGCTGGAGGACTCTGTATTGCCGACGAAGTGCAAGTCGGATTTGGTCGCGTTGGCACAAATTGGTGGGCTTTCCAGACCTATGGGGGAGATGTCATTCCGGATATCGTCACGATTGGAAAGCCTATGGTAGTATTCGGCACTTGCGTTAACTGAAGAGCATCAATTATGACAATATCTTGGACCTTTAGGGGAATGGTCATCCGGTGGCTGCGGTGGTTACCACAGAGGAAGTGGCAGCGAGTTTTGCTGCCACAGGCATTGAATATTTCAACACCTATGGTGGAAACCCAGTGAGCTGTTCCATTGCCAGTGCTGTTATGGATGTCATCGAGGATGAGAAGGTAGTTACATCCTTAAACCTCGAATTTTTAACCACGAAGATATAAAGTCTAACTGATTTAGCTAATGGAACATGCTGATGAGGTGGGTCGATACTTGAAAAGCGGATTGGAACGTCTCATGGCCAAACATGAGGTAAGTTATGAATAAAAAAAATAATTTCAATTTATCACCCAAAACATCTTCTAGATTGTGGGTGATGTTCGAGGAGTAGGAATGTTTCTTGGCTTGGACTTGGTCAAGGACCGCGAAACTCGTGAACCTTTCACGGCTGCAGCCCAACACGTGTTAACTCGCTTCCGAGAAGAACGGATTCTTCTCCAAAGCGACGGTCCTTACAATAATGTCCTTAAATTCAAAAGCCCTTTGGTTTTTAACAAATCTAACGCCGATAGGTATGTGAACACAACCTAATAACGTTATTGTTATATGACATACAGCATCATTTTTTTTTTCAGATTGGTCAACACATTGGACGAAGTGTTGGAGGAAATTCGACTAATGTCCGATTTTGCTGAATGAGCCAAAATCTTGCCTTCTTTGATATGCATTTTCTTCAACCTGGGATATTAAAATAATTGGCCGCCACGTGCTTCAAAGAATGTTGAATAAATCGTATTTGTCCATACTCTCCCACAGATATCATGAGCGGTTTCGCTACAGTCAACATACATCTACTGCTATCTTTCTGTGAGTTATTAGGAGGGCATCAGAGAGGTGAGATGTTAGCCTCGTTGCTTTTATCACATGTTGATTTTGCGGTTCGATTACATTTGTATGTCGAATCATACGTGAATTTTCTACATTTTCATTCATGGAATGCCTTCATTAATCACATATACAATCATTTGGCTCCATCCAGGAAAATATCCAACAATACAGTCGGAGCAAGTGTTCAATGTTGGGTCGAGTTTTTTTTGCCTTGGACGCATGGAATGGCTTGCTCTGATCTTTAGAGCAGAGTTCGCAGAGATGGTGGAGATCGCCGAGGACGCTCGCCCTCGGTTTGATCACCCCCTACGCCTTTTTTTGGTCTCTTTGAAGGTAGTGATCCTAGTAGGCTCGCCAGAGTATCGGAGTGGACGCCACATCCGAACAAAATGGCATTTTTTTGGAGACCTTTGCCTCAAGAACAAATCCGGTCGATAAAGTGCAGATAATCTACGGGCAAATTTACTTATTTCTCTTCACTTTTTCTAATTCTTGAAATTCTTAATTTTCCCGAGCACAACCAATATAGGGAAGAATTAAGGGGATTTACTGATTGTAGAGTCTAATCAATCGCTAAAATTACGTTCCTAAAGTTTTAAAAAAACTAAAACCCCTAATAAGATGTCAAAAGTCGCGAATTTCACAGTTTACTCATAAATGTTCTTGTATGTTTCTCCAATTAGAATGAGTTAGATCTATAGACGTGTTTTTGAGTCGCAACAGCCATTTCCATGATGGCTCGATTCAAAGTTCAATTCCAACCTGTTCTAACCCCCTCCTCAAACTCATCCCTTCCGCCTTGACGATCGACGATGCCACACAAAGTCGCCCATTGAATCGATTTCTTTGGCAACACTCCGGGCTGTGGCCTCTTTTCCACCTACCTTCTGGACTCTATCCA
>CM021323.1:4848652-4883303 GCA_010645155.1 Tigriopus japonicus
TAGGGAAGAATTAAAGGGATTTACTGATTGTAGAGTCTAATCAATCGCTAAAATTACGTTCCTAAAGTTTTAAAAAAACTAAAACCCCTAATAAGATGTCAAAAGTCGCGAATTTCACAGTTTACTCATAAATGTTCTTGTATGTTTCTCCAATTAGAATGAGTTAGATCTATAGACGTGTTTTTGAGTCGCAACAGCCATTTCCATGATGGCTCGATTCAAAGTTCAATTCCAACCTGTTCTAACCCCCTCCTCAAACTCATCCCTTCCGCCTTGACGATCGACGATGCCACACAAAGTCGCCCATTGAATCGATTTCTTTGGCAACACTCCGGGCTGTGGCCTCTTTTCCACCTACCTTCTGGACTCCATCCACAATGCACATCGCTTCGTCACATACGCGTGAACTGATTTTGCCCGGGCGAGAGAGAAAAAGAACGCCAGAGAGGAGGTTAGTACGGTCCCTTGCAGCACACCACCACTGTTCTTAGTCAGTTCTCTCACATACAAAACGAATTCATTGGAATCCATGAGGAAGGGACTGACTCCTCAACGGAAGATTTCATGCAAACAATGCTCAACTGAACCGTGTTTGTCCCAGGAAATGACACTCTATCTTCGATATCGCCATTGAACAACCATCCCAAAGTCACATGATCAAACGGTAAGCTTATATCTTTTTTCTTATATTTCATATTTACCACACTGGAATGGCTTAGATCAATAAGAAAGTAGAAAATAATGGATTGATTCGGATGTGGAAAAATTTTGCAAAAATAATAAAAGGAATTTGTTACCTTCTTGATGACTGATGTTCGAGTGAAACTTCATTGGGCCAACCCAGTATTTCTAGATTGGCGGGAAATCATTCCAAGAGCTATTTTATGCTAATTACGTAATAGGCAATCAAGTTTAATGAAGTACAAAAAGGGGTAGTGAGAAGGTCAACTACTCGGAAATATCTGGGCTTACCTGGCGACATTCCTCTGTCTTTAGCCAAGATCGCTGAATTTTAATGCACCCAAAAATTGGAATGATATATTCCCGCCTTTTTGTGTTATTCAATACTTTGAGATATGCAATTCACACAATTTCACACACTCAATGTTCGCTGCCTTTCTTCTATTCATTCAAAATTAACACGATAAGAAAACAAATCCGGTTTATATTTAGACATTGAACATTGAGAAAAACAAAACTAACGTTTTAACATTTCTTTCCAGAATCGAAAACCAAGATTGACTGATGTTTAGGCGTGGTTACTGTTAATCGCGAAGGTCACACCTCAAACTCCTCTTTGATCTCAAACCCGACTTTCACCCAACTCTCAACATGTCAGGAATTGTCGGCGTATTTGCCTCCATTGGGGAGCATCTTCCTATATTAAACAAAGAAAAGCTCGCCGAGCCCAAACCAGAGGGTCCCATCAGCCGATTTCACTACCGTGGAACGGCAATTATGATTCTGTCGTTTTGTGTATTGGTTACCACCACCGAATGGGTTTCGGGTAAGGGATCGTTTGGAACGGGACAGAACCAATAAATATCAATTGAATTTATGCTTATTTTTTAGGTACGGACTCCATCATTAACTGCCTTCATAACGGTCCCATCCCGGAGAATGTCATTGAAAACTATTGCTACATTATTGGAACGTTTTCCGTTCCCAAACATTATGTGGATGAAGTGAAAGATATCGGAAATCGGGTGTCTCAGACGGGTGTGGGTCCTTACGAAGAGGATGATGAGATCGAAATCAAAGGCTATTATCAGTGGGTCCCATTCATGTTGTTTCTCCAAGGTTGTATGTTCTACGTTCCTCATTTGATTTTCAAGGTCTGCGAGGCCGGTAAAATCAAGGTAAGCCTAGCACTAATTCCATTTAGAGAACCCACAATAACCTGCCTATCTTACAACTCTTCAGCTTATTCTCACGGGACTTCACCAATACATCATGGATTCCGATGAAAGAAGCAGCAAACAAGAAGATCTGGCCACTTATCTCGTTGAAACCCGTCATACACATCGTGTTTGGTGCTTCAAAATTCTCTTCGCACAGTGCTTGTACTTGGTGAATGTCATTGGGAACATGTTCCTCACCGATTGCTTCCTAGGATGGGAGTTCTACACGTATGGTGTTCAAGCTTTGAGCTTCCTAGAGGGAACGGTATGCATAAGTTTGACTCATTTTTCTGTCAAGTAGGATCACGTTCGCTCAATATAGAGCATGTTGATCTAGAGAGCTAGTCATGCGGGAAATAGCAGCAAATATCTAATGAGTCTTATCATCGGTTCCTATTGTAGGACGATTTCAGAGTGGATCCAATGTCGCGCGTCTTTCCCAGAGTAACCAAGTGCATCTTTAGGAAATTTGGTCCTTCGGGAACGATTCAGAAACATGATGCTCAGGTATGCAAAACAACATGAATGAAGTTATGAGCAAACACGAGTTTATCTACTTTAAAGAATCTCATGATTCTTCAATCTACGTTTGCCGGCTTTCATAGCAGTACTTTTATTCTAATTTTGAATGTTTTTTGTCCGCTAACACGGGCATCATAAATTGGTCAGAAACTTGCAATAGGGTTGCCTTGGACCTTGATGTCGAACTAATGGAACCAGGGTGTCTCTGGGTCATCGTGTGGCACCCAACGCCATCGGAATCTTTTTCGTTTGCGCTCAAAAAGGTTAACCCGTCTGACGTCAAATGTAACCTATTTCTATGATTTTCAGTGTGTCCTGCCCATCAATATCATTAATGAGAAGATATACGTGTTCCTGTGGTTCTGGTTTGGTCTCTTGTCCGCCCTCACCATTCTTGAGCTCATGTGGACATTTTGCATTGTATTCCTTTCCAGTGCGAAATCGATCATTATTCGACGAAAACTGAGACTCAGGTAAGATCAAATCAAGGATCATGCTTCCTACAAGGCATGTGAGTCAGGAATCAATGATAGCAAGTGCAATTTTTCCTCCATTTATAGCCCCAAACACAAAACGTTGAAAGTGGATGTGAATTTCTTGTGTCGAAACATGGATTTTGGAGACTGGAAACTCTTGTATCATCTTTTGAAGTGAGTATTATTGATTCTGTTCAGAGCCCTGATTCTGTTAATTTAAGATCGATAAAAAAGTGGTAAGCGTGGCATTTTGCGCAAAAAAACGATCCTTAGATTAGAGACATTATAATCAGAAGAGTATGTACAAGGAATTGACAGGTCCCACTTGGGATCAATTGTCTCTTCATTATTGAAAGAAGGAAGAACAAGCAGTGCAAGGTCCATACAAGACTTCATTGACAGCGTATTTTCATTTTAGACAGTATTGTGCTTTTTCTAAAATTTACATTTTCGCAAAGTTTTTACCCTCTACCAAATGGAGAAACTAGGACCAAAAATCTCATGTGCCATCTCTTTTTTAGCTCTAACTCTCTAAAAAATCTTGTTCTGCAATGGACAGACATGTAGTGCAAAATGTCCAATTAATACCGACAATCACTAAAAACCCTTAAAACCTGTTGCGACAATTCGTCTAAATTCTCACTCAATCTTCCAATGAGCTTTAATGAAATCGATATCCTCTCTCTTAAGGAACATGGATTCCCTCCTTTTTGGCGAGGTTCTTGAGCACTATTCTGAAATCCTACAAAAGGAGTTGGATTCAGAGGGCAAGGACGATACTCTTTCTCTTCGATCTCTAATGAGAGACAAGGACGAGAAACCCGATCTGCCGGATGATGATGATGACGAGTTCTTGAAACTTCACGACGGCAACTATCTCAAGGCCAAAGAGGCCGGGGAAGTGGATAGTCCAAAAAGGACCACCGATATTTGACTCCCGAAACCCAATGATGATCGCCGATGGAAGAGCGTTGGATCAATGGGGGGCGAGGCTAATTTCATTTTTGGAGAAGCAAATCAATTGTTACGACACTCATAGTTTACCCACAAGTCCGAGATTCTCACGTCCCCATCGATTTCACGTATTCAAGCACAGAAAGGCCGCTAAAAGTGGACAAGCTAGTGGTAGAAATCAGTATTGCTCCAAGACTGGTTGATCTTTATTGTCCATGAATGGTAATGTTATTGCTAAGTACTATGTACCATATCTATTCTAATCCGAGCAATCATTCTACATTCAGTATTTCGGGTTCTTAAAAAGAACTTCTGCCTCATAAGATTATAAACACTATGATCTGATGAAAACATTTGTATAGTTTCTGTATTTTTGTAAAGATTCGAAATGAAAAGTCTAATCAAATGGTTAATGAAACACATTTCTGTGAAGTTGACAATTCTGCGCTTCGGTCTTTGTCATTTAATCGGATTTGTCGACCGTCGAATTTTATTCATAGCTTGTATTTAAGACCATGCAGGTTGCAAAAAAAATACAGTAATATTTTTGGAATTTCAATTGGACTCAGGCTGAATCAAGGGAAAGAAATGTTCCTTTTTTATTTTGTTACAGCTATAGCCCGTATTTGAAAAAATGTTTTGTTGGAATATTAATTTTTCAAGTTCTCCTCAGTTTGTGGTGGAATAACAATTGTGACATATTTTTGATCAAAAATCAATTTTTAAGGTAATTTGGTTGATTTTTGCATTAAAAAGTAATTCATTTGCGTGACTTTAGGTTTTAGAAACTTCAGCAAAACTTCCGAGATGGCCAAATGTTTTCAGGTGGAAATCTTTATGTACACTCCTGGTTTTTGCAATCGCAAGATGACTACATGGAAAATGTATCAAAATGCCTTTGGTCTTAAATATCCAGCAAAATCCAATCCATTTGCGTTTCAGTTGCTTGAAGCCTTCTTGTTCCATACAATTTCTCATGAATATTTGTGGGGTGGCCGCTTCTTGGAATTAGAAATCATTTTTATTAATCAATATTAATTAATATTAATCAATATTAATCTAGAATTAGATTCTTAGAATCCAAAAATTGGACTTGTGGTGTTTACCAACGGTATGAAAGGTACGACGAAATTACTGATGTGTTTCGAGTTGGATTTTAGGATCAAAAATCTGACCACAACTAAACTTTTCAAAAGTCAATAGACCTTATCTGCCATAAAATATGGCAGCACTGCCAACTCGAAATCCATTTTTAAAACTAGAGAAAGGAAGTTAAGACGAATAAATCTGTCAAATTAGACGAAAAAAGACGAATAAAATTACCTAATTAGACGAATAAAGACGAATAAAATTGCCCGATCAGAAGAAAAAAGACGAAAAAACCTGACAAATACGACGAAAAAGACGAAAAAACCTGACAAATACGACGAAAAAGACGAAAAAACCTGACATATACGGCAAAAAAGACTAATGAATTGCCTGTAAAGAGGATTAAAACTGCTGCCCATAAAGTAGACAAAATGTGTGGCCAAACTGAGGAGAAACAGCTGCACTCTTGTGCAAAACGGCAAAATCTACAAAGTTAACAAACGAAAAAGTGCCGAATAAGCAAGAAATGGTCAGTGGAACATATAAATTTAAAAAAAACAAGAGTTCAAAACCGCCCTTATTTCAACGTTTTCAATAGAGCAATATTTAGAAGCAGATTTGCTGACATTAATTCTTCAAATAGTCAGATAGGCTTTTCAATCCAATTTTCTTTCTTTGTGTCAGGAAACTCTACAAGTTAATATGTAAGTGTGGATCATATTTTGTTGCCCAAGTTTTGGCTTTGAACTTTTTAAAAGTGTCTATTTGATTCCAAATTTGAGAAAAAAGCTTCAAATCTAAGAAAAGTTCCAATTTTTGACTAATTAGACGAAAAAAGTTTAGTGAAATTGTCGGATTAAACGAAAAAAGACGAATAAAATCCAAATTAGACGAATAAATTTGTCGTGACGAATAAGGGTAAAAAAGACGAATAAAGACGAAAAAAGACGAATAAGTTTATTCGTCTTAAGTTCCTGTCCCTATTTATAACTATCGATGAAACTCGAAATCGAACTAGTTCCAGTGCTGCCAAATTGGTCCCTGTTTAGGTCTTTTCAAAAAGTTCAATACAACCTGCCCTTTTTAATAGGGATAAACTTCCGAGTCAAAACTGGCAGCACTCCTGGTTAGAAACACCTCACTAGAGGAAATCATATGTGTTGTAATGTCTATGTACACAATCTCATAAAAATTGAAAAATGCAAATCAATCAGAAAAATGAAATTTAATGCATAGCATAATGCCTAGTTCTCAGTGACCAGTGACCCTAAGTACGAAACATGAGAAGAAAAAACAGGTTTTCCGTGAAAATTTGTATTTTTACAAGGACTAAACAACATCAATTTGCATTATTGTCAAATTTTTATCATTAGAGGCATTTTTAAGGATTAAATGACTTTATGAAGGAAATCATTGCGTATCCTCTTATTCTAAAATCAGTTTAGAGAATTAATATTCAAAACTTGGAGTACCGCACCGGTTTAGAACCAACAACTCGGTGGAAATCAAAATATTTGGCTTCCTTGTCTAACTTTTTTTACACTCCAATTTCCATATTGTCCCGCAGGAAGTTAGGACTTGCAAATCTTGACAGGAAAAAAATTGGAACTAAGTAAACACGTCGTCCACCAAGTGCCAATGAAGCCTTTGGAATTCGGGAATGTCTCTCGGAATTTGATTCCAAATAACCCAGTTGGCGTGCTTAGAAATGAGCGAGCCAGCATTGCACCTGAAGCCCAGCTTCCTCCCTATTCCTTGGTTGGTTGTAAGCATGAAATATGATTTTCCGTGCCCATGCATTCGCCCATAAATCAGGGCAAGTGCAAAGAATCTCCACGGGCAAGAAAAAAAGAGCCCACCAACGCCTTGAACTCACCCCCAAAAGAGAATTCAAATTTACCGTCAGGAAATCTAGGATGAACATCGTGTGAATGGTGGTGCAGGTCCCTTGTTGAAGGTGGAGAAGGTCCTCAAGAGAGAGGGAACAGAGTGTTTCGATGGGAGTTCTCCTGAGGTAACCATCCATGGGATTGATTGCCTTTGGAGCACTCTGTGTTGGATTTGGTTCGACCTACAAAGCTGGCAACGATGATCCTCCAATCTTATGCCTTGCCTTGGTTGTATCTTTGACAAAGATGCGATTTGCATAATTTTTCGGGACCCTGGTTGCGTTCTTGAAGTTTGGGGCATTCATCTTGTTTAGTGGATGTTCCCATCGAAGGCTGATTTCTATTTCAAGATTTCTCATCCCATCTGTGAGGCTACAAAGCTCTCTAAAAAAGAAAGAAAGACGTGATGACTTGCTCCTTTTTTGCTCAGTGCTTGACTTGAAGATTGGTCTACTCATTCTGCTTCTTTCTATCTTTATTTGGCTCAAAGCCTGCTGTGCAATCTCATAAATAATCCTTTCTTTGACTTGGCCCCAAGCAAAACACATTTCCATAATCATTCTTTGCTCTTGAAGAGCTAGTTTCGCTCACCATCCAAAAAACAGCCTTGTCGAGACTTGAGAGGGATTGGCCTTTCACCATTTCAGCTTCGACCCACTTGGTACACGAGTTTACATGTCCTCTTGTCTTTTGAGCCTTTAATGGGCTATTTTTAGGGCTCTGACTCAATTGAAGGGGGCCAACTTTTACGAACTTTTTTAAAGAACGGTGTCGGTTGACTTTATGAAGCCCTCTAAGTAATCGCTTTGCCGTACATACTTGTTCGCTGTTTTTTGGAACAGCCATGCGCCTTCATGTTCAAAAAGGAAGGCCACCGTGAAACAGCCTTTGCTCTAGGTTTAGCCTCTAGGCTGACGAGTATGCTTTGACTAGATTGGCTTATTTAAAGAGTTCACAGAGGATCCACGAACCCAAGAGATGACTCGATTTTGGGCAGACATTTATGGAACAACGAACGGCCTTAGTTGAACGAGGGAAAGAAAAGTGTGAGCTCGAATGGAGGCGTGGGTGTGTGGAACAGCCTCCAATGACAAATTGGAGAGACCTCTTGAGTTCAAAGACAGGATGAAAATCCAAGTTAAATGAACATTTTTTCCGGACCTCCTGGTCTGGCTTCAGGGAGTTGAGAAAAAAGTTTTTCAATTTCCTCTCCGTGTATTAAGCTTTTGTTTCATATTCTCTCTTGTCATTGGAACACGAGCTCATTCGAATTCTCGAGTCCTTCCTCTGACGTGGAAAAGCCTGTTTCATTGGTGTTCTCGAAAAGCCTGTGAATTTATTACCCAGTTCCAGCGGATATCACATCCCACTTGATCTAATGTTCTCGAAGTAGAACCTGGCCTTAAAATTCCATTACTTCAATATGGAACATCCGTGTTCCATTTCTTGTGCGTTCGTTCATCCCATGCTCAAAAATGGTCGATGGGTTGTGGAAGCCAACGAGGGACGATCGTCCCATCTTCCTTTTGACCACAACCATACCCACTTCACTGACCTAAAGAACAAAAAAGAAAAGGGAGAAGGGCAGAGAGCGTGTCTTCCCAACTAAGCACGTGCAATAAAAAAAACTTTTTGCACTCTTCAAGTCTTGAATGACCTTAAATTAATTAATTGAAATGAAATACTTAGGCATCAACACAAGTTCTTTTAATCTGTTTACCATCATTATCTTAGAAAAGTTTCAATCGCTTTTTATGAATGAACAAAGCGTGACGAAAGATTTCAATTATCTCTTCATCAATGACATCACAACTTTAACAAAAGTGTTCAACCACACGGGTTTAGTTTGAATCGAACCTGACATTGAGAGCTGACATAGGAAGAAACCCACTTTGGATTTCCCACACGAATGGTTTTGCTCTCCGCGGTTCTGACCATATGTACATTGGTCTGTGTCTAATGAGATACAAATTGTACTGTGTTCTCCATCAAAGGTCAAAAATTGCTCCCAAGCTTTGTGCGTCACTGTGATTCTGTGCCTGTGAGCACATTGTCCCAAAATAAGGGGCATTTGCATAAAGACCTCAGAGTCACGGTAAAGCAGTGAAAAACTTTTCCCCTCGAACAAACCACCTTCGATGGGCCAAGCACTCGTTTTAAATCAAAAGTGACATATTGAAAATGAAGTTTTGTGTCCCAATGCGGTGGTTAGACTGTTGAACACCACGAGAAGCTGACCTGGCACACTTGGAACATTGATATAACTCAAGGAACATGTGTTCCTCTTGCTCGGGCAATCCCGACGGACGGACAAAAAGTGGCCGACTCGGTCGCTTTTTAGCCACGCATTGGAACATCATGGAACATTGTGTGGTTGGTTTGATCAATCTAGGAATCCGTTCCCATCGGAACAGCTGCTTGGGACAACGATGACGATCTAGGAACACTGTGCTTTGCTTCTCGTTCTCCTCCTTCTCGTTCGTTCCCTGTTCTGGCTTTGAAGGGGAAATGGGATTTTTTCGCGGTTCGATGAGCGATTTTTCTTGCGATTGGGTCGTCTTCTTGCAAGCAAGCAAGCAGCAAATGGGGATCAGCATCATAGATCTTCCAATGGAGAGGATCCAAATCACATTGGATGTGAAACTCAGATCGCATCCAATGTGATGGTGGGAACTGAGAGCCCATATGGATTTAGAAATATTAATGAAGGGAAACGTGCCGACAGCCTTGACGTTATCAACTCTCAAAAAGCCTAGGAGGACTGGATCATAGGATCTCAAGCAATGGTGCTCTTTTTAGTCGAGGAATCTAATCGTCTCTTGAGAGAGCGTACATAAATTCATGAAAGTCAGAAACAGACGTTTTTTTCTCCTTAGACTTTGATCTCGTGGTCTTACGAGGACGAGACGAATCATGACCTTCTTGCGAGGGAAGACGCCCAAGGGAGGAAGCCATTGTTGTTGTTCCATTATGATCCAACCGATTGATATCAGGGTTTTTACTCCAGGAAAGTGAAGTCCAGACAAAAGAGGCATGCAACAAAACACAAACCAAGGTAAGAAGTGAGAGTCTCTCGGTTATTGCGACAGGCCACGGGCATCCATCCATCCGACCAACCAACATCTTTCCCTCGTGTGTGTACCACCGAGCTCCTTAGTTCCTACCCATGTTTGATATGGCACTCATCCATCATTCAACAACGCTCAACTGTGCCAGAATTTTTATCTCGGATCTCTGCCACTCTTCCGTCTTTTGGAAGACATTTCCGTTGGAGAATTCCCATCCTCAATACGGTTCTGAGGTCCCAACGTAAAGGATTGCACACATACACACACAAGTCCCAAGTTGGTCCATTGGGGATGCGAATGTATCCGGCACTAGTGATCATAATGCAGGTTAAGGATGATGGCCTTTGGAGTCGACTTGGAAATGCGGACCAACCTCCTGCAAAGATGACCCGGGATGAAGATACAAAACCTACTCTGTCTATGTACAATAGTATTCATCCTCCTCGGAAAGAGAGCGAGAGCGAAGGAAAAGGGGTTAGAAAAAAGCGGATGGGATCACCTGGGATCTCGATGAGGCGACCGAGGACTTGGTTTTCCCTCATTGCTTTTGCGCTCGTCAAGGTCGACGGTATGAATAATAAAATAATAATAATAATGCGTTGGGATAACGTCGATGCATTAATTTAGTATTTATTCGTTCCATTTCAAATGACTTGTATGTGTGTAACTATTATCCTTGATATATCACAACATATTCCGCCCATAAGCACACTAACCAATGATCATTCTTATTTTTGCATACACGGTAAAATTAAGACTCGGTGAGAGCACATTTGCTCGTTGGAAAGCAGTAAGAGAACGGGAAAAAAAAGAGGATAAGACAGGGTACAAAAGTGAATAAAGGAGCTCTCAACGGCGAACAATACACACACGGACATGTATCTGACAAAAACGGGGGTCTTAAAATTCAAATTTCCAGATCCTGAGAGTCCTAGATACGTCACAAGATTCAGACTCATATCGGCGAGGAACCCAAGAGATTAAGATTATGTCACAGCCAAAGAAGACGAATCATGATTCAAACTCATGTTCGTCTAAACGCGTCTCTGCTTTTTGGAACCATCCAATTGAGCTGTCGTGTGGTATCCACCACCACGAGACGGACTATTCGAGCTCACCACCAAATCCACAGGTGATCCACGATTCATATGGCTTTGAATCTTGGCCAAAATGTAATCGTTGCTCTTGATACTGACTGGAATGGAACGCAAGTCCCGAATCTGAACCTGCTCAGGAATCTCTTCCTCGCGGATGTTGGCGTTCATATTCAAATTTCCCGCCTTATTATTTCTGCTCGAACGGAACGTTGGCGTTCGAAAGGTGGGCAAATGGCTTTTGCCTAAACGAAGTGAACTGAAACGAATATCCGAGGATCCCCTTTGACCCAATGACGTGGGACTAGAACACACAGAGTTGGGTAAAAGCTGGACATCGGCGAAGGGATTAACCAAAACTTGGTGATTGGGGAGTTGTTGGGGAGAATCGCCCTTGATCAGAGGGTGGTTATCACTGTATCGACTGGAGGATTGCCTAGAGCTACTCATATCACTGTTCGAGCTGAGTTGGGGCTGATCTTCATCCGAGTGGTCCCGTTTGGGATCAATCTCCCAATAGACATGTCCGTGGGGACTGACTGCCCGGAAAATGACCTCACTCTCCGGAAGCATGGAATCGTCATTGACGCCTTGGAGATGAGCTTGAGAGGGTTGTTGATGGTGGTGATGGTTATGATGAGGTGATTGCTGTTGACAATGACCCGCTTGACAACGCTTCTTACTCCGGAGAGTGTTGGTGAGGTTCACGAGTTGGGGGGACATGTAAACCGAGTCTCGAAGGTGTTTGGTGGCCTCCATGCCGTCCTCAATTTGGTAGACGGAATACGTGGGCAAAGGATTGGGGTTCACGGTGGCTTGGGAACCCATTCTCAGGGTGGCACTGTGAGTGGCAGCATCGGAAAGGTCCGAGCTTTGCACGTGAAGATTGTGATGATTGCTTCCATTTCCATTGGGCTGGGAGTGCAGATATTGCGAGAGCTGAAATCGGAACAGAGAGAATCTTGCATAAGAAAGATATTCCTTGGAAAGGGAGCTTTCAAAAAATGCACTTCCGTCAAATTTGGACCGAGAAAATAGCCAGAGAAAATCATTGACATGTGTCAAAGCTGAAGGAAGCCCTTCTTTCCAATTTTGGATCTTGTTCCGGCGAGGAACAACACGATCAAAAACTGCCAAATGAGATAAGTGGCGATTCTTTTACTCCAATTTTAGCGGTGCACTATGCAGTGCCCATTCACCTTTGCAGATGCATTTTATGTCGTCCGGATTTTCCCGTCCACGGAACGATTTTCTTTGCCATTTTGGGCAAGGATATAACAAGGCTCTAATTGCCATTAATCATCTCAAGGTCCTAAAATGCCTCGCAGACTTGGACTGAAGCAGCCATAAATTTCGTGATTGGGGTGCATGAATTTCAAAACTCAAAAGAACAGGACTTGTAGCCCTGAAAACAAGTTTAACGCACCTTCAAAGCACCTTTCTGAACGTAAACCGTAAATCTCGAAGCAGCCAATTACATAATACACCCTCCCCACAATTGTTTAGCTATTAGAGCCACAATTAACAAACTGAGAGTCTGTTCTCAGTTAAGAAGTAATTTCTAGCCCGCTAGATAAGAAAGTGGCATAAAAGCTGTTCTTTCGTCCTTTAAGAACAACACTTTTAGCTATTACACGTACATTCATTAGTCTCTACACTTAGATGAAATATACGAGCAAAGACACTTAAATTAAGGACACCCACTGCCAAAAAGCCCTGTTCATTCAGAGATCAGAGTAGTCAGGAAAAAGAAGCAGGAAGGCGCTATGACATTGCATGTCGGTTCCTTAGAAAGATAGGAGTGTCCTCAAAAGCTCATTACATGCAATGTGTAGTATGTATGCTAAATGCTGCTGAGCGGTAGAGTACAAGGTGCAAAAACCCCTTTGACAAAAGAGGCTCCTACCAAGCCACGACAGGTACACAGTGTGTGGCAACAAGACCCCTGCTTCCAGAATTGGATCCCATTCAGTGGAAGGCAAACAAGGAACGAGAACCAGGGCTTTGGATCAAACCGGGTTGGCCTTGACTTGCGAGCTCAAGAAAGTCGAAAAAGAAACTTGTTCCCCCTCATGCAACAATTCTCTGGCTCCCCTTTGTCATATTTGATTCCCATGAGGAGGATAGATAAATTTGCTTGCTTCACTCCTATGCATTGTTACCGTTCAAGGCCATGAAGAGTTTCATGATTTGAATTGACTGAGCACCAATTTGAGTTAATGGCCGCCTTTCTGACTTTCTATTTCACTTTGCCTTTCACATGGTTCGATGGTTGAAGGGGAGTTCAAAGTAAAAGAAGGAAGTGGAACTCACGACTGGCTGTAAAAGAGACCCTGGGGAATCTTAAGAATGTTCAGCTTCGGGTTTGATCCCGTCACTATCAAGTTCCTGCAGTATCAACCAGGAGAATGGCTCGAAACTGGAGCACTGCGCACTTTCACGCGGAGCTGAGGTCTTCCATATGGATTATCTGCCCTCCAGTATATGATTTTTATCAGTGGTCGTCGCCACCAAGCAAACCCACTACTACCACCACCTCCTCCTCCAAGTATGCTAACTGTCTTATAGGGCACTCATAATGTGTACATACTTGGTGTGGACCAACCATTGGGTGTTGGTCCATGGAAGACGTCGACCTCTTCCCCCCAAAACCAACAACAACAACAGCCACCCAATGGGTGAGTGAGTAAAGTTGTGCTTGTGTATCTGAGAATTTGAAGGCCCGTTTCCCAATAAATGTTGGTTTGGTGCATTGAGCAAACATGAGAGAGAGAAAGAAAGAAAGAGGGAGGAATGAAGGGCGAAAGGCGGCCTTTTCTCTGCGTCGTTCTATTCAATGGTTTGTGGCTTGTGAAGGCAAGGCTTCAAATGGAATGGAGTGATTGAATTGCCACTTTCTCCCCCACTTCAATGTAGGACATGCTCCACTGTGAGCCATCAGGCAACATTTCCAAATGCTCGGGATGCAGGCTTGAAAGTCGATTTCAATAATGCTTGCGAAGGCAAGAAACCTCGAAGGCTGAAAAAGGGTTTGCAGTTTTCCCCCCTCGAGGATGTCACTCAATACTCGCAACATAAAAAAGTTTTGATTTGGATTCAAGTCCGGAAACGGGCCTAACTCGTGCCAAATAAGTGGAAGGAAAAAAAACATGATTTCTAGTTTCCATGTCGACAAAGTTTCTGCCATTTGTTCCAGAATTTACGTGGCCATAGCCAGTGAGTCTCCAATGAACTTGGGAGTCGTTTTGATCCAGGGACTAGAAGGGCCCCAAAACTTGGCACAAACTTACAATATACAGTCGTGAGGTAGGTGAGGGAGGTATGCAAAGGAAGGCAAGAGAAATGAGCCATATTTTGGCAATACCTTCTCTCTGTCTTGGTGCTTGGTCGCCATTCAAAAGCCACCTAGTACACTACTTGCCATCGCATCTCTAGTGGGACAAGCAGGCAGACAACTAGCCCCATACCCATTCAGTAGCACAATTCCAACAAGAAGCAGAGCTCCATTGGGAGCATGGGGGGAAATCATAAAGCTGTCACTAAAACAAATTTGCCATCCATTCCGACCTCCAAGGTCTGGTTTCGAGGTGAAGATCGCCAACCGTGACTTGCTCTCTGGTCTTTCACTGGTATTTTTGTAGTGAATTTCCTTTTGACCACAACGACGCAATTTAAGGGAACGGGTTTACTACTTACACGGAGGTTCTTCTCGAGAGCCAAGGTTTGAGCTTTTCCATTGACCAGTTGGTTATTGACGGCAGTGGTGACGAGATTTACTCCGGAGTAGAAACTTTGGCTCTTGGGACACGGTCCCAATCCTGGTCCTGATCCCGGGTTCACGTCTAGACCTTTCTGTAACTTCTTCTCTTGCGATTTGGTGAAATACTTGCGCACCACGTGACTCAACTGGCTTCGAAACTGGAACACGAAAACAAAACAAATCATGGAACAACTTGTTTACCGAACTCGCAAGATCGATCCGTACGAATACGAACAAAAGTACATGCAAGGGCCTAAACGAAGTGGAGGGTAAAACATAAGAGGATTAAAATGGATTAAGTGTTATCCTTGGGACATGTTGAAGCTGAGCTGAAACAGCTACGAGCTCAGTGACAAGGAAAAAAGGCAAGTTTGTTATGCTTTGCCAAGCGTAAAGTTGTTTTGGATAGAACAAAACTGTTTTCAAGGCGACCTTCTTGAGTTTAAGAAAACGGCGCGAGCGAATCACGGTTCAAAACTCAACAGAGTTATCAAACGATCTAGATGACCGAGAGCTTGGGTGTACCAAAAGAACAGGATCAAATTGGAAGTCAGGTCGTGTTCCATGAAAGATAATCTTGAGGTTCCAAATACGGCGAGATCCAGCTCAAAGACCGTTTGCCTAAGGCCACAAAACACAGATAGTTTTCTTTTCTTTTTGTTCTATTTCCGAGGAGTTCTCCCCTCGCTCTGGCACTTTTTTTTCCTTGGTCGAGATCTGATAAGACCGAAATGAACAGAGACCAAAAGATCTGAGAACATTGAGTTCCCGTTTCCATTTAGAATCGTCTCTTCAATTGGCTCGTTTCATGGAACTAAATATCTTTTAACATTAACGACTCAGTCGCTCACATCTCAAGCCCAACGAAATTAGGATTTCTTGGAAACTCTCTCTCGAACGCTGGAAGATTTCGATGTCTTACCTTAACTGCGACAAATACAGCCACGATTACCAAGATGACGAGGACGATGTAAACGAGGATCTGGATCCAAAAGAACGCAGACAGCCTATTGTTCAAAGTCGTTGGACCATCTCTCATTAGAAGTGCAAAATTGGTGAGATGGTCACATTCGCACTCAGTTTGAGTCGAATCCGAGCTCTTCACAAAACACCCGTTATCCGACCAAACATTCTGTTCAAAGTCCCAAAACACGCACACTGGTCCAGTTAGATTCGTATCCAGATGTCGAAAGGTCAAGACCACGGGTTTAGAGAGCTCGACATGGCGACCTTTGGCCAAAGAGGCTGACATCACGCGACTGTTCACTTTGTAATCATCAAATCCATTGAAAGACACTGGGGACTGGAGGATCTGATGGAGGTTCAAATAGGAGAAAAACACGGCCTTGCTCAACTCGTACGAGTTCGAATGTCGCTTCAGATTTCCTTTGGGAAGCCGCACACGATCTTTGACTTTGGTAGCGATCTTGGCGAATTTCGAATCCGGGAAAGACAACGGGGATGTATCTGAGGCATCCAATTTCTTGGAATTAATCACGGAAATGGCCATCACTGCAAAGAAAAGAGATCCAACATGTCAAAGACAGCTCGGTACGGGCTCAAGAATCTTGGAATGAATATTTGCTTGGACGTTGGTACATTCCTGACCATTGCAAAAAGGCAAAGTGAAATCTTGGGAAAGGGGGGAATAAAGTGGACAAAATAATCATGAATGAAAGTGAATCTTTTCCGATGAATGGCTTTTTGCAGAATAGACGGACAAAGATGCACACTCATACACACCAAACCCTTTCTAGTACTTTTACCTAGACCAGCAAGCATGGCCAGTCCAGCATTCTCAATTTCTCATTTGCAACGTTGTTTAATGGAGTCCATTTATTTGGACGATGGGCCTCCATTAGCCACCCCATTCAGGAGAGAAAGTTGTGCTCTCATTGTTGTGAGCAAATTGAATCTTAGGAAGGTTGGTTTGGGTTGAGCGAGTCTTCTTACCAATTTCCTCGGAGGCCTCCTCCAACACTTGTTCTTCCAAAGTGACATCCGCCAACAAAAAAGCGTTCTCTTCCAAAGACAGGAGGATATCAGTCACCATTTTGGAACGTTTGCTGGCAGGCAAATCCTTCCATGCAGGCATCTGATGACGAGCCAAGAGGTTCGAGGCTGATCGGAGGATGTTTTGGAACACCTCTTGGATATAGGCTTCTTTCTTATAGAACGAACTGGACTGACTCTGAAGAAGGTACTGCAATCGATTGGCCATGGTTCTCATGATCACCGATGCTGTTTCCAGATCACCTCCGTACAAAGAAGTTCTGCCGAACAGAAAAAAAACTCCATGGGTTAGCTATCACTTCCGGTATAATGATTTTTCGTGCTAATCTAATCACTCACCTGGTCAATTTGGCCAAGGCCGATACGATCACATTCTCGGGATCCTCTTCACGGACTCGACTTTCCAAGTTGGTCATGGCATTGGATTTACAATCGCTCAAATCGGGAGCCACACCCGCCCATTGGCCACCAGATTGGCAAGGCCATCGGGCCAGTCCTGTGGATCCACGTGGACAAGGCACAATGGCCACTTCGCCTCCTGCTGTCCAATTCCAATGAATGTGACGGGTTAATTTGGGAGGACAATGATCTGGAGGATGAAGTGGAGAAGGAAGGTCAGACACGAAGACCTCCACTTCCGGAAGCAAAGGCTCGTCGTCCTCAATTGAAGGCGGTTGAAGATGTTTGGAGGATGAAGGTTTGGAGGGACTCTCAACATGGCCTGTGAAATTGAATAGAACATGAAGGTTAGTTTCCTATTCGTTGCAAGGTGGAAAATTGCCGTCTATCCGTGGCTAATTCAGTTCAATTACAAGACTCAATCCATCTTGAGGCCGAGGCAGGAATTTCAATGACATTATTGGCCGTAATACTTTATGCAATTTCTCAGTTCTCGGTAGGTCCAATCGCGTGGTGGCGTTGTATTTTCGGATTTAATACCCCGATTAGCCTTGACATCACTCGACAAGATCCAATCATTATCGTTATTACTATTACTATCCTCATCATCCTCATCGTCGTTTGGGCCCTACAATAGGATACAAACATAACCCACCCTCCTCATGCAATGCATCTACTCTGAGATGTGGCTTCATAGGTGGGTAATCGGGTGATATCACAAAAGGTGAACTCGGTTTATTGGAAGGACGTAACTAAAAGGATCATCGACTTAGCTCTATTCATATCGTCCATTGGATGTCCGCCTGCCAAAGTCCATCTCTTGAAAGTATTCAGAGGTCTAGGTTGCTCACGTTCACTACATGAGAATGCGACCGCTCATTTATGAAAAATGTTTAAGTACATCGTATGTCGTCAATCCTGGTTGTTCCTCACAGCTTGAGCTCTTTTCACTCCCCAAGTATAAACAATACATTAAACTGTGGCCAAATACCAGATTTTAGTGACCGTGAAGACCCTCATGAGCGGGTATCGCATCTAAGGACGTAAAAGTGTATTCAACGTACCCACACATGCATTACATCGATGTACATAACATTTGGCGGTACCGTATTGCCAAATCGCATGGTACTGTACCGTACAATGTATGCACTGTATGTAGAACCATGAGACGGCCAAGGAGATGAATAATTGCCCAATTTTAAACCCATATTAGTTTCAAGGAACCGTCTCTCTCCCCCTTCGCTTTGATTAATAACAAGGAACCAACCATCTATCGCGTTAAGTTAGTTTTGGCGGGTCCTAACCATGTGTGGGCAGTCCCAAACATTTGAAACAAAGTATACAAAAATTGGATGCCCCCTCAAAATCTGTATTCACTTTCCTTTTTATTACAAGATAAAATGCCCTTGAGCTCGATCAAGGTGATTGTGTGGATGTGTGTGGATCAAGCCTCGAGAGAAAGAAGAGAGTCGGATGCGATTCAAATGCTCTAACGGACTTTTTTTTCATTACTGGACAATATTTTCTTATCTCTCTCGACTCCCCAAAAGGCTCTTTGAAGTTTGTGAACAGACTGCTTCAGGCTCACTAACGTCTGAGATCCCTCCACCACCACCACTACTACATATCCTTGTCAAAGGGGTGTCAGTTTGATACATGGTATGCCTCGTCGAGCAACAAGCCAGGTCGTCCTACCAAGCTTATTCTACCTCCACAGAGAGCCGATCAAAGCCACCTACTGGGTGGGGATGAGATCAATTCCTCGTTCAGATGATCACTATCTGAAGCGCCTTCTCTTTTCATGTAGTAATCGACATCCGCAATTAACGATCCAGACACTTTACCAAGACGATCGGACGACGCTCTTTCAAAGTGCACGAGATGATGATTTTGGGGTCACAAGGAGGATCTTATGTTTAGGTTGTGAATAATCTGGTTGGAGGCCTGCCTGGCCAATGAGTGGAATTGATGTACGAGCCAGATTTTGATCCGGGAGGTACAATTATTTTTTCAACGGTTCCTTATGGCAATTGGCTGCTCGATCTTGAGATCTCGAGTCTAGTTGGTAATTATCACCTGATGATAATGCCACCACATTTACAGTACTCAGCAGATAATGCTAACTTTGAGGCTCGAGAAGTTGTTCTAATTGTCTAGAAGTCATTTAACTTTTTGCTCCTTTTTATTAAAGGGGGGTCCAATGGAATTACAATCCGCGAGACTTTTTCGTTCTCCATTTCTTTTGCAAGAGGAAGAACCAGAGACGCCAATGAAAAAAGGGCTCTTTTTGTGCTTGGAAAGAGAGCGAGAAAACAACATTAGTTGTGAACGAGTATGCAGTACTTCGTACAGTAGTTCTGGCTCTTGGTATAATCAACCTAATAACAGCCCGGCAAAAAAGGTTTCAAGACCTGGAGGCCAATCAAGCTTCTTCTGCCTCACTCTTTCTCGTTTGATCTCCACATGAACCAAGACTGCTTACCTTGCTTGCCTACCATTTGAACAATCAAGACCAAATGAGTTTGCGTTCGTAAATAGATCCTCACACAGCAACCAGATTGCGTTTAGATACTTGTGTAATATGTACGTATTCTACATGTCTCAGTAGATACGATCTAAGACTTTCATCGCCGGTTTTTAGCGGTCCATTAGTACTCGTCTCATGGCCTTTCATGGGCTAATTGAAGAGGAAGCTTGTGTTTCATAGTCGGGACGGGCACTTTACCACCAATTCGCAATCGGAGAAACAACTCGCAAACACTAATTACTAGAATGAAATGCATTGGGCGAGTGAGACACACCACATTTGCCTAATTACGAAATCTACACCCGTTTCAAGCGTTCTCAACATCGTCAAGAGTGTCTCTTTGAACTCATCTACATGTGTACATGAACGACCTTACAAGAGACTCGTCGTTCAAAGACGATACGCATCCATGAATTGGGCCCCTAAGTGGACATAATGAAGCAGAAGCGAACTCACAATTGAGCCAATTCACTATGTGTGCAGTAACTACTTTTCGAGGGACAAGGTCCGACGTTGTCGGTCATTCTCCTTGTTGTATGTAGAAGAGCTCGTACACCATCATACAATGGCAGGCCTAAACTGAAGACTCAAATGAACGAGGGCCCACGATGGTCAAGCCATCTACTGTTATGTTCGTGGGGAATGAAGGTACTAACTAGAATGTGGAATGAAGGGCGACTAGCGGCCTCTGGTCACTACTCGCTAATGATATGAGAAAATGAGAAGATGGGTTTTCATCCCAAGATCTTGGCATTGTGTCCAAAACACGTCCCTTTGTCGATGATTGACGAAGGTATGATGATGGTGGGTGGTGGGCTGTTAATTGAATGGAGGCTTATCAATGAAGGACGACAAAGACCACGAGTGAGAACGAGATGACGGCATGCTAATCATGGGACGATATGCATACATGTAAGCATGTACATTAACAAGAGGTATGCATTCTAGAATGGATGAAGAACGATCCGGGAAACGTGCCATTCGCTTCTGTGTGAATGAACCATTCAATAACGAGAGAGAGAGAAAAAGAGAGACAATGTCAAGGGACTTGGCCGCTACTGAAAAGCAGCTCCCTTTCACACTTTCTCTGCATTGTTGAGAGCCTGTCTTGGTACGTACATTTGGTGGTTGGAACGGGAACTCAGGCAAGAAGGAACCGACCATAATAAAGGCCGATTACTTGCACCACTTTCCGTTTTAGTTCCAAACCTGAGAGGCCAGACTACTTTCATTGGTTGCGTCTGCTCGTTTGGAACGGAAACAAAAATCACTTTGATTTATGAAATGTCAAAAACCTGACATGGAAATATGAGCTTTCAAAGGACCTCGCCACAAAATAGGATCGAATCTTGCAACATAATGAACTGGACCAACGGCATTTCCTCTTTAAATTAGAAGACGAATCGAACGCCATTGTTGTCCTACTATTGTCGTGACAAACTGTTGTTCGAAAGTGGGACCCACTGTACTTTCTACGCCGGTCTTGTGGAACACTCCAATAAACCGAATGTTCCTACAAGGGGAGCAAAAAAGCTTGTCTCTACGTCGTCTAGTAGGTCTAACAGAGAAGAACCACGGAACCATAACATGCGAAAGATCTTATCAGAGGTTTATGGACCAATATGCAAAATCATTCCAAGCATGACAAAAGCCTATATTTTGTCGTCCTTTGGGGTGGTCCAAAGAGTCCACATTATTATGCGTCATGTTTGGAAACAAACCTCAATCTACTTTAATAGAACAGGTTGGTCGGGCTCTTGAAATGCAAATCAAGGAAGTGAGTTCATTTCAGCCTTCATAGCACGACCGCACTTGACGGATTACAAACTGTCCTCCCGCTTTTTGAGTGAGACCGGCCACAATGCTACTTCATCGTGCTTTGTGTCGAAACAAGCCTTTGTGTTTCCGACTTCGCTTTTTTTAAACCAATTCTCCTTTCTCGAAGTCAACATTTTTTTGACAAATGGTTGAAGCTCTCAATAGTGGCATTTTAGAGGCTCTTAACTGAATTCTTTCCCGTCAGTGGCTTCAGCGTCGTCGTCGTCGTTGCCGTAGTCTCGTTCTTCCTATAATGTAAGTGGAACAAGCTCTTGGCAAGAATGGCTTCATTTATTAACGTTTCCCGTGCCACTCACAGACTCGGAACGAAGAAGAGTGTATAAGTCACATGCCACAGAGTAAGCAAACCATATTTGGGCCTCTAAGCACAAAAAGAAACCTCGCCAGTAAACAGGCGATTTACCATGTGGTCCATTCCGGATAAAAAACTACCAACTATTTTCAGACTATTTATCCCACAGTTGTAAACTTCCCAACTCCCAAGTGAGATAATCTGCTCTTTATTTAAATGGACCGTTAGGGACAAGGGGAGTGAGCTCTCCGAAACTTTCGACTGTTCTCGCCCTCGTGGCCTTTTCGACCAGGGCCGACCCAAAATAATGAAATTAAATCTCCCCTCAGCTGCGGAACTTTGGGTATTTTGCCTTTGACTGGTTTTGGACAAGAGAGCACCCGTCTCCTCAAAGCCCATAAAACGTGCCATTGGTTCTGACTTGGTGTACAAAAGATCACTGAGGAACCAGAAATGGTGTTCTCCCGAGATCAAGTATGAGTATGGTATCGGGACTTTATTACCAGTGCATAACTTACCATCAAAACCATCTAGCGCTTCATTAATGACACTCGTCGTGGAGGTTTTTGTCTCGGCAAGAGGAGATGATGTTGGAACACTGGTCGTGGTTGGTTTGGGCGTGGTAATTGGAATCCTCACAGGTGTGGTCGGCTGCGTCACAAGAATTGGTTTTCTTGGCGAGGATGTGGTGAGATGATCCTCTGCCAAGGTCGAAAACGAGGAGGAAGACGAGGCGATGGACGAGGATGAGACCAAGGTCGATGACGAGGTCTTTAAAGATGTACTACTTGTCATGGTAGGATTGGTCTCTTGCAAGGTCGTTGATTGCTTCTGGGGACTCCAAAGATCACCTGCTCCACTTTCGAGAAACCAAGGAGGAAATGGTCGCTTGGTTGTGGTAATGAACTTGGGGGAACACGCGTAATGAACTTCCATGTACTTATGGGTCCCTGGACAGGGATCACCAAAGATGTCCGAATTTACGGACATTTCGCAAAGGCGTTTCCCATCACACCTGGAACATAAGACAATAAACATATGTAGATGAGAGGGCCATAAAGCAAATTGGTTCCAGATTTAGTGGGTTGGGTCCATAACCACAAGGTAACGGAGATGCAATCTCGTTTGAAGCGGGATTGCCAAGAACTCTATTACTTCCACTACCCCTTTTCCCGCACATTACCCTGATAATTAGGTCATAATATTAAGGAAATAGGAAAAGAAGGAGGAAGCTGAGGAAAAGGCTGTTCCGGTTACACTTTCACGACCTCGAAACCCCCCTCTTCCTCGTAGTTTACTTTCAATCTTTTCCCCCCTTCTCGACAGAAATTGGCCAAGTCCGAGAGCTCATCTTGCTTTTCTTCTTCCCAAGATAAGATAAAAGACCTCTCCAGAACAAATGGGCGAAATTGGTAACCAAAAAAACCGTTTTGGCAAATTTATATTCCTACTTTCACCGAGGAAATAAATTTCGCCAGGCCCCCTCGAAGATATTTGGGAAGACAAACATCTGGATGAGAGCAAAAGCTCGGTCGCTTGTCAGGACGTCTTTGTCGAACACGAGTAATATGTGTAATGAAAGTGAGCACCAGAAAACCTGGATCGAGACGAATTCGTTTTCCCATAAAAGCGTGATGGGTGGAACATAAGGATCCGTATGTTCTCAATTCTTTCTCTCGCCGAAAACTTACAAAAATACCTTCTGCTACTTGTGTCTCTTATCACAAAAGATCCACTCGAATTTGTTATTTGGGTTGAATCTTGAGGGGATGGGTGCACGCCAACTCGTCATCAAATCCAAAGGACCTTGGGATTTCCCCGACGAAAATGGGTGGGACCCATTGGATTTGCTTTTCTTTTGTTGTTCCACTCATCAAATGATTCCCAAGGGTCACCCCAGGAACTAGAGAAAATTACGGAGGATTGGATTTAATCTTAATTCCCCTTCCCCCATTGGCTCCAAAGTAGATTTGTTCCACAAGAGAGTATGCCTTCCCTGGCCCCCCTGGGGAATATGTTGTGGATACTAAATGGAACACATTTGGTATTATTGCATGTTCTTTGCACTTAAACCAAGACCCGAGTGAGTAAGTCGAGAAATGATATCCATAAATGTCATTTTTATTTGCCGGTGCAATGCAACCAAGTCCAAATATAAGCTCTTTCTGGACCCATTTCTTAACAAAGGAAAGCACAACTCAATCAGAGATCAACAATCTTGAACCCTCGCCATTTAGAAATATGCATTTCCTCTAAATTAGGTCGTCTGCCTTGGCTCTAGATGATTGCTCCTTCTAATTGCAGTTTGTAACAAGGCCCTGGTGCATTAAAGGACACTTTTATGTCTGAGAGCAATTAAACGTACACTTGAAGAAGCCATGTTCCCCTGTTTCACGGACCGAAAATTCTGCACCAATGGCCTAAAAAAGGAGAAAGGAGGCAAAAGGGGGATAAGTTCCTAATCTAGCCTCGCTAGCATAGCAAGGCACAGGTCCGTTTTTATTTTGGTCTTGAAAGAAATGATTATTACCAGCCTTAGGTCAGTGTGGCGTGAAAAAATGCCCAACCATATTAAAGCTACTGTGCAGGATCATCCAACAAATAAGCAGGGCAGAGAAGTAAGGGACTAAAGGCACTCGAGTGGAACCAAAGAGCGTCAAGAGCACACCATGTATAGAAATGGCAGGCAGGGTTTTGAACAAGCACTACACATTTCAGACAAGTATCAAGTGCGACAAGGACACTAGAACAAAACTTGTCTCTTTGTTGGTGTCTTGCTGAAGAGCCGCACTGAAGGTCGTCTGAGGTGGAACATTGAGGGGAATTTTGAAAAACCTCTTTGAGTGTCATTCGACATGGAAATTTTGACATCCCTAGTCCCTGTCATCGACCGTCACATCATGCCAAAAACGTCAATGATGTCTCAAGCATCTTTCTGAAAATCTGTTGGGAGTTCCATTTTGTTCCAAGATCTAATTCATCAGCGTGACTTCATTGGGATTCAAACGTGGCTCAGACCGAGTTTAGGGAGCTCAAAATGCTTTGAAGGGAGTCACATGTCATTTTCACCCCATTTTTGGCACTCAACTTCCCCCCAAGAAGAGAAACTCGGTCCCATTTTTCTTTAGTCTCCTCTTTCCCCTGGGAAGACAATTTGGAAATCCAGATTTAAGGGTGAACTAAGGGACCTTTCAATCAAACTTAGGGTGGGTACAGAGCACAACAAGAAAGAGGCACTCTCCTTCCAAGTTTGTTTGAACTTTCATAAAATGAAGGAAACGTACTGCAGGTTTAATACAGTTTCTGAAATCTGTTACGAGTTGAGCACCCTTTGAAGTGGAACGTTCTTTCAGTAATTTGAGCGCAGTGTATTCGAATTCGGATTTGAAGCAAAGGGCCATCTACTCAGGAAATGAGGTGTTCCAATTCCTTTCTCGGGTAATCATATAATCAACGTTTGGGAAATGAGACCTTCCATTTCTTCAACCATGAAATATGAGGATCTGGTTGAGCTAACCAATGAGAAAGAGAGATGGTAGAGAAAGACCCGGAGACGACGAAGAATAGAAAGCATTGGAGGAGAAGGGCAGAAGAAAATCTATTTGGAATTCCAGTCAACAACCGAACAACTATAAGAGCGAGATCTCTTCATTCAGCCTGCTAAAAATACCAAATACGTAGTAGCTAACAGTCTCCTTCCTCCCTCTCTCTCTCTCTCTATCTCTTTCTATCTACGTAGGCTTGCCTTTATCAAAGAAAATAAAGACCTAACTGTAACTGTGGACTGTTCTGTCTCTGTGCTTCTCCCTCCTCCTCTTCTGCAACTTTTTGCTCTTTCCATTTCCTGCCATTGTGATGCTTTTACGGTGCCCAAAATGTGCTTTGATTTTCGCTAAGGCCAGTCCTCCTCTTTCCCAAAGGAAGTGTACGTTGTTGAACCATTGGAACTTAAAGACCAAGTATTGTTTAGTAGTTGCTGAACTAGGTTAAAGGGTCTCCGTCTAGTGTACTTCTATTCTTGGGAAGAACCTCGAGGAGAGATAGAAATGAGTGCCCACCCACCCTTCTTCCCCGCCATGTTCCAAAGTCGGAACTGCTGAATTGCAACTTGATTGATTCACTATTTTTCTTGTCCAGGCAGGTTCCATTTGCTTGATTAGAGGCAAGGACTCTCCTTTTCTTTGGGTCTCCCTAAATCGTTCACTTGATTCAAAACTCGTCATCGTCCGTGAACCTCAGAGCAATCACATCAACAGAAAATTGTAAAAGGCATTGCTATTTTTAGTCCTTAAGGGACCACTTTTCGTCCCTAGACAAGATGGAATCTCATTTCTGACAGCAGACTGTATAGTGTTGTACCACCATATTTCAGTGGTGCTTTGAAAGAAAATGAAGCACGGAACGGCGGAAGAAAAAGGTGGCGTGGGATTTAGTTGCCACAGACTCAAGAGTTCCTTTTCCTTCTTAGCTTGAAACTCAATGAGAAATTTGTCGGTGTGTCCTACCCCGTCGTCTCTCAAACTCGAAGGACAGTGTCTATGAATGTAGATATAGTGGGTCTATATAACTACCCATTGCCAGTCCTCGGGGCGCACTTTTCCCCTTCTGCGTCTTCTTTCCCAACCAGAGTCCCCTGAGGGGAAACGGTGATGAGACGCAAGGGGGAATCTCCTCGAAATTGTCACTCTCTGTCTTGTCTGTGTACTGTAGTAGTGCGCACGTATCTTGAAGTTGGTTGAGCTGGCTTCAAGTTTATTTAGATACTTCATTGCCTGACTTCAAAGTGGGGATTGGATACCTAGATTAAAGAAGATGCCTTCTATTTGAGCAGCCTTCTTCTCATTTTCAAGATGGGGAGTTTAACATTTTTTGCTCTCTTTTCTCTGCGATTTCCGGTGAGGAAGTCGTAGGTGGGTTCATTTTGGCAGGAATCAATGGAAATCTGGGAGCAATCACTTTAAACTGTCTCGAGATCTAAGACTTTCGGGTTCCAAAGCCAAATATATTCCGCTCGACAAGGACCACAGCAGAGCACTAAAATGCAAATGAGTTTTCCCAAGCATAGTCAGACACAACTTCTACCTATTTCCTTCTTCTCTTATCGCCGTTCCCTCTATTTTAGTCCATAAAAAAGAAGATCCCTCCTTTTAAACCAGCTGTCAGTTTGATTGCCCGTTTGAAATCCTTTCCAATAATTACTTGCATATCGGATGGAAATGGTTTATTGTAAACGGCAAGCTCAAGTCATTGTGGGTATTAGGTAGTGTCGGAAGCAGGTCTGTTGCCATTTTTTCTATTCTGACTTTATTGAGTGAAGCTCAACGAGAGGGAAAAGAAAAAAGAGAGAGGTAGAAATGCCTCGTTTCCTAAAGTTTTCACACTTTTCTTCCAACTTTGTTGCAATGGATAAGTTCCATATGGACAAGATCCACCCAGCGGAAGGGTCCTGGGACCGCTTTGCTAGAGTACTACAACCAGCTTCTTCACTAGTATTACAGTATTACTGCTTGTGCAACAACAACAGCAACAGCAACGACTAGAAGTAGTTACAACACGGCCACTGGTTCCAGGGGAAAAAAGTTCCAAGTTCGCTGGAAGCTTTCTCTGCTTTTGAACCGTGAGGGACGAGGACGACTGTCGAGTAGTTCCAGTTGGAACAAGTGAAACAGAAAGAAGTTGTGAATTGTTGGCGACAATCTGCATAAAGTTTGATTAGATTTTGGAACCCGGACGGTCTCGAAATATGGAACAAGTTTGGAGCCTCATAATTCATTACCCCATATAGTGATAAGTTCACGAATGGTCTAGTTTTCGGCTGGAGGAAAATGGCGCAAAGCCGCACGAATCTTCCGAAAAGGACCCCGACAGAAGAAGGGCTTTGAAGCATTGCATAGTCGGTAGAATAAGTCTGGTGGGCTGTTGTTGGTCCTTGGAGGAATCTCACGGAAATCCATCTTTCCGCTCTACCACGCATCCAAGAGTTGTTTGGATGCCCCTGGAGGAACAAAAGCCAATGCAATTGTTCCTCGAAAGACTTTTCGCTCAGATTGGAACTCGGTCCCAACCAGAATGGACACAAAGGAGGGAACAGTGTTTAACATAGTAATCCTAACTCGGTTGTTAGACGAAAGCCTCTTGAAAAAATGGTGCATTAATTAGGCAGAGTAAGTTGTCATAGCCTTGATGAAGTTGTTGTTATTTGACGTGACCATATGGCTCTATTTTCCCTTGAGGGCATCTCTTCAAGGGAGGCCCATCCACAGCGTATTAGATGGTCTTAATCATCCTATTCTACGAGACTCTTGGAGAGGTGGAGCCTCTATCGTCTCTAAAGCAAATACCGAATGTCACCAAAAGTATTTTAGTGGCATGGAGAGCAACAAATTTGTGGCGACGCCATTAAAATAGCCTCCAGATCGAGCGCAGAGCGAAAGTTCCACCCACTAACCAAGTTGCCTGGTGTCGGTCTGGAAAATTTCAATATTGTTATTCCCACCTGGTTCACTCCAAAAGAGATCTGGGAGCCGTTTGCCATTAAATATCTTTTCCCTCTGGGCCTTTAGGGGGCCTTACCAACACTGGCACACAAGTTTGCTCCATATATAGAAGAGTGCATGGAGGAGACAGAGTTAGAAAGACATTTCTCCTCAAATCCGCTCAAACCCAAACTGAATGACCAAAGCCAAAAGGATCCACTCTTCACTCGGATGTCGTTGGCCTTTTTATGAGGTAATGAATGACGGCATTACCCTCCTAACTCGTTTTTCACAATCCCAAAGCCTCTCACGCATCCACCCTAAAACTGAGCGGATTCATAGGAACCAAGTCAAGTCCGACGTCAGATTGAATTGTCTCAAACTTTCGTGGGGATTTCCACTCAAGCTCATCCTCCTCGTCGGAAATTACTTTATATTCATGGAACAAGATCCTCAAGCAACATCATACGTAGAGGTGGTGGTGATGGTGATGGTGTGAGGGTGAGAAGTGGATTCAGTGCATTCCCTCGATCTCTCATCATTTATCAAGACTAGAATTTTGAGCCACTTTTGTTGGCGTTGTCGTCTCTGAGTCTGGTCCGACCAGTTTTGATGAGGGCATTTGGGCGACAGGGGGTAGCTCGCTCTGTTGCTCTTTGGTTATTAGGTGTTCCCCTCCCATATTTGGACAATTTTTCATCCCGGCCATGTTTCCAAATTTGACAAGAAAATTGAACAAAGGGAAAGGAAAACTAATAATAATTTCTCCAAGTTTGGGGAAATGAAGCCCATGGAGGAATCCACAATAATTGGTCGAAGATAATTAGTAAGATTTGGACGGACGGACGTACATGAGGAATGAAGTTCGGCGATTTCGGTATCACTTATATTTTGTGTACGTCGTGAACCATACATCAATCCCGCATTGACATTGATTGGGTTTGAGGGTTAGGCCAGATTTCGTCATTCCGCAACGATCGTAACTGTATTTATTTCGGTGGTGTTTGTTTGTTTTCTGGCCCATGTTTGCGGGTGTCTCTCAACTAAATATATCATTAGCCCGCTATTGAAGCATGCGCTTTGATCAAACAAGAATTGGGACAAAGGATTACACAATCAACCCAACCATCGACTGGGTGGACACACCCTCAATCAATAGATCAACAACGACATTCTCAGCGCAAAATGTACTCTATTGCCTGGCAAACGACCGCATAAAAGAACACGAATAGCAGCACACCCCTCTTGGGTCAACATAGCTCGATGGAATGAGGCTTAATTTAGAAAGAACCCCTTTTGGATGGATTCATTATCATCCGGGTGGTCTTGACTCAAAAATGCACCGTTGTTCGGTCGGTCGTTGGGTAAAACTTTGCAATCCTGCATGTCATGTTTGGATCGACAAAAATGCTTCTTCGTTTGTGTTCGGAATCGATGAAAAGCCATGTGGGAACAAGTGAACAATACACACACACACCCATACCCTCGAACTCCACTTCTATCTAGCTGGAGCCTCTGGTAGTGGAATCACTTGCTCACTCACATTTTTTGACATTTCCTTTGAGCGCCCAAAGATGAATGGGCTCTATGGGCATTCTTCCCCACCCCTAAATACGACGAATAAACGGTGTTAGCACACGGGCACAGAGGGTATCTGGTGTCTCTGTATGTACTGTGCCCTACACGCAGTTGGGATCATAAGTACAGAGAGGTCCATATGCAATGGACTTGAACAACGCTCAATAAAAGGAGAATTGATGACAGCAGTCTGCCATGAATAAGCATGTCAGAGACGCGAACAGAAGTGATCACGACTCTGTTTGGAGGAGTCAATTGCAGGTCCGAGAAATATGAACGTTATTAACTCAACACTTGCACGGCCTTGGAGCAAATGAAGTTGGCAAATTTATCTGACCGCCCCCGGTGGATGATCAATGATCACGATGGAGCTTGTCATATATTACACCTTCTAAAGACGCCCAACCAATCGGAAGCTTACCTGCTCTGCATAATTCTGGTTGTCCTTGGAGCCATGCAATTCACACTCCAATCTGTGAATCCATGCTTGTTGCAAATGGCGATGGAGAACCGACCAAAGTTGGCTCGAATCACTTGGATGGTTTGCTCGGCCTCGCAGGTAATCCGGAGGTCGTCTCCTTCACATCGGTAGGCCGTTTTATATTTGGTGCCATCTGGTGCCTCACCTGGAATAACCATAATTGAAAGAAAAAGGTTCAAATACCAACGAGAGAGTTGCTTCAAACTCGATATTCCCATTCCATCATGGCCTTCTTGCCTGGGAGCGATTTGTGAATTGAAATAAAATATAGGGCCAAAGGTCTGGAGTTTCTCGGAATTTAAATGACAGATTGGCTCCCATTCATTCCCATCAGTCTCATGGACTACTACACCCGTCCACAGATCGAGACTGAGAAGTTAGATAACAATTCCTGGAGCCCAAAGAGACGGTCGTGGCGAGACAATCGATCGTAAAAGTCGAGACAAGTACGAGATTGCTGGCGTTGAACTCGATCGTACCTGAACTCTATCAAAACAAATACTACAAGTTGTCGCGAAAGTTAGGGGTTTTCACTTCTCTCACCCTTGCCTCAAAAGCAACCCATCATCAGTGTTGGCAATCACACCGCCCCCCAAGCTTCTCCCACTTGGTGGGACTTTGGGGTCAACGTGGTTGCCGGTCTGTCCGAATAATTCTTTGTTTTGAAGATCGGGAATCTGTTTTTGATTGGTCGGCCTGGAGTTTTCCCAACTTTGGTTCTTTTTTTTGAGGTTTAGCTCCCATGAATGACTAATACCTTGGATGTCAACTGGCATTCCACGAGTCTTTTTATTCGAATTCTGTCGAAGCTTAAAAAAAGTGCATGTCGTTTAAAGCTAGTTAGCGATGACATCCCGGAGGTCAATCTTTCGATCTCCTGGCGCGTTTCTCAGTTTGTAACTGATGGATTGGGGCATTTTAGGGGCGGGAATGATCGACATCCCGCTGATACTGCAAGTCTACTGTGCAGTTAGCTTCTGGGTTGTGGATGACGGACTACTCCCTAAAGTTCCTCTCTCTGTGCTTTTGTTGTTGACTCCTTTGTTTACGAGTGGATTCTCGTCATCGGAACCTTCAAATGACATCTTTCACCAGAGTCTGGAAACATGAACGTCCACGAGAATCGTTGGTGGAATAATGGAAGGGATGGAAGTTGGTTGCTTGGGCAATTTGGACAGGAAATGGCGCATTGACATGGAATAAGAGAATCTCAGTGGCAAACCAACCAACCATCCAGCGTGGACCGTCGAAACAATATTGAAAAGGGTTAAAGTTCGGGGCTCAAAAATTGAGCTCGACCTGAATGGGGAAAGAGAAATCCACTCAATGTACCGTTGAGAATTGATAGTAGCACACAGTCATTGGTAATGGCAGATCTAATGGAGATAAATGGCAATTGAAGCTCGAAATTGATCCAGCTCTCATCCTGTTCGTCCCGGAAGAGAAAAGGTGCTAATTTCAACCCCTCTACGACTTTCAAAAACGTCCATTTCGTTGGCCTAATCCGAGATTTCCAGTCTAAAGCCGATTCCCCGAATATTAACCTCAATATTGGCCTCGAATAGTCCCAATTATTTGTTTTCCCATGGCGATTGTTGTCGCCGTTTGAAAAGCCCTCATTTCCCGAATGAATATGCATTTTGCCCGTGAAAGGATGGACTCCACGCCAATTTTGCGGTCTTCACAATCGTACTGAACAATTGAACACGCAACCGATTGTTCATTTCCAAGAGTTGAATCCGAAAATTAGAGGCCGGAATGAATCGTGGCTCAAAAACAAGCCCTCGAAAGTTGAGACTGGAGAGCGAAATGCATTTGACTTTTCCGTCCAAAAGTCACTATGTTTTCGTCGATTCGTGTTTGAATCATGTTGAAAGTGATCTCAAACTTGAAATTGAGCCTCGACTTTGAATTAGACGCCGCGAGTTTTTTCTTCTTCTTTTGGAATGCAACCCGAAAATGGCCAAGTAAGTACAGAACACAACTTGAGAACACCCTCCTCGTGTTCTTGACTGTATTAGAGAAGAAGCTCTCCCGCAGCTTTTGAGACTTGATGTCGGATGTCATTACTTTGAGGGAGAGAAGATTTTTAAAAGCATTCAAATGTAAATTTTCCAGAATTGTCAAACATTTTTTGCTCTTTAAATAAATTGATCGGTCTATGTTGAAGGAATGTGCCCGAGTGAAAACCGAGTCTCAGTTGTCAAGCCCGAAATAAAAAGACGTCTTTCAGGCAAATAAAAAAGATACGTTGCACACGCACACTGAAACCTTTTGGGCGGCTTGTTTTCTGATGATTCATTCTCATCACTAGTTTGCCTGACAAGAATGACCGTGAAAGGAGTCATGTCTGATTAACTGACAATGGCATGATTACCTAATTGAATCATTTTATCATTGACATTCGTCCAATCAATCAGAGTACCACCAAACGCTCATTCCATCCATCTTGCCAGCTGTCGTCCAATTTTAGCCCCGGTCGTCGTCTTGTTCCATTACCTAACTCACTCAACCAACTACCCTCTGTGGCAAAAAGTCTGCATCTGGAATAGAGACAACCAACGAGAAAAGTCCCTCTCTTTCCCCCCAGAAACCCCCTTGGGTCGAAGAGCTTCTTTCTTTCAAACTGTCAACTATTCAATATTCCGTCAGCGTCCCAGTTTGTGTCCACATGGTGGGACGACCCCACCAATCTGTGCCAAGAACACACAACGGGGTTGGGTTGGAACACTAGAATTAAGGCGACTTTTTCCACTCTCTGTTCCAACGCCGACTCGGAAACGTGCTGCCACGAATAGGATTGGGATAATATCTGTCCTGGTTTAAAATTTCCATTATTGGGTTGAGGGTAACCGTCCCTCTTTTGTTTTTTCTTTAAAATTGAACTTATTTTTCGTTCGACCGGATCTCATCCAAATCTAGCCGAGACGGAACGAATCATCAATAAATATGAGAATGGATTGATCACTTTCCAAATGAAGCCGGACGACAACAAATCTGTCGGGAGAATAAGAAAGAGGAGGTTCACTTCCAGATGATATATCACAGTCGATAATCATCGCCGTCTTCACCTTGGAACTGACAAACTTCTATCCTCACCAGCACTAATTCTTCAGATGCTTTGATGGCTCAGCTCCACCCCAATACCCATTTTAGGACAAAGTGTTGGTTAGCTTGTGACCTGATAATGAAGGAGGGTGATTATGACTGACTTTGACAATGACCTTGCAATCGCCCGACATCAGATATGAGAAACCGATCAGGGTCATCGTCAAGGTACCAAAACATTGTTGGATTCTCAAATATTCCACTCCTCCCCTTGGCCATCAACCAACTTTTGCCAAATTGTAGGCTTGGCGAAAGATTCGGTGGTAGTTTATATGTACAACGAGTGCAACACCTCCGTCACAATAACGTGTCTCAAAATTGTAGTTATTTACAGTCATGAGACGTCAGATTTGTTGAAGAGAGCTCACGAGTTAAAGTAAGTTGTACCCAATGGAGAGGAAAAGGAAAAGCAATCGAGCTTTGAGAAGCAACTCGAACAATTCAAATTGAATTGGAGAAAAGCCAGCCCTTGAACGAAGAGAGATCGTCAGAGAGGTCGATGGCTGATTGGCAGAACTCTGATCTTTGAGAATGGCATTGTGACGATTCCCTCAAATAAAATTCCATTGTTCGTTCCGGGGATTATTGCACGACCAAGTCGAATAGATCAAGACAACGACAACAGCAGCAGTGCCACCAATAAAACAATTTCCCGCTCGGAAATTTTCTGGGCTTCTCGCTCATCCTGAGGACTGAACGAACGGATATCTTCGAAGAACCCCTACTACAACAGTACACCAACGAGTGAGTTGGAGCTAAATAGGGCATTGAATTGGTACCAAATTTGAGGCCGTAATCTTCCCATGATTTCTGAAATAATTAAGCCGAGAGAGAGAGAGAGGAACAGGGCTCGAAAAAGGTCGTCACACTTTGAGGGCTCACATTCCCTCGTTCTCTTTCTCTTGTTCACTCGAGCAAAGTTATCAAAGCATGACCAACTCATACAATTCCAGAGTTCACCCGCAACAGTCCGAGAAAATAAAATCATTCATTGCCATGCACCATCGACGGAGAGCCTTCGTTCTTTCAACTATTTCAAGTCGTTCATGTTTTAGCACACTGCAGAAAGAGTGAGGTAGAGATTTATATCTTATTTCTCGGTGAGCGACGGCAGTCTGAACTTCTTTGGTTCGTTCGTCTTCTGACAATCACGCCAATGTGCGTGGTGGAACCTGGATCCCGTCA
>CM021323.1:4895438-4936017 GCA_010645155.1 Tigriopus japonicus
AGTTGCTTGCCTCGAATGCAAGTCAACATCGCCAGAGATTTCCAATTTTAACCGAGTTTGAAGGGTCTCTCTCTCTCTCACTAACGATTAAGAGTTTGTTTTCGAGGGCAAAATAAGGGTTTCTGGCAATGGTGAATCGCCGATCAAGATCTGGCGTGTTTAATGAACGGTCATCCATGAGTTTTGGCGATAATGATGGTGGTGATCTGGATGTACGAGTTCTCCAACCCTCATCCCTGTGCAATCAAAAAGCAATGAAATTCGTAGAGGGATCGTAGAGGGATCTTCTCCCGTCGTCATGACCATCTTCCATTTCTCCAGTTCATCCGATCAAAATTGGGAGGAAATGAAATATGAACTAGACCTGACGAAGAAAGGGGAGAACCATCGTCTATCGACCATCCTCAAGCACCCCCAGAGCTCTACCCGATCCACTCACCGACCACCGAAGCGAATCTAGCCAGATGATAAAGCAATCAAACGCCCTTAAAGGTTCGAAACCTGGCAAACTGATCTTCTCACTCGTCTGCTTCGGGAGAATAGTTGTTAATGCACTTCCCCGATATTATAAATCTTCCTGAACCCTAAAAGGCGAAGTGAGCGAGTAAGATAGAAGGAGAGCTCCATCCAGGTTTTGATCCATTGGTGGACCCCCTGGTGGGTTCCAATGTATTGGCAATTTGCTATCCTCGTCCGATCTAAATCTATAATTTGCTTCTATTTGAGATAACAGACAAAGTGCCTCGAACATGATGCATTAATTTAATTTTCACTTCGGGTGCACCATCGTTAGTTACTCAGGGATGATGGTACTGTAGGTGCAAAAATCAAGTTTCTCGCTTCCTTCTAACTCAATCCAGTTGGTTGGCCTCGTTCAAATGAGTGCCAACATAAAACAATAAACGGATGCAAAGCCCTCTCGCTCTCTACAAGTCCATTGCTAAATAAATGCAAGACCCGCTGAACGGCTGAGAAAGAGAGAGAGAGCTTTTTTCACCTAATTAAAAAGAACTCCCTTCATAAAAGGGACCGCTCAATCCCACCCAATTTCTTCTTCAAGGGTCTCTTAGTCACATCATCTCTCACCACAGTGTCGAGAACAAGTACCCTTGCCCCCTCCAGAATATACCGGGTCCTACATGTACCCTCTGAAGAGATTACAGTGGTAAAGCGAGCATGGAAAGATCTGTAAAGCCCCTTTTCCAAGCAGTCTCGGGTCTCGGGTCTCGGTTTCCTCGACTTCACTTGAGCTGCTGGTGGCTGCAATTCAAGATCTGGAGAGTCATTTTATGGCTCTTCAAATGGCATTATATTCCAAGGCGACAGCGGCGTTGACGGGATGGACGATCTGTGGAGGAGATGAGAGAGAAGGAAAGAAAGAAAGAACCTTTGGTGGTGGCCAAGACGAACTAACTAAAGGGCCAAAAACGAGCACCAAAGCTCGAACACAGTCCATCTCCTAGAGATCTGACGAAGACTTATTCCCTCGTTGAAAAGACCGTCGTCCACGAAAGAAGACGACCAAGTGGTCATAGTAAGACGACTGGCTGCCTTTGGCTCTCAGGGTTCTTTCCCGAGGATGGATTTGGACTGAATTTCTCAAGATTCAAGAGGAGCCTCGCCAACATATTGAATTCCATCGGTTACTTCTACTGCTCAAGTAGGATGTCGATGCATATTGCACTACGTATGTCGAAGTCAATCCGTGATGGAAAGTGGAAGCTGAACTAAACCGTGTCCGTGGAATCTGTGTTTTAACTTCGACTTAATCTTTCTTCGAAAGGGAACGAGATTTGGGCAACTGATATCGTTTGCTTTTTCTCCCA
This sequence comes from Tigriopus japonicus, assembly GCA_010645155.1. Taxonomy (NCBI): domain Eukaryota; kingdom Metazoa; phylum Arthropoda; class Copepoda; order Harpacticoida; family Harpacticidae; genus Tigriopus; species Tigriopus japonicus. The sequence continues at coordinate 4,897,265 of CM021323.1, forward strand.
ATATTACCCAACCAAACCCAATCTATGGCTGCTGCCAAGGTCTGAGATAAGCCCTGGAGCTCTCCAATGGTCACCACCTCTTCCACAACTACCAAACTACCGCCAGCCAAGATCAACCACTGAAACCTAACCAACTAGGCAAACCAAGCAAACCAAAGAGATGTTACTTGATCCTCAAGCGTAAAAACAATGGAAGGAGAGAGAAAAAATGAGAGGCGACAGACCATTAAATACAAATGTGTGAGACTAGAGAGTGAGTGAGTGAGTGACTCGAACACACACCCACAGTATACAATTGGTGGATGCTGCCAATGAGAAAGAACGAGCGAGAAGAAGGCCAATCACGATCGAAAATGACTGGCCTCAGGGGAGACAATTTGGTTTCTCCGGAATCAATTTTGTCACCTCGTCTCGTCCACTTTATTCCACCCAAGTCAAGTCGACTTTGAATGCAAATTTACAACACTGGCTTCTTAAATGCAAGCAAGATCGGTCAAATACACTGGATTTGTATTACATATTCTCTCTTAAACAGAGAAAAAGAGTCCCCAAGTGGATTTAATCCTCACTCAGCTCTTCTTAAGCACGTCCCTAACCTCTGTGACACATGAATGCAGCAAGCAGAAATCCACGGCAAGAAACAAGACTCGCTTCCGTCGAAAATGCCAGGAAGCCATAACTCCGCTCATTCACCCAAGGAGAAAGAAAGAAAGAGAGAGAGGGAAAAAAAGATTACCCTCTGCAGTGAACTACCTACTAGTGTACACACACCATCACGAAGAGCAGACCTTCTTTCTCGTCGTCGTGCCCTCTGGCATGCATGGCCTCATAAAAGTTTGTCAAAGCAGGTTACGGCGCATGATATCATGAAATCTTAGATGTATTAGCATTGGTGCTCAAGGAGTCACCTTCGTTGAGTTGGCATAATATTGAATGGTATTGAAGCGACTTGTTGTTTTTATTCCACCTCATCATCAAGCCAATTTCTTCCTCAAGAGATTTTGACAAACGATCCCGGAGTGACAGGCGCTACGGCGACATGGAAAATTAACTAGATCAGGATGCCTTTATCAAACTAGAACCGCTCATTCATTGCCTCACGTCCTTTGGAACATCAAGAGGGTTTTTTCCTCTTCGTCTGATTATCCGCTTTCACTTGTCGCACCAATTTCAAAAATCTTTCCGAGTAGACGAGAAGAGCAAGAGGTTGAATCCAAAGGAGTCGAGAAATATAATGGTGAGACTGTTTGGATTTGAATGTGAGCTACAGACCAGAGGGACAATCAAAACTAGCACATCTAATCGAAGCTCAAACGCCCGAGGCAATTGGACGAGCCCATGAATCTCTCCGCTAGAAGATCAAGCACCCAATTTAGGTCATTGAAAGTAGCCTCATTGATAAATGCAATGGCTAGCTTCATGGTAAGAGAATCATCCCCAGCCAAGGCATTCAATTCACAAGTGGCAGCACTCTCTTCAATGAGATGAAACAATAATATATCTGTGCCAAACGGGGGGCCTAAAGCCATCCGCCTTTCATCCAACCAACTAACCAAGCAAGCCAGGAACCATTGAATGACACTTTTGAAGCCGTGGAATTTCTTTTTAACCGCTTCATCTTTGAGAGAAGTCGAATTGGCTTTAGTGTAATGCAACTGGTTGGTTGGATGGATGGAGGTAGGATTCAACCAACTACCCACCTATTCAAAGGAGGATGAGCTACTCCGTCGTCGTCGTCGTCGTCTTTTCAACTTCATCATCATCGTGGTCGTCGTCGTGGCTGTGGTCGTCATCATCAAAGGGTCGATGAAACTTTTTTATGGACCTCCTCATCTTCTCCACTCAGTGTGGTCATGTAGCACCTCAACTAACTAAACACCAATCCCGTATAGATTTCATTTCATGGCGACACTGCCAAAGCCAAGTGCATTCCGAGGCGCTAAGTTATTCGCTCTCGGCCAGAAATCCGCCAGAATGAGGAGAGAGAGGTGTGAGACCTCCCGGAGAATATTTCATTTAATCTGCCATCATCTCTATTCTTCAGTGCTTTTCTATTGGAGCTATTTACACTTTAATAGGCAGTTGCTCTCTCTCTCTTTCAGTCCCTAGCTGTTTTTTTCTCGTTTTTATTTGAACGGACAGCATGTTTTTCATCGTACGAGTGTATCAAAGGTGGTTGAAAAGCATTCCTGTGCGCCTTTTAACCTCTTTTCGATTGGTGCCAGCTCTCTTTCACACCCTTGAGTCTGTCATGCACACTAGTTGAGGCTCTTTCAGGGGTGGCTCGTTAGGTTTTTTGTACCAACCTTGATTTGAAGTGAACTACATTTGACCCAGAATTGTAAGCTCGACTTTCATCCCCTCAATGGCCATCATTTTCTGCTTAGCCGATTATCAATCAAGATCTCTTTGTTTATGCAACTTAGTGATCAGAAAGAGGTTCAACGGGTGACAATGGAGATTCTTCTTCGTGGTATTCAACTAAAGCATTAACGCCACGACAATTTCCACTTCCACTTCTTCTTGATCTAAGAGGTCCCCAATTACAGTTGAGAGTAAATTTACCGTCCATTGGAGTAGAGCGAGTGAGAGCACGAAGGAGACGAACAAGTTGTCAATAGGGTTCGAAGGAAGCCATTATTCTTCAAATGAGAGCCACTGGCTCAAAAGACATTTTGAGACCGTCTCATTCCTGCTAAAAGAGGAGCTGCTCATGATTCAGGTCTCCAGACAAGATTGAGAACTAACTCTACATAAAATTCCTGAGATCTTTGGCGCTCTTTTAAGGAAGGTCGCGTTGGTGAGCCTGAGAAAAAAGGCCAAGCTTCATTAGATTATCGCCGCAAAGAATTGGGTGCGAAAGGATGCGCTTCAATCATTGTCGAAAAAGTTCACTCCAAAAGACTCCCGAAGTCGGAACACTCTCAGGCCTCTAGCAAGCTCTCCATTGGTTCGGTAGCATTAAGTGTCTGTCGATGGTTGGTGGGTTGGGAGGTTGGAAGAAAAAAAATCTTAATTACTTTGATCGATTAGTGCACAAATTGACTTGCACTCCTCCATCTTCTTTTGAGCACAAAAGAATGAAGAAAATGGGCGAAAGCGAAAGAAAGATGGAATTCTCCCGTTTGGAAAGGTTTCAAAGCGAATTGATGAGGGTAATTATGGAGAAAATTACGGGGGATCAACAACCAAGGTGTGCTTTTATGGCGAGCATGTCCACTTCGATTGCTTTAAACTTCAATTCCCTCGAGTTTTTGACATTTTGTTTGTCTTGTCTGTTTCTGGATCTCCACCTCAACGAAGTCCTCGTTTCCCTTCTTGGTCAGGATATCTTAAACTTGGCACACTAATAAATATTGTGACAGATAAGACTAACGATGTGGGGACCACCAAACTATTTCAAGGCTTTTAGTTGGAACATTAACAATCTCCTTTGATTCTCGTTGTCCAACGACAAACCATCCCACCAATCCATCTCGGGGAGCTTTTTGAGGAGATCTCAAAGTGTGATACCCCATCTCCGAGAACGTTAAATTGAAACATTTTGCTTGCCTTCATAGCGGTCGAGACGGCTCCTCCGTAAAAGCCTTCTTCTCCTTCACCTTCTCACTTTTTGGCCAACTGTCACTCGACCAATCTTCAAATTGTCACATGGGCAACAAAATGTTGCCTGATATATGAGACACACGCAAGACTGGCTGCCTCTGCCGACCACTACCTATGATACAGGGTTGTCAAGCAGTAGAGTTTTAAAGCAAATCAAGAATGATTCTTGAGATAGTGGAGTTTATGACTATGATTCCGATTGAATTCAATAGTTTTACTTATATGTACTAAGGACGTCAAGTATGCCGACGCGTGGAATTATGACTTGATATCTTCGAATGAAAGTCCCAATGCAATCTAGTACGAACACGATTCCAAAAAAATCCTTAGATTGAACGCATACTACATATTAGAAAGCCCATCATCAACGCAAATTTTTAGATAAACGAGACAAAATGTTTTGAAAAAGAAGAGTTTTTTTGTCGCATCACCCTTTTAACAACCATTTCATTAAATTACATTAAGGTGTAGGGAATTTGAATTCATAACAACAACCCTGTATCCTACTACAAAATACAGGGTTTGCTTAAGAAAAACGAAGGGTCCTTCTCCATCACCACAGGTTGATGACCAGATTGAGCACACTTGGCGTGACTCGGTTGCGACATCAAATTAGGACTGGGGAGCATTTTCAGTCTGATCTTGAAGAATGATCTGAACGTTTTAATCTGAGACTGAGCGAGCCGAGAGCACTTTGTCTGGGGATGGATCGGAAAATCCGAATTGGAGACCATTTCACAAAGATCTCGGAGACAGATTCTTAAACGACCTTTTTCCCAATATTTTAATGAGGAGCAAAACATGAGAATTTGGAAGGTGGATGGATATCCCTCCATCCAGTCATGAGCTTCTTGTCATTCCAATCTGAGAAAAGGTGACTTGAGAGATTTGTTCCGCCAATTTGATATCATGACTCGTGGAAACTCACGACTTGTTCCACGAACAGGAGCATTCATTTTTCTCCCAATTTATCGAGCCAGAAGACCGAGGAGCAATATGATTAAAGAAAAGTTTTGATTTACGGGCAACAACTACAACAATAACAACTCGAAGAACAAGGTTGGAAACATATCGCGTTGCCAACATGGTTTCTTGCGCCAATCCCTTCACGGATTTTTCCGAAATAGCCACATTGAACACATGTTACGAACGCGTGTTAAGCAATAAGATCCATCGTCATGAATCCCTATCCTGACATTGGCAGCATTCTCGTCATATTGCAACCTTCTCCTGCCCATTTGATTGATTGAGCTTCTCGGTCCACAAAAGCCTCTCTCCTAAATCACACACTGATTCGGAAAAGTCAACATTGGGGAGTATCTTTCATGCCATCAGACGGCTTGCTTTTTGGCTGGTGTGTCCACGAGAATGTAAGTGCCACACACCCAGCTAACTAAGTACTCATCACACATAAGCGTAAGTTCGTCCAAAAAAAGTAGCCGCCGTTCACTTGTACCCTCCGCCTCTTCTCACACTCACATACACACACACACACACATATATATCTAGCCACGAGGTTAAGGGCTCAAGAGAGACCACTTCAATGCTCAGCCACTTTGCTCTCACCCACAGAGATTGAACGAACTCGGTAGTACAAAAAAATAATGAATTTTGGTGCTACACATTGCACCCAAAATCTACCATGAGGCGTTTGGAGTGTTGAACTCGAATGGTTGAGTTGTGACTATGGGGTGAAGGCGAGTGAGTTTGGAAAAAAAATTGGTGTGTTGGTTGAACCAAAGTGAGGGCAGCTGCAAAGCAGGCAATCAGTGGAAGAACCAGTCACCACTATCAGAGGGTGGTTGGCTTTTTCTTACTACTATTAACATTTCGAGGGGTGCCAAAAGGGATGCAGTTGGAACCAAGTTCAATGCTATTATTGGAAGGAGCGAGGAGTCTGGATCCAGTCCAAGGTCCGTTTTACTACGTGAGTGTTCATTTCAGAGGTGTCAATTAGGAGAATGCGTGAGTTGTGATTAAAATCCAATCGGTATCTTCGTGTACGAAAAGTTTTGTCGCAACGGTCGAGCAATTTGGCAGGCAAGCAAGGGCTTAATAAAACCGGAAAAGACCAGAGGAAAATGTGTTATTGAACTTTGAGACCCCTTTTTTAGTGGTGTCCCTCTTTCAAAATTGAACAACGCTTTTCAATCATTCAATTGAGTGCATGGAGGGCAAAAGGATTGAACCATTCGTGGCCGGTTTTTGTGTAGACGCCTATGGCAAAGTGTGCATCATTAGTGAATAGATCCCTGATATGACAGGGCTTTTAACACGCAAGATCGATTGCAGAATGAGCTCAGAATAATCATCCAACTAGAGTCAAAAAAGGCATTGAGTGCAAAATGTGTGAAAACACAATTAGCACTCGTGCAAAATTGAACGACTTCTCCTACATTACTTAATGAAATATTAATTCGTCTCGGCTAACTTTCCTCCCACGAAGCTAGTCTCGTTTTTTGATCCAAACTTGATATTGATATTACCCGACATTGTTCGGAGGGAAAAACTTTCTGATGGCCTCAAAGCTTCTTTTGTGGTTTGAGTGAGGTGATCTTTGAATGTTTTTGTTCAGAGTTTCTCCAGACATATTAGATCGGGAGTCTCAGCAATGTAAACCTGTCAATCCAACGGGGTCGAAATTCCCCAAAACTTCTGACAGAACCCGATCCATCAGACAAGCCCATCACCTCCGATCTTGCGTATATCCAGTGGCATGTCATTGAAGGTGGGCGTTAGTCTTTGAGCTTTTGGAGTACTTTACCAATCAGGAAGCCATTAAACATTAAAAATAGGTCTCTTTCCAAACACGTTATTTGTGCAAGGTGCATTCATCCAAACGGTTTTGGCTATACATACGAGCCATATCCACTTGAGGAAAGTAGTCGTACAGCAGTACAATTATTCACCTACACATCCAAACGAATGTAGTCGTTGGATCATTAATCCGGTCTATGCACTACTATGCAATACAATAACAAGACTACTGTAAATGTGAAATATACTTTGCCAGATTGAGCAGGAATCTCTTTGTGTTCCTGTGTAGTCTTCTTCTACATAGCTAAGGTATTGAGCTAATGGTTATTTGATACTCGGCTTCTCTCTCTTTCTCCATTATAAACATTGGTCCTCTCGCTCGTTCGGCCTCGAGAATAAGCCAACAAACACCAAGGCATTCCATGTTCAATGCTTGACTACTATATAACACCTCCTCCTCGTGTGGCGTTTCACTCTCTAGTAGACCAATGGCATTGACAAACTGATACTGCTCCATTTCTCTCGGATCCAAGATTGGAGGGCACACGGTCCGTGCCAAAGAGGTATTACTGAGACTCGGTCGGCACTAACACAAGATTCGAGGATTGTGTGATTTGCTTCAGCAACCAGGGTTGGCTAAAGAACACCATAATGCTTTCTGGATTTCCAGTAAAATATTGCCATGTTTATGACAAGGGAAATATCGCCACAGTCGAAAGTGCACCCATCCATATGCACTTAGACGCAATTCGGGAACTTGGAAATTCCTTAAGGAGGCTTGTGTAATACTGAATAATGGGTGGAGGCTTTGGTCGTTTCATTGGCACAGGGTCCTTGATGTTTGAGGAAGGATTATGTGTTGGGAGAATGAAGGTAAATCATTGAATCCTAAATTGGGCCTCATTCTTCTGTTAAGATAGCGGGTAGGTAAGTGCGAACCTTCGAAAATCGACTTCCGCCCATAAATGCTGAGGCATATGAGATGGCTACAATTTGGTCCAATCATAATTGGGCTGGGTGCAATATTGGCTTGAGGATAAATCATCCTTTAAGAGCGACCATGCCATCGAATGTTTCCCCGACATTCAAGCTAAAGCCTGGAGGTCATGAGCATGGCAAAAATATCAAAATTTCGATGCTCAACAATAGACAGGGACTTGTCGGAACGTCCGTGAATGCTATCCGATTGTTCTCTTAAAGGGCGACGAGCATCAGAGAGGCGAAATATAATTATTTTCTCCCCTCTCGCTCTCTTTAGAACCCTCTGTGTGATCGCACATTTCCCCCTAGCAGGAAGAAAGGTCTCCAAGTGTGAGAGAGATGATGAAAAAGGTTGTCTCCTTGTACTACCCCAAGCACATTCACTCACATATTGGATGTAACCTACTGTAGTTGAGTGCCCTCTCATGTGATATAATACAGAACAAATTAGAGTTTTCCCCCTTCGTCAAGTGAGCCTCCCTGGCGACCAAACCCAACAAGCAAGGGGTGGCCAATGTATATGTCGCTGTCTGGCACATTCAAGACATCCAAAGCCTATATCAATGTTATTTCGACCAATTTCTCCCCCATCCCCCTTTCACCAATCCCATATTACAGTACTAATCGCCAAACATTTTCTTGGTTCCCTACCCCCTTGAAAAATCATTTCCCTCGGAGAAAAGGAGGAAATCCTACATGTACGAGTAGTTGACCATATTTATCTGTTGGTGAATGTGAGAGTACTGTTCCTATGATACGGACAGAAGGGGAGAGGACTTTCACAATGGGTCTGTTATTTATCGTTTCTAAAATACCATTGTTTGCCGCAAGAGCAGATGCTCTTCTTCACTTGTGTGCACAATCTCCATATTTGTTTTCAGATTTGTATACAAGGTCCATCGACTGAGTCTGCACTTTGGCGGCTCCGATGGGAGGGTGTGAGTTGGCACTAAACTTTGGTTTTAGCAAAATACTCTCCCTCCTTTCGTGTAGTTACAAACCCTCACGACACGAAAACTTTTCTTAGCTCGGTTTTTTGAAAGAAGCCAGAAATAGTATGCTCATTCTTTCTCACCCCCGTGCGAGAAAGCACTTTCATGATTCTGGTCAACCTCAAATGGATGGAAGACATTCCGTGTTCCAATCACTTTTGGAGGCAAATTTCGGGGTGTTGGCGACGGGTGAAGTTCGGTTTTTTGTACATGCAGTATATTGTAGAGCTCAATAAGTGTGAAAGGGGGATGAAAAGTGTCGGATATTGCGGGCCATGGGGGTGAAAATAAGCAGTTACTTGTGGAAATGCACGATACACACCCTTGGAATTGCATGGAACATGTCATATCCACTGGGAGGCAAATTGAAAAATAAATATATATTTGGGTATCGTTCACAAGGAAGTGAGGAAGGAGATCTGCTTCCAAACCGAGTTGAGCCCATGTACATTCGCAAAGATATGTTTTTGCCATACAGAGAGGTGAGGAACAACAAAGGATTTTCAGGCCCATATAGCATGAGTTCAAGAAGCAAGTGGGGTCATTCTATTGAAAGCATGCGTCGTAAATCGGGATCAAGGTTTCTTTGCAGGCATTTCATGAATTTGAAATATGAACTTCTTTGAAGGCAGAAGTCGTTCATCAATAACGATTCGCAGGCAAGCAAACGTTGACGGAAACACTCCGGGGAAAATGAAAGTGGCACATTTTGGGGAGCCAGGTTACGACTAGAAGCTCAAAGGACAGTTTGATTGATTCAATAACATTGTGAAGCCCAAACTCATACACGGATGACAGGCCCACAATTGATCTTGATCGGAAATATGCCTTTCACAAGGTTCTCATGCCTCAAAAACACGTCACGGACCCGCGACGACGACCGTGTCGCACGAACTCAAGTGATCCGAACGAACGAACGAGGCTTCGCTCGTTCGCGTTTCTAAAAACAATTTCAGCCTCTCAAAATACCCATTTCTCATCGGCTTTGACAAATTATTGCAGATACTACTTCTGTACTACGGCTTCCTTGCAGACTTCTACTCCTACTTCAGTATTGACATGGGCATACAATGGCAAGAGAAATTGGATTAGGCATGACAAGGAGGAAAATCAAGTCCGTTGGTTGCACTCCTCCAACTCGCTGGAACCTCAAACTACACAGAGCACGCATTGTGGCAGACCATTGATAACGCTACCACGACAGCAATTTGATTGTATGAGCACATCGTGAGGAATGGAAGTAAATCGCATTGGCATTATGTTTGTTCTTGGGTTCTTTCCACCCAGGCACCATGATTATTGGTCATAATTCAATTTCGTAATGAGTCCAGCCACATTGGAGAGGGCAATTCCAAACGACCCTCGAGGGCCTTCGGCTAGACTTGGGTTCGAGATTGTGCATTTGGATTGTCTTACCTTCTGGAAAAGGCCCTGGAAAAGCGAAGCTGTGGCTTGTAGTGATAAAGGTCGAAACGACGAGGAAGAGATAAACACTGCACATGATGATGTTGCACCGCTTCATTTCCAAAACGATCAAGATCTTTTCAAGATTCCTTTCATGTTCGCGTTCACGGTGAGCTCTTGGGGTGCTCTCCTTTCAGCAAAGAAAAGAGTCATGTAGGCACATCAGATCCAGATTCAAGATCACACTGATTGAACGGAAAGGATTTCTCTTTAAACTTAACAATTTGACAGGCTTTCGGTGTCACGATTACTTTCAGCATCAACACTCAGCTTCTGCCTCATGAACACTCCTGGTTAAACTGAACCTCCGAATCATGTTTGCTCGGTACCGGAACATCAATAACAAACCAAGCGCGCCCGGAGTCCCCCTGTCAAGCAGAAGCAAATGAGCGCACGCCCGAGTCTCGGAACGCTCGAAAAACCCTTGACGCTGCTTGGAAACTCACTAGTGAACGGTCGACATTACCGGGCGAGTTTGAGGAATATGACCAACATTGGGGGCGAGATGAAGCATGACAGTGAGCGAGAGAGAAGAGGAGCAAAACCATGAGGAATATCTCCTCATCCAGGGCAAAAGGTTAGGGCAACGCCATGAGAAGTAATACAATGAAGATGAAGAGTTGCGGTGGTTGGTGATTGCTTCTTACAACTTTTGGTGCTCGGTTTGGAGACCCACTGCAACCACCACCTCCACCATCAGCACCAAGATAAACGCTTCTTCCTCTGAAACTCACCGTCCTGTCTATTTGAATTTGAAAAGGCAAAAAATGGTTCCAATGATAGTTGAACGTGTGAGAATTAGTGCAGGAGACGGAAATTTGAAGACAGTTTACTTGACACAAGAACCCTTTAAAGACTTAGTTTTGAGGGAGAGACCAAGCGATAATGTTACCTTTTTAGACTCTTAACCCCTGATCCTTTGGGGTGGGTAGGATTAAGTTTCAAAATGCATAAAAACAATTGTAAGAGACCTTTAAGGATTATCCTGGCCACTTGAGCTGGTATTGGAAGGAAATGTGTATGCTAATCCCCAAATATGATGACGGTTTGCATACCACCATTTGACAATGCTTTGACAAAACAACCAAGAAAAGGAGAACCCGGTGGATGCTTCTTTATAGTGCTCTCTCCATTTTATGCAATTGTGAAAGTATGGTAAACACTTGGGTATGGCATATTTTTCGCATTACCAACATCTATAGACTCACTCGTTTGGGTCGCAACTTGACAAGAGACATAATCAAAAGGGATTAAGTTCGCGGATTAGTGCCCCCATTGAGAGAAGGATTCCCACTTATTCTCCCTAATGCCATGGTAGTATACTATTCCGCTACCTCCATCCTGCTAGAAACTCATTTACCATGTTCTCCGTTGATCTCCATCCAATATGGAACCGTGCGGTGTCGGTTGTGTGCCAAATCTGTGGAACTAATGTGCCTCATCGATGGGCAGTGTTGCCAAGCAACCGTCTTAATCAGCTGATTTCTGACAAAATCTTCCAAGTCTCCATGGAAGATGCCCAAGTCCAAAGTTAAGAACAAAATGCCTTGCACATAAACCATATGTATCTTGGATAATAACCGCAAAAGTTTGCCTCAAAGTGTCAAGTGTCGCTGTCAATCGCGATTAGCGACCCTATCAACGACTAGTCACTCACACGGGCTACTCGGTGTGAATGACAGGTTCCAACAACAACTTCATTCCCAGACTTCTTTTCATAAGCTTACCACGTACGGATGTCAATCGAGGAACTAATTGACCCTCATCGAGTTTGGGAGACTTCCGCAAGTCCAATCGGCATCCCGCTGACTCTCGTAACATTTTGTTCTAAGGATCCAGACTTTGGTGCGAGATCGGATTTTTGCCAGGAACGAAAGTGGTTTTATTGCAAATTGAAATTGTGCGCACATTCTCGTACACACCTTTTTCGATATCTCATCTCGGAAGCAATATCATTCTCCAAAGACGTTGAAGATTGGTGTTCGTTCCATTTTCCCTCCATTTTGACAGCAACGAGGTTCTTTTCGTCAGTCAGCCAATAGATATTTATTACATTAGCTCTTGATGGAAGCTTCCTCCACTGAATTAACGAGGAATCGGATTTTTCTTTTACTTGTTTTATGTTTGGCGGAAAACACGAGAGAAAATGGAACTGTTGGCAAGAACAGAGACCTTCTTCATGATTCTAGTTTTAGCTCACTCTCTTTCTAAATGTTTCCCCAATGATCTTCGATTCGTCTAATGGTTAGTATTAACCAGGCATTGCAGATGGATTCACCCAAGAGAATTTCTCCCCCTTCGCCAAGATGAAACACTGACAAATTTTAGGGTTAGCAACCCATTCTTTCCTCGTGTTGTAGTAATTATCTTTATGGGCCAACTACCTTCTTTCTACATTGTGCATAATTTGTTAATATTTCAGCTATGTTGATCAATGTTGTGCCATTAGTTTTTTGTCAGTGTAAGTAAAAGTCTCAGAGCCACTTATATCGTTGGCCAAAGGCCGACGTGCGAGAGGGGATTGGCCTTTGGGGAATATTTCAAGGATGGTTGTTCCAAGGATCAAGCCTTATCAAAGGAATGGCCATGTTAGAGGATGTTCCAAGTTCCACACCTGCCAGATAGACCGTCATAACAAAGTGGGCCGTCTTTGGTCCAAAGACCCCAGAAAATGGGTAACTGCTTTCCCATCGGTCCATGTTCCATATGGCGTTCTCAGTGGTGTTGTCGGGGCTCTCTCTCCTCTCTCCCTTTGTTCCTACCCTTTCTTGATGCCCATTACTGTGCTCAAAACTTGAATTGAGAGAATGGCTCGGAAGGAACTTCAAAGTAACAATTGAGAATCTGTCAAAAACAAGTTCCCTCGTTCTTAACCAGAATCCAACATCCCACTTACAAGCGAAGGTCTCCTCCACGAACATTTCTAGTTGTACCTTACCAGCCTCTCACTTTTTTTGTCTTCGTAATGGTCCAGTGCATACACGTTGCTAAAAGGGGTGTTACAAACTATCGTGATCTTTCGTGTACAATGAGGCATATTCTCATCTGCCTTGACTCCCCAGGATGAGGATCCTGATGATTATGAATGAAACGCTGTTATTCATTGGACTACCTGCTGGCTGTCTTGATGCTCGCCCGGTGAGGTAGATTTTTCTCTTTCGTTCATCCTTTCTTTCTCCCTCACTCATGTCAGGTCAGATAGGATCTGACATTCGCCATTCGCCTCCAGAACAGGGTCGTGATTTTTTGATTACCCTTTATCTGGTCACACTGCATCGCTCTTCGTCTTCTCTTAGAACACCCATGCAGGAAATGGGAGGCTGGGGATATTGAGATGAAACCCCATCTCGACCTCCCATCGGGTTTGGATAAATACCGAACGGCAACAGACGCCTGCAGATTTAGAATAGGCCCACAGAGACCCCCTTTCAGTTTGTGGATGTGTCTTGAAGGTCGGTGACAAATCGGTAGAGACAAGTCATATCCTTTATAAACACGCATACTGTACGTACATACGACTAATGTGTCAGAGATTCAAGAGCGGCAAGTTTATAGTCTGTAACCGTTGGACTTGTGTCTTTGGCATTGCCCTTTGCATCCTCCTGGAGTGTGATTTGTTGATGCTGTTTCCATCCATGTGATCCACGTGGATGTCTCGTTTTTGACCTTATAAATCATGGATGCCGACCACTTTAAATTTGGAGGAATGACAGGCTGGAAAAAATTGCAACTAGCCCACGGGGCGTTGGATTGAAAAGAGGAGGAGCCAGAGCAAGAAGAAGACGAAGAGAAGAAGAAGAAGACTTTCTAATAAATGAAGACATTCTTGAAGGCTAAAAGGAGAGAAAGTTTTTTAAGAGCGTCGGATGATGACTCCGCGAACTTTTGAATGTGCAGAAGAATATGGAGCAGAAGGAGAGCAATCGAGAAAAACATTCTTCTGGCTTTTATGAGTACTTAATTACTTCCATCATGATTAGGCAGAACTCGAATCGTCGTCACTCTTTGGGCCCTTCCAGTTAGTTGAAGCCGAAGCACATCCTCTAGACGTGAGGGTTAGTAGTTATGCTTTTTATTGTACATGAAGCCTCCCAAAAAAACCAAGTTGGGTCCCCTCTACCAGGTGGTTTTCCAAATCAATTCACCTACTTTTTCCGAGGCCCTCATGGCGATAAAATTAGCCATCCATCCTCGCTTTCGTCCTCTCATCCCTACTTTTCTCAGTAATGGGTACCATTTCAAGCTTGCACATCCTTCGTTGAAGATCTAAAGATCTGGAAGCATCGCTTGCTTGCTTGGCTCTTTATTGAAGGCAAATGGCGGCATCATTGGTGGGGTTTCTGTCACGAGATTTTCGAGACTTCGACTTCTTCGTGCAAAGTCCCGTCATCATCCATTTGAAGAACTGGCAAACCTTGTGAAACATGCCAGCTAAACCGGCTACCGAGTCAGTATTCTGTACTCAGTACTTGACTTGCCATTAGGGTCTTCATGTGTATGAACTTTGGTGTAAGGGTAACCAACCAGTCAGTAGGACTGAGTCTAGTTACCATCTCAATTGGCTTTGTCTATTCACCGTAATGAGCTGTGCCATGAAAAATCAACTGTCACGACTCCTATTTAAATTAGATTTTAATTTTTCTCTACCTCCAAATTGTCTCTTGCAAAAGCGCCAGACATGAACATCAACCAGCTCACGTTGAAAGACTGAATGAGTGAGTGAGTGAGAGAGTAAGTGGATGTGTGCACTTTCGTCGAACTTTCCCGCTTTGTTCCCTCTGAAAATCTGATTGTTGAATGAAATCCAAGAACTCGGTACCAAAAGTTTTACCACTTTGCCAAAAGGAGGTTGCAAATTAGGTTGCTAAAAAGCAATTGAAACATGAAATCATCAATTGGTCACAACACCATCTTGGCGAGAATCCATTAATTGGCCACGAAAGCCAGGCAGTTCTATTTGGCCTGGAGTGAACTACTTGAACTACAAGCAAATTAGTAAAGTTCTTTACAAGAACCCGTCTCTGAGAATATTCAAATTTTTGGTCTGATCTTTTTCTTTGCTTTCCTTTGCATCAATTTATTTCAATTAGTTTTTCCAATACTCAATCATGCACTTCACTTGCTCTGATTGGGGACAAACAGTAGATTGTAACACCACAACTCGCATTATAGTGCTCATAGGAAGCGTACATTAATACTGTTCAAAAAACTGTTTACTTAGAATAGTATCGGCAAGTTAAGTCTCACAGAAGAAGCCATATTTTTTTGAATAGAACTGCACAGATATGTCCTCAAGCTACATATGCTAGATGAAATTCTTCTGACTCCATCATTCAAGCTATAACTCCAATTTACTTTTACATTCAAGCGATTATTCATAGTAGAACAAGCAGAGCAAAGCAAAGTTACATCCTAACCACGTATCCCACGAAAAAAAGTAGAATGATTGATAATTCAATAAATGTGCTTTTCACATTTAGGTAAAGAGTCAAAGGACATATTTAAGCATATTTCAAGTCGTCAGTTTTGGCTCCAACTCTTTGAGATCGCTTCTTTTTTAGGAGTTGTAAGGAGATAAAAGAAGGCATACGACTTCGCAAAGGCGTTAAAATCTCCTGGAGCGTAATTCTCCTCTTCATCTTATGAAACATCCGACGGATATTGCGGTGAACAAATACGTCATAAAATTAATTTTAATGTCCATATTCCTGGGACTGAGAGGCAATTATTCTATAATAGTCACTCCACCAAATCGCCAGTTGCTTTCCTCTGACAACTCGCAAGGCGCCTATCGTACCAAAGAAGATTTGAATAAGAACGTAATGATGACTTTTCAATGTTGATTTCCAAGCGTATTTTATGCTCCAGCATTCGTAACCGTGAACTGAGTCACGATTTTTTTCTGATGTTTTACTTGGAAAATCCGTGAAGTGTGTCCCTTGCCTTTAGTCCATCATCAATTTCAGAGGCAGGCTTCAATTTGACTAATTTGGTCCTTTTTGGTACTGTGTTTACAGGATGTGACGCTATGTCGAGCTTTCAATTGCCAGCTTTCTTGGTAGCTTTTTTGATTAATGATCTGCATTCGTTCCGTATCTGTCCGTCACAAGTGTATTGGGTCGGAAAAATTCACATCTGGAGAAACGCTTCAAAAACAACCGCACAAATCGTGCACCTTGAAGAACGCCCTTGGTACTTTTGAGTGTCCGACTTGTCGAAATAAGCCTCAAAAGCAAACACAGGTTGGTCGGTGTGAAGTCATACATGGATAACGAAGTCGTCCATGCCTACCTATCTGACTCATCTTTTTGCAATGAAGGCTTTGTTGTGGGCAAACTCGAACGCTGGCAGCCATATTTTAATGCCTCTAAATTGAGAGTTTACCCCATAATTATCCAACCAAAAGTGCTCGGCTAGCAACACCTTAACCTCATGATCATCACCATCATCGTCGTCGTCGTCACCGCAATCATCTGGGCGCCCATCTCTGCGGCTTTCTGAAAAGGATTTGTGTCGGCTCAAAACAACTAACAACCGTTCCGTTCATTGCTACAGAACCACCAAAGAACACCTTGAAATTTGCCACATTTACTCACCCAGGTCATCGAGTTGTGCATAGTCGTTCAATTTTTATCGCCTTCATTTCAACCGAAATCTTTGAGCCTCAAATTGGAATTTCTAGCCTGTAATCTCAACTAATTATTTTAGGTGAGGCTGTGCAAGATCCATTCACAAATTATGGAAACTAAACCTAAGTATTAAGTTAACTTTCGTGGAGCTCTTAATTTCGGCTTATTGCTCTTCTTTATCATTCCTTTTTCGTCATTTTGCGATGGACATTTATATAACTCGAGCCATTGAAGATGAGGTTGTCTTTCCCTCTCTCGTTCCATGTGAGCGCGATTCTGACGATGTCATTGAAATATGGAAGTGTTGCGGTGCTTCAGAGGATGAAGAAGGGTACATTAGCAAATTAGAGGCTATTAGCGTGGCTCGGCCAAGCTAGACTCCAGCATAAGTCATCATGCATAGAATGAGGGAGACCGCAATTCTTGGAAACCCACCGATGACTCTAGACATGAACAAAGGTGTTTCTCGATCTGGAACTCGCAATTGGCTAAATACGGTTCCAAAACATTTGCCGATTCTTCTTGATGGATATTACTTTTGGTCATCGGATGCGTTCTTCCTTATTGTGGGATGAAGTTACATGATTTAATGCCTTTATAGGAAACCGACTAGGCCCTTTGAAATGACCATAAAAGCTCATTCAAACGTGTCTGCTTCTATACACAAGGGTTTACGGGGAAGATGCCAAAATAACTTGAGCTTCCTGACCGCACAATGACCTTAAACAAACATAGCACTTAAGTGCATCTCTCCTACTGTACCTCCACATTTTGTTGTTCTAGCTGCACTAATGGCACTAATCATAATAATCATAAGGGGAACCGATCCCTTCGATTTACATTTCCGACTTCCCTCTCAAAGAGCTGGAGGCCATGTAACCTTCTCCATCTTGGTCCGATTATTCATATATATTCCTCAAAAGAGTCAAATTTACCACCTTGATCAACCAATAAAACAACCATGAGATGGATGTCCGATCACGCTCGCAGTTCAGGCCGGTCTCAACTTAAAAGTCACTCGAATGGTCGATGGTCGAGGCATTCCATCTTAATCATAGTCCCAGGGTAACCAATAACCAACGGGCCCATCCGCTCCATAATTGGGTTTTGATTTTGCCTGCTTGACCTTCTGCAACAACAACTGCTTTGTAGTCTCGGTTCGTCGTGTTTCTTGAAAGCTGCTACCGACCGACCAAGTACACAATATTCGTAAGTACGAGGTGCACTTCTTCTTCTTCTTCTTCTTCTTCTTCTTCGTTGGTTCGCTCGTTTCTTGATGAGATGGAAGGCCAATCCATTTTGGCTCAGATTGATTTTGAACCACGATCGAGAGCGTGATATTGATTGGTCAAAATTTCATGCCTCCAGTCAAAGCAGATTAAGGAAGTACGTACTTGTCCGTACGTCCGATGAGGACTTTACCATGGGCTAAACTAACAAAAGGAGTTACCTTTTCCCGCCGTCCAACAATGTTGTTCCATTGTCCAAAAACAGACCCCCCCCCTTCTAAATGCATGTGTGAACATTCTTAAAACTCAACTGATCCTGGTATGCTCATGTGAAAGAGGCTCCTCAAATTTGAGAAACATTTCTCGGGATCATCCGACGTCGTTTACCAGTTCAGATTCCTTACTTTTTCCTCCATTGTCAAACCCTCTTCAAACAGTTCTTCTCACCCCCAAAGAATGGACTCACATTGACATTTCCATTCAACTCCAGTTGGGTAGAAGTAATTGTCCGGGTTGGAAACCCAGAACTCAAAATCTGAAGAGATGAAGTCCTCTAAATTTCAGCCACTCCAAAGAAAGATCCCGCTTCCTTCTCTAAAACAGAGACTATTTCGTGTCCTCATCAGTCCAATAATGTATACTCTACGTACTACCTACCTACAGATCACAATGCATGCAGTAGAAAGTAACATAACAAACGGATGATGATGATGATCTTGACGATTGGAGTTGCAGGTGCCATCGTGTGTCATTGTCCACCATCGGGATCGTTTTGCTTGAGCTGTTGTGTCCCTCTTGATCGCTTCATCATCATTCATCGTTCGCTCGCTCATGTTCTGGATCAGGGGCTGAGGGACTGTAGTGGTGGTAGTGGTACTAAAATGTAGTGTTGTTATTATGTTGACACTCCTCCCATTCTGAATTTCCTCGGGAATTTAGCCGTTGTCAATGGAAGAAGATGAATTTTGGAAGGGAAATGGGGAGGTGTACCTCAGGTTTAGGTTAGTATGGACCGGGAGAGGCGTTTTATTGTAGTGGAGTCCAAATGAGACGAGGATGTTCATTGTAGAGTGACCTACTCATTGGGGCTTTCCAAGTGGAAATGAAATGTGAGCCGAAATCCCAAGTTACAGAATGTGCAGCTGCTGTCGGATTATTCTCAGGTAGCTTTGGAAGTGGGATTGGACTCATTTCGACGCTTCTTTTTTTATGACAGGGTCTAAAAAATACCGATGAATATCTACAAATATACATGGGTTTAGTCGCGAAAGAAGCGAGGACCAACACGAACACGTGGACGTTTTTGCATTCAATCCTCTCTCTCCACCCAGTGATCAATAAGGGTTGATTCCTTATTGAGTCGCAAATGTTGATGGATCACTTCCGAGCTGTCTTCGGATGGCGAGTGTTTGTCACAAATATATGCCTAATTGATATCTCAATGTCGCCCGAGATGGAAGTGAGCTTGCATCCCGCATTACTTCAATACTACAGAAGACTCGCTGAAGAGATCAATCCGAGTCGGTGAGGAAAAAACAGGCTCTTTCAATGTCAATTTGGGGCTTGTGTGCAGTCAATCACTCAAAGGATCATATTCCTCGAAAACCAACCATCAACTAGCACCCATGGTCTCCTGTCCAAGTGGAGAATCCAGACCTCAGGCTTTAATTTGTAGCTCTGCTGTCCTGTCAGACATTCCATTTGGACTGGGCGTGAAAGGCGGCCAACCAATGCTATATATTATCTCCCAGGTGGGTTGTGGAAGCAAGCATGAAATGATCAATTTCTTCGAGGTGGTCGGAGGTGACGTCCAATATCCTTCGTTTGACCAAAAGTTGCCCAAATCCTGAGGGAGCGACAAAATTAGCTTCGCAAGTCATGGCTTCCCCTCGTTCGCTCAGGAGATCCCCAAAACATGTTGGCATACAGAGCTCATTACCACATGGAAGGTATTATAGAAGACAAGCTTCAAACTATGAGACTTGTAGTTGGAAGCAGTCTGAAAAATCAGGTTCCAGCTTTTGATAATGGGCCGGTTGGTCGATTAAGTGTGGCAACTACAAACGAGCTGCACATTCCGCGCTTTGGGAGAAAAATATTTGAAAGCCATCCGGGATCGACTTTTGAGAATCGAATCGAATGAAGAGGATGGACAATGAAACTGCAATAGAGAGACGGAAAGAAAAAATTAAATGGGACTTTGATGGAATTGCCCATTCTCAGTTTGCCAATGGATGAAGATTCTCAGTCTTTTCGATTCAGTTTTCAACTTTGGGAATGCTTGAAAGAGTTTGTTAAGTGGGTAGTTTTCGGTCCGACTTGATATAAAATCTCTAATGATCGAAATTTTCGCTGAGCAATCTTGGATAAAAAATCTGAAAGTGAACTAAAGTTTAACGTCTATTGAATTCTTTGTCTTTTAAAATGGTTCAAAAAAAAAAAACACACTAAAGAGAGGTTGCGGTTTGGCTATAAATTTCTACCGTGGAAAATTGAATTGCTTAGATTTAGATGGTTTAGCGCTGTTGTTTAACGCGCGACCGAGCCACGCTCGGGTTCATGGGTTCGATCCCAGGTCTTCCCCCCACATTGAGTCTAGTGGATTACCGCCTCGAATGGTGCAACTTAACCCCAGAGTGGGCCCCTCTACGTACATTCAATTGCATGAAATTTGCGAAATAATGTAACATTAATGACTGTACATATCCAAGGATGGCTCAAGCCAGGATTACTTTCAAAATACACACTAGGTCCGATTAGTACAATGGAAATTCACCGGAACAATATATTTGTTGCAAAAACCTCACATTTTAGTACAATGATCGGACCTAGTGTGTATTTTTGAAGTCCGTCCTGAAGTACAGTGGTTCCTGACATATCTAATGTGTAATGAAACACGCAACAAAGATTGTAAAAAAATATTACAAAAGTGCACAAGGATTCAATGAGCAATCATTTGATGCCCAATTGATGTCTTTCAAAGAATTGAAATTGTGTTGTTTCATTGTGTCAAGTCAAATAACTTTAAACTTCTGATCTACTGACTTGCTTTGTGATAGTGATTGACCATCTTTTGTTGACAGCAACATTGTTTTTATCATTTGGATGGTTCTAGTGCTAGTTCAGGAGTGCTGCCAGTTTTGACTAGGAAGTTTATCGCTGTTAAAAATGGCAGGCTGTATTTAACTTTTTGAAAAGACCTAAACAGGGACCAATTTGGCAACACTCGAACTAGTTCGATTTCCAGTTCTATCAGTATTTACATATGGACGTCATCCATCGACCATTGGAAGTTTTGAACATTGACAGCTTGGAACGCAGCTGAGACAAGCTGTCGTCACTTGTCTTTTGGCTAGGTGTCCATATTGTGTAATTGTATATTTGCCCAAGCTGTAAATCTAGTCTCATTTAAAAAGATAATGAAAGAATCTTTGAAATTTAAATGAAAATCAAAAGACAATTTTGGTGCAGGGGAAGACTATTTGACTGAATACTGTGGGATCTTGAGTTTGAGATTAAGGAAGTTATATTCTACATTTTCTTTCTTTGTTTTGGCATCTGCCTTAACCATTAAGGTCTCACGTAGGGTTTTAGCTGTTCCTCGAAAAAAATGGATTACAGTTCCCGTTCCTTTCCCCAAAATGAGGTATTGGTTACAACAGAATTTCTTTTAGAAAAAATGGATGGCATTACATAGAACAAAGAGCATTTTTAAGTAGGCATTAATTTTCAAAGTTATTTCCAGTTTACTTTAAGCTTTTAATCACACTAACTTTTTTTAAGATGATTTTTGAGTTTATAAGACTACTTCATCTTTCACATATTTTTTACAACTAAGTTTTTACGTTCAAGAGTTTTTTTGCTTTGAGTTATTGGTCATTGGAGGTGGCATTTGATCATTTTGGCTTAAGGTTCTTTTATATGTAAAGACACGCAAGATCTTGTAAGAAGCTTGTTTGTGCTAGGGTTGGAGGGTTGAGCCTTGCCTGGCCAGCAAAGCCAGCCATCACATCGTCCAAATTGTTCCGATAGGCACTCTCATGTCCAGTCTCAGAATGGTTCTCCGTCTGTGGGTGTGATTTAGCGTCTAAAAGTTTCCTTGAGAAAGGTCAGGGAGGAGGATCGAACCTGGGACCTCTCTCACTATAGGAAACTGCGTTAAACACGACGCCACGTCTCCTCCATGTTTATGATACAAAAATGTAAATATTAGAAATATATGAAGGAAAAAACAATTCTTGCAGGTCATACTGATAGTAAGAGGATGCCCATTTATCAAAAGACGCTTGGAAAAACTTTGCCTACAAAATGAAAACTTAATCCCATATCAGCCACAATTAAAAAAGTCCTCGTCTTACAACCAGAGAGAACAACTATGTGGGATTGCAATGAAAAATCAATCACTTTGCTTTGAAGGATGTGCAAAGATAAAAGGTAGACTTTGAGAGCAACTCGTTTTTTTGCAAAATACTCGGCGAATTTTCGTTTCAAATATGTATATGCTCTTGAAAAAACTTCCCAGAGATTTTTCAATAAGGCTAAATGATTTTTTTCTGTGACTTCAAAGTTGATTAAAAACGAAAAGGAACAAGTAACTTACTTTTTGTATTTTTGAGCTGTTCCATTTACAGCAGTTTTGAAATGTAATGGTATAACTGTTACTTATTCAAAAGTTTTAATTTTGTCACATGTGCTCTGGGTATATGTTCATATTTTGATTTAGGTTAGGCAGAGTCTGTGGGTTAGGTTACAATTAAATTATACTTAACCTAATATAAACTTACCCAATCACAAGTTAAGTTAGGATCAAATTAGATAATTTAGCTCATTTTTTCTTTGATAAATTCAAGATTTGAAATAGTTTAGGTTAGGATTAAATTAGCTTGGTCTAGTTTTAGATTAGGTAAGGATAAAATGAAATTAGTTGACTCGTACTTTTTACCATTTCATGTTTATATAAATGGAAATTTTGGGTGACTCTGAGGAATCTGTAAAACATCTTTTTAAGATTGGAAAGGTACATGTGTTGTAGTTATTTCATTTTCATGCTCTTCTTCTGTGCATCATTTTATATTCCCTTGCGATTTCCCCCAGAAATTTTGTTTTCTCGATTTTGTTTCTATTTCTGGATTCTTCTTTGAAATGCCATGTAGTGAAGTTGGAACAGTCCAACTTCTACCTCATTGGTTTCTCGTCATTTTATACTAGTATGGCAAAAAATGTTAAAAATACTACATTCAGCAATATCATACACCAGTTGAATAAACGTCTTTGCATTTGAAGTGATTCGTCTATGCTGAAAGCTTGTTTTGAACGTTGTCTGTCTGTCACCATTCTTCCCTTCGAGATCGACTCTCAAGACTGAAGACTAGCAGTAAGGCAAGCTGTCAAGCTGTCAGTGTTCAAATGGTCGGTGGATGACGTCCACAGTATTTACACTTATGGATTTCGAGTTGGCAGTGCTGCCAACCAAAATGGCAAAACTCTGCCAAAAATCCAACTGGAAACACATCAGCAGGGTTGGTCAGGGGGATTATCCCCTCCAAAGAGAGTCCCGTTTATCCCTAGAGGGATAAACGGGATTTTCCTTCAAGTAGTGAAAGGGATAAACGGGATAAACGGGATTTTCCTACTTTTCAAGCTTTTTTCCTAGTTTTCAAGCTTTTTTCTACTTTCAAGCATTTTTCCTACCTTAAAAGCATTTTTTTCTTACTCTTCAAGTATTTTTTCCTACCTTAAAAGCATTTTTTCCTACGTTTCAAGCATTCCTTCCTTATTTCTATAATTATTCACAAATTTCTGTAACAGTATATTACCCACAAAATCTCACTTTTTTCAATTAAGTCCCACACAAAAAATGATTTCCTTTAATACAATGAAAACTCCTAGGTTTTTAGCTTTTATTTGTTTGTGTTTCCGAAGTCAAAACGCAGCTTTGCAGCTGCAATCTGATATAGGCTGTCTGCTCTGTAGGAATATTGCAGGGTTAGTTGGGGGATTTTCTCATCCATAAAGCGTCCCGTTAATTGGGATTAACGGGATTTTCCTCCTGGGAATAACGGGGATAAAGGGGATTTCCCTCCTTTATCAAACAAATTCCCCTTATTTCTAGAAATTACTTCATTTTTGTGTCTCTGTATTACATTCACTGAGCATGAAGTTTTCTTACCTCAATATCTTCAACTGTGGAAGACTTCAATTTCATCACCACTCGACAAGTATTGTCAATTGTAACATGTTTTTTGAGTTTGATAATATATAACAATTATTTCTGTTATATATCTGTTAAATATTGTAAATATATTTTATTGATATTTATATTAAGCCTTTAGTGTTTGATCGGCCATTTTCAGGGATGCCAAAAAGTATTCAAACATGTCAAAATCGGAACAAAATTTGCTTTATTTCGTTTATCCACCGGTTCATCCCGTTTATCCTCCCATTTATCCCGTTTATCCCCCCATTTATCCCGTTTATCCCCGGGTAAAGGGGATAAATCGAAAAAGTTGATCCCCCGACCAACCCTGCTGGGAGGTCACCTTAGTAATACAGCTCCAGAAATTGCACCCTGACACAAACATGTGACCCATTTTCGAGCTTCTAAAGGTATATTGGACACATTAGAACAGAAATTTTGTGCATCAAAGCTCAAAGGTTGCACGTGATTTCCATTTCACTGGTTGCGCTTGAAGGACTCAATAAAACTACCACTTCGTGTACGAGGTTGCTTGAGTGAAAAGGACAGCGTTGCGCTCAAAATTCTTGCTTTCCATTAATTCCAAGTTTCCTTGAGTATGAAAGCTTAACTTCTTGAATGATTTTGCATGTGGAAATGAGAAACACAATGCCAAGAGGGTTACTATTGTTAGCTGAGTGTTAAGGTAAAGCATGCTGGATGCATTGTAATGCACCGACTTGTGAACAAATGAACGGAACAAAAAGAAAAACGAGCAAATTTGGAGACTTAAATTGTAATCATTTTTTGGAGAACAATAGGAAATTTTCTTTATAAGCACACGAAAAAAAGGGATTTCCTTTCCTAACTTTACTGTGTCTCAAATAACACCAATCAAGTTATTTCATGAATATGTCATCCAAAATTACAAAGAAGGATTTTTCTCAATATTAGAGTATTGAAAATCAAACACACGCGTGCATTGTAACATGTTGAAGCAGGTATATGAATAAACTAGTGTCAATGTAAATTAAATCATCCAAGATTACACTTTGAAAAAGGAAGGAAAACTGAACTAAATCAAATACTTGCACAGCTTCATATTTATTTTCATACTCTATCATGAAGCAAACTCGTGTGTAACAGTTTTGAAATCCTAATAATCTTGTCCATTTCAATTGAGTTTCAAATTTCAAACCGCTTACTTCCCATCAAAAGTTGGATTTGGAGCATATGTGGAGGGCCCTTTTTGTTCCTTTTTCATGTACTCTTAAGGAAAATTTCCTAATGTCCTCCGAAAAATGACAAAAATCAAGCCTCCAATGCCTATTTGTTCTTTCTTCTTTCTGTTCTGTTTTATTTTTCTTCACATGTCTATGAATTACGATTCTATAAATACATTATACCAAGGAAAACGTAAGACATAGGCGCCTCTCCTCAAGTGATCAATTTTTTTTCATAAACTGAAATCCATTCAAGTATATGGTTTCGTTTTGATAAGATTGATAAGACAGCACTTCAGGATGTCGTTGGCTGAATCATTCATTCATCCGCTTGCTAGAAACAACGTTTTAGAATTTGTGACAGTCGCAGTACTTATGCACAGAAGCAAGAGACCAAGAAGCACTGGAATCATGGAGTGGGAGGCTAGCAATGAGAATAATTATTTCCAGTAAGAACAATTCAATTACGTTCTTCTGCAAATGAGACCTTGCATATGTTGACAAGAATACTTATTTCAATTTTCAGCTCAATCGAACGTCGGAGACAAAAGTTATGCTCACTCAAAGTTCAGTGCAAATCCTACCGAGAATGAATGAACTTGCCCTTTTGTGGTAATCGTTTTACCACAAAAGGGCGAGTTCATTCATTCTATGCTCTCTTCAGTACTTAAGTTTGAGAAGGCATAACTTTTCACTCCGGCATTTGATTGGGCTGAAATTTGAAATACGTGTTCTTCTCAATGCAAGCCAGGTCTCATTTGCAGAAGAACGCAAATGGTTCGTTTCTGCTGGAAATCATAATTCTCATTGCTAGCCTCCCACTCCATGATTTCCGTGCTCCTTGAAGAGACAAATTGACCGTACAATAGTCCAAAAGAATAACTAGGTACATTTGTTTGGTTGGAAGAGCGCCCATTGCTTTAGGCTTCAAATTACTCTCATTGCCATATATTTCAGTTAATCAAGTTGAAATTAAAGCATGTGAACTTTGAATGACCACTTGGACAACTGGATTGAATAGACTTTGTTGAAATTGGCTCAGAGTTCAAAAAACTGCTTTTGGCAATGGGCAAAGCATCCAGGTCTTCCGAGATCCTTGCAATAGTACAGACAAAACTTTCGTGTCAGATTGTACTTGTAGAACAATTATTTTGTCATCAATTTGAGGGCAATATGATGACACGAACAGTTGGCTTTTGTTACAAAACACACCCAAGCTTTAAAGACTCTTAAACTTCAAGAGCTTTTGACCTTGATTTTTGTGACAGGTTTTAGGGCTTTTCACAACCAAGGGCAGACAAATGAGGTGCAAAAATAAAGTTTTAAAACATCTTCATCCTTGATATATATGTACAAAGTTCGTGTTTTCTGAAAAAGAAAAATATGTCTTGTGATTGATGGTATGATGATGATGATGATGATGGTGATGATGATGATGATGATGATGATGATGATTTATTTCAGGAATATTTTTGTGTCTCTTCAGTTACATCATGAATATGGAGGTGTGGCCTTCAAATAACAAAGATATAACACAAAAAGACATACGTATATTCCTCAGATCCTGGATAAGCTATTGCTTGTTTTCACCAGGACCTGGGCACGAAATATGATATTGAATTGTGATGATATTTTTATATATATTTAAGCCTGTTCATATGCTTTTGATTTTTGTAAATCACTCATTCATATTAACCTTTCAGGCATTTTAAGTTGCCAGTTGTTGCATCGCTACTTCAAATGGCAGATCTGTTTATTTTTCATCTTTTTGAAAAGGCAAAAGGGTGAAAGAAACGGAGGAAGTGTAATTGACATGTAATTGTCATGTAATAGTAATTAAAGTCAATTACATTTTCAGATAATGTAATTGCAATTAATTACATTTTTGATCAAGTAATTCCAATTAATCACATTTTTTGATGAGGTAATTGTAATTAATTACATTTTTCAAGTAATTGACCCAACTCTGGTTAGCCCAGCCAACAGCCCTGTTTTAACACTTGCGGTATGATTTCAACCGCTCACTTAAGCAACCTTTTTGTGTCCCATTGGGTTATAAACTTCGAAAAATACCTTTTTTAAGTGGAGTTTAAGTAATGAAATTGGATTAGATCATACAAAAATGTGTCGGAAACCAATTAAAAGAATAAGTAGTTCTAGAGAACCATCCCAAAAAAGGTTCTTTTTAATGGTTGTATATGCTTTGAAATCTTTCTAGAATACCGTCTTAACCAAACTAAACACCTACTAATCGATAACTTACGATTATTGGAGACCAAGAATAAATTCTCCATTTGTCAATACAAAAGAAATGCTTCAACGAGGTCCGTGTGAGGGATTTATTTACCGATAAGATCATTAAAGAACCTCATTAACTATTCATAAACAAGACTGACTTGGGTACTAAACCGGAGTAAGAACAGTTTGTCGGCTAAAATACAAGAATTACAAGATAATCGTCTAAAAAGTGTGCAGGGTATATTGTCCAAATATTTCCACGCCTTAAGCATGAAAACTGACAATCAAAAGGATACGGCGTTTAAAGAAAAGGAAATACCCACTCAGTATTGCCATACGGTTTCATGCCAGTTGCCAAAAACTGTTTGAAAATATGCCAAAGAGAGGCATTCAGGAATATATCTTGTTCTCCCTGGTACTGTTGTTAGTTTACTGCAGAAGAGATATATGAAAGTTAGATGTAGGTCATTTTTAAATATATGTAAATTAATTCACATTGATTTATCAGGATCAAATGAAGTTTTTGTTTTGAGTTTATTTGAGAGGTATTATCCTTACATGTTTTAGATAAAAAGTAGCTTTTTAAAACTAACAGGCATGTTCTAGTGAAAAAATTAACATAAAGTGGGTGAGTCACCCACTTTAAGTTAATTTTAAAGAGAAAAGAGGGTGTTTTTTTTCAACCTAAAACCCCAAAAAGACTTTTTTAAAGCTTCGATCTCATGCTAAAAATGCGAAAATATAGAGGCATAGGTCTGCTTGTGATGGCATCAGTTGGCAGGTCTCCTATCTTGAAGAAATTTTGCATTAGAAATTTTTGTCAACACTGGTTTCTTGGGAAAAAGCTCATACGAGTTTCTGTAGTTTCTTGTACTTTCTTGGATTGAAAACCGGTGAAGCGTTTAAACAAAGTTAAAATTCAGCTTTGTATGTTGATATTCAGACGAAGAAATAAATGCTCAGTCCAAGGTCACTCAACTCAAATTATCGTGCGACTTAAAGACATAGTTGATCTTTTGACCGTAAAGGGCTCATATTTTTGGCTCTCCAACCATATAAATTCAATGGACGGACTTTTCCGCATGAAAGTAATTTCCTCGTTTATGCATGACGGTCTCACGAAGGCCGAGGACCACTAGTCCGATAAAATGACTTGCTTACTATTCAACCGCCATTTGGCCTACATTATCTGAACGCCCCACGATTGTAATTGATTTTTTGAGCGCTCAACGTTGGCACGTTTTCAGCTCATATTCTCAACTGTTCAAGAACAGTAAGAGTTAAGACAACCACGTCATGACATCAAAAATTAAACCTAAAGGATTTGTCATTGTGCTTATTGTGATATTTATATATTCATTGACGTGGGTTTGTCTTAATGTACTTCCATTTGAATCTATTGTCTCAAGAGACCTTTTCAAGAATATGAGTATGTTATTATTGAATTGGGCTTCACCGATGGCAACGTATGTAGAAAAACCACGCACTCGACCAAGAAATGACACTCGAATTTTTGCCAAGAAAGGATCCAATATCAATTGTGAACAAATGCCTTTTCCAACCAATGATCTCCAAAATGGTAAAATTTCAAACTCGATTACTTTTTTTAAAAAAGGCTCTATGAGTGAATATTTTTAGATGAGTTCTTTTATGTGCCAAGACCAGGAGAGAATCCTCATTTTGCTTATGCTTGGTATATTTCCGAAGCCCATTACTTATGCTCGGCCTTGGTTTCTATGAAACGTTTAAAGGCTTTGCGGTCGAAATCTCAGTTCCCGTATCCAGTAGATTTTGTCATGGTTCATACAAAGGAAGATCGTATAGAAAAATCTCCTGACAATTTGATGAAACAATGGGAGACTGAAGGTGGGATTCGTGTTGTATTCCCGTCACTCAGGGGCTTTGTAGCAAATTCTTACTACAAGACAAGCCTTCAGAAGTTCCACATCTTCCTTCTTAATTACACGCGAGTGATCTCAATGGATGCTGATGGGGTTGCTTTGAATAACCTGGACCATCTATTCCTGCTCAAGCTTCCATTACACGTGAAAATTGCAGCTCCTCAAGGATATTGGTTCAGAAATGAGGGTTTTATCACAGGGGACGAGGACACGTGTAAAGGTGTGTTGAAAAATGACGAACGAGGATATTTTCATATCCAGTCTCAAGACTGCAATTATTGCACGGTCCTAACAAAGCTTTCGATCGATTTCCTTTCACTTTCTAGGCGTCGTCTTTCCACTCATCACTTCCATTCTGCTTGTGGTTGAACCCAGCCCAGAGCTATATTCGCGAGTTGTGCCATATTTTGGCAAAACACGTCCAGTGTCAAAATTGGAGTATTTTGACATGGACATTATTCAAAGTGAGTTCAATTGCAAAACTAATGATCTCATGGTCCTGCCCAAAATGTATGGAACATTGGACTCGGATTTTTATACGAATTTCAAAATATTCCAAACCTATCGCAAATGTTTGGACTTTTCCAAAGTCCAATACCTGCATTTTAGTCACCAAGGAAAGCCATGGACACGTGGTTTACTTCGTACCAAACAACAATATGGCTCTGTGAGTCTTCACATCAACGCTTCTTCGATGTTTATCCAATGGTTTCATGAAGCCCATACAACATGTCCAAGCTTATTGCCTGAAATTTCTGCCCGAATGCAACAATGATTTTTTTTTGAGAAGGCATCGTTGAAATGATTGTGCTCTAGTTGTAGGCCAAATACAATTGATTTTCTTTCACCACGATTTCCTTATTTGGATGTTTAGTTTTCTCATAACAAAGCTTCTGAAAAGGGCCTCAAACACGCCACCAATGATCAAGCACGTGGAACTGCATACTTTCAGAATGCAGTTTGTAAAAAAACTGAAAATACGTAAACGAATAAAA
Organism: Tigriopus japonicus; assembly: GCA_010645155.1. Taxonomy (NCBI): domain Eukaryota; kingdom Metazoa; phylum Arthropoda; class Copepoda; order Harpacticoida; family Harpacticidae; genus Tigriopus; species Tigriopus japonicus. The sequence goes on from CM021323.1 coordinate 4,927,455, forward strand.
TGTAGTTACTTAGGCATTAAACCATAACTAGTGAAAAAAATCAGTTTTTCTTGCAAAGTAAATCGTAAAATGACAAATGTGTTTGCAAGGTCCTAAATAACAATTAATACTAAAGTGCTGGAAATCTCCATTGTCCCGACAACTAAAAAGGTCTCATTTCCATCTTTTCAGCAATCTTTTTTCACATAAAGAATAAGTTTGTTCACGACAATGGCCTTGTCCATAGCCCCCTCATTACCAACGGGACCTGGCATCCCCCCATTGGGTCCATTCGAATAACGTCCCACGGCATATTGCCCTAAATTTCGCGAGTCTCCCATAGAATAGGTATCACTAGAAAGGCCATCAGACTGAGCATTATCACTGACGTGAAAAAGGCCTTGAAAATATTTTGGGTATCTCACAGCAACGGCTAAAATGATGATAAATTTTATTTAAAGAGAGGCAAATTAAAAGCTATTTAAGGTTTACCTTTGTATTCGAGGACGGGACCTGGTTTGATGAAGCTGCTCTTTTGCCGCCATTCATTGAAATATCCCAACTCAGGCCAGACCAATCTTAAGTGATAAAAACCATTGCATGACCTTTCAAAATAAGAATATTATAAATCAGTTTGCAAATGAGAGTTGTTAAAAAGTCCATACTTGTAACTATCCAAGGTGTCCAAATTGGAAATGATCGTGTCTGGTGTGTTGGGATAACCGGTCAGCTTAAAAGATTGGAAAAAATGATCCGTGTTTTGTTCCACCATTTTGATCCATTCACTTCCGATGGGCAAACAGGTCCATCGGGTGTGAAGAGGAATCTGAACCACAGCACCCCCGTTCTATAACCAAATCAGTTCACAACGATGAAATAAAGGCCAGAGACAGCAAAAGGAAAGTTAGGACCATAGGTGAGTTGTTTAAGGTATACGGAATTTTTATTGAAGCATAAAAGGGAAAAGCAAAAATAACCATGCTTGAGTATATTAGTCTCAGAACGTGACCTTATAATCGAGCATGGTTTTTTCTACTGCGTATTATTATGCTTTAACTATGCTTCAACCAGGTACTTCCAAATACCCTCAGCAACTACCTCATAATCTCACCCTGCCACTTTGCATTGATGTTCCGATGATCTGATGGAATTGGCCAATATCTCGATCCCACCAGGCCAAATTGGAAGGCGATGCTCCAGTGTGTCTCGTCCAGCCGAGGAAAAGCATATACCGAGATGGTCCAAACTTGATCATTCCACCAGTTGAAGATCCTCCCAAGGGCAAAGTGACATTAGTCTCATGAAAGGGAATCTGAATGGTGAGAATTTTCCATTGAAGGTTTTCTTGGATGTCAAAATATTCAATGGAATCCAAAGGGGCATTGGTATCTTTATCTAAACCACCTATTGCTAACACCCAATCGTGGTTGGTTTTGGGGTTTTTGATAACACCACAAATCAAGCGACTCCGAGCCAAATTCAGATTGCCGGTCAACCCCGGGGTACGAAATGAATCAGTTGCCGGAGTGTAAATGGTTGTCTGTTTATGAGAAACTCCATCGCTCCTTTTAAAAAGAAAAAAGAAACGATTAATCGATTGTCATCATCAAAAGTTAACTCAAAGATGGTTCAAATGACCCTTACTTCACTTGGAATAATGCATAGATATTTTGACTACTGGATGTCGTACGACCGACCGCTTGGTTGGTAAACTAGTACATTGAACAGTCTCCTGGGAATTGATCACAAACCGGTTTATTGTACTGTTTTTCCAACCAACCAAGCGGTCGTCCGCCATCCAGTGTCAAGAAATCTATGAATAATGGTATACTGTAATTAAGACAAACTTACGATTTTCCACCTATAATCCAAATCTCATTATTGTGCAAAACGCTGCAATGACTTTCAGTACGATTTGAAATTGACTGTTTTGATGTCCATATGACGCCAATTTGTGGGCTTTCAAAAATGTATGAAATTGGACCAGCTGTTCGTAGCCCTCCGATTGAATAGAATTTTCCACCAACTTGCATTAGTTGGAACCACGAAACGGGGGTTAATTTGGAAAATATGATTTCCCATTGGGGGACATCACTGTCAAGTTTCAACTTCAAACAATCACCTAAAGAAGAAAGTATAATACTGTAGGACCTGGGGCAAGTTTTCTCAATTTCTCTCTCAGTTCTTTCTATCAGAAAGGATTTTTTAAAATTCAACTTCATTGGAGAAAAATTAGTAAAATGAAGCAAAGTTATAATGATTAAAAAAGTGATGGCGAATTTTTAAACTTTCACAGGAGTTGTACAAATTGTATGCAATCTTTGCTTCGCTGGAAACGATAGAGTTTATGTAAGAGATTAGTTCTTCCTAAATTTGTTAATTGTGGGCATAACAAAATCTAATGAACGCTGTTGCAAAGCCAATGTTTTTCTCTTTTCAATAAATTGTAGAACCAGAAGGCTTAAAATCTGAGTTCCTCCCCCGCCGATTCAAAGAATAACTGCAAATATACATTGTCCAACCCTGACTCTTCAGCGCCAAAAACTGCTCTGTTCGCTTTTTCTTCTTCTTCTCAACACGAAAATTCGCCACAAAAGAGCCTAAGGCACTTAAAGAAATGCATACTCATACACATATTACTCTAATAAACGTCAAGTGGCTTACTTTGGGAGGTGGTGCTTTGGATTCCTCCACAAAGAATGATTTCTTGGTCCGATTCTGAATACAATCCGGCATGACTATGCAATGGAAATGGCAGATTGGGAATTGCAGGATTTTCACAAGATCTTTTGAACTCATCAATCACATCCGATGTATCTAATTCATCAAACGCTTGACTCAAACCGCCTATAATCACCCCGAGTTGAGCTGAAAAAGAGTAATCCGATGAGGTACTTTTCCTTACTATCTACGGAGAGAACTGATTTTGGCCTACAGCTCTTTCAACCAATCCATATACCATATTGTTCTTTTTTTAAATTGTTAAAATGAAATTAATCAAAGAAATACAACGCTTTAGGAATTGAGTGTCTTTGGATTTCTACCATCTGATTATTTTGAGAAAACTACTGTAAAATATTTAACACCATTATTTGTCAATTTACTTTTTCCATGACAAATATTTTGTTTTTTCGGTTATTTTTTGGAGATACTTTTGTTTTGTATTTGGCCGTTCCCGGTCAAAAGGGATTCACTTCAGATCATGAAAGTAATGCAAGACAGCCTAAATTTATGAAGTCTCACCAAATGGTCAACTTACGTTTCCGATGTCTCACAATGCCCTCGATCGTGACTTGGCTGAACTCAGTACTGTTGACATACCAATCCCCTAGATAACAAGCCCCGTTGAAATTATTCGTGACGGCAATGTTGCAAGGGCCCGTGTCAAAGATGCAAAGAGCTCCACATTGAAGCGATGATGAACCCGCACTAACGGCCTCTAGGTAAATATACGAACTCCATGACGGTTGATACGCCTCTTTCGTGATATCCTCACCGTTACTCGCTTCATTCAAGACGGCTGAAAAACGAAAATAATCCTGAGTAAAAAACTTAAAAACTATGTGATTATGTAAAGCTTGAGACCGGTTTGAATGAAGACGGTAACTAGTTGGTCATCGGATGATTGAAAGTCATCTTGTTTAAAATCCAAATTCCCGGCGTAGCATTGCAAACTCGTAGAATTGTAGAGGAAGAATTGGCATTTCATATCAAGATGGTCTTGGATTGTTCGTTTAAAACCCGTTAAGCAGGCGATGGCGCAAGATTCCATACTGGGAATATCGGGCCAATGATCGATGAAACGAAGATACGCAATCTTGTAAGGCATGGTCACTTGGGTATACAAATTGTGAGTCACGTTGGCTGTCCGAGCATAGTCTAGGAAAAGTTGTTAATTTTGATTTATTGTGACGGCTGATTCATCATTATCGTAGAGACAAAAGTAAAAAGCGTGGTACGAATGGGAAGACTCTCCCCAGTAAAAAAAAAGTATTTGATGACCATTGCCAATCCGCAAATCCATGGGTATCATGGGAAGTACCGGCTTTGCAAAATAAAAATCTCTAGATGGCGCACTCTATGACTGTACTCTTTTACAACAACACACACAGTAGAATTTATATTTGAAAAACTCGAAGGAACAGTTTCGAAGGTTTAAGAAAATCAGATTGGCGAATATGAATTATATACACTATTCAGGAAATAAACAATAGTAATTTAGTAGAAGAATACAACAACCTTGTAGTAATCGTTGAGACTTCATCCCAAAAACACTTTATTAAAAGGATTTTTAATTAGAGTCTATAACATCTTCTTTGTCATTGATGTAGGAAACACACGGGCGCGCGGTAAATAAGTCACAAGGTAAAAAGGTCAAAGGAAAAATGTCACAGTAAAAAGGTCACAGCAAAACGGTCACGATGAAAATGTCACAAGGTAAAAGGGTCACGGCAAAATGCTGACGTCAAAAAGGTCACTGTAAAAAGGTCACGGGCCCACAAAGCTACGGAGATAACCCAAGGGGGGGCCCAGGGACCCTGACTTGTTCCATAGTTGGAAACTTGCTTTTAACTGTGACCTATTTAATTGTTATCATTTTGCTTGTGATCTCTTTGTGCAATGCAATGGTAAAAAGAGAGAAAAGCATGGATTTGCAAGACCTAATTTGACCATGTCAAGTATCACTTTTGAAAGAGATTTTTGGTATGGTAACGCGAAAAGGGATGTTCGAGAAGTCATTTGTGGTTCTTGCTCATTTTTAAGATGCAATCTAATGGGAACATATAAAAGTTGCTTCAAGTGAGTGTTTTAAATCAAACCGCCAGCGGCAAAACAGCGCAGTTGGCTGTGCTGCGTTGCTCAATTCATTTTGGCGAATCCAAGTTTTTCCCACGTCTTATTCCCACTTCAGCGTTCATTTGATGATTCCAGGTCTCTGGAAACGATCGATATTTTACGTAAACATGCTTTGGATGGAATTGGGCCAATAATACGCAAAATTTGTTTTTCGGGTGATTGAATTAAAAGCAATTAAGCAAGCTTTTTGTTATTGCAATAAAGAGGGCTTGACATTGATCCAAACAGTAATTTGAAGAAGCTGATTTGTTCAGGGGATTCCAAAGTGTCGTGTGGGCGTTATGGAGGGCGAGGGCGGAGGACGAGAACGATATATGTGGTTAGAGATCAGAAGATCGAGTGTTGTCTTATTTACGAGGAAACAGCCGATGCATCGATATAAATGAGATGTACAAAAGTACCATTCAAAATACAACACAAAGAATCAAATCAATATTCCAAAATGCTGCCCATAAAGAGAAATTGAATATATTTTAATGTTTCTTTCTGGTAATGTATGATTGGGTATATATAATTTGCTAGCAAATAAACTAAGCAAATTATCAACCAGGCGTAAGCAGAGGCATCAAGACGTAGAATATAAATCGCTTCCAAAGACCTAGAATCATTGAATGGACGCTTAGATGGAAAAAACTTAAATTCACAAAAATGGGTAACTCAGTACAGCCAACGGCGCGGTTTTGCCGCTAGCGGTAAGATTTAAAACACTCACTTGAAGCAACCTTTATATATTTCCAATGAAAGTTGCTTCTATATATAGAGGTTGCTTCTAAAATCACAGACATTTTCGTTTTGATTTTGCTCTACTAAGAACACTCTTTCTCACTGCAGCTTTTGGCGAACTGAAAAGTAGGAAAACACGTTCCATGGAATAAAAAAATGTTGGAACAGCAAGACAAAAAGTGACTTCGCCTTTAAAATTTATTTTGACTTTTTTAACACCTTGATTTATTTTCGAACACCGTCTTGGTTTTGACATCTACATCAATATTTTAGTCATTTTAGGTATCACTTTTTACACATCTACATTCGAGTAATCTTTTAAAGCACACGTCGGAGGTACCAATGGAAACTTGTCTGAATTTTAGAAACTTGTTCTTGATAAACTTACCAGTGTTGATGTTCACTTCAAGGCTTTTGATTGGTGAAACATTTGGAGGAGGAGTGTTAGATAAGGTTTGGAACACATCTCCAAAATAACAAATCCCAGAATCAATCAAAAAGAAAGAACAACGAGAGTCGGGATCTAGGTAACAAGTCAATCGACAAACATTGTTGCTGAATGTACGTTTGTACAAAAACCGATTGATGTGATATCCTTTGACTGATAAAATGGGCTCAAAATGATCCCCCAATGGAGTTTGTGTATCTAACAAATATGAAAGAAAGATAGTCAAACTTCGCCTCTGATTTGAATCAAACTTGAACATACCTTGTAATGACTGGACCAAAACGATATCGTTTCTTACTCCAATATTAACTGGTTTTGATGTCCCAATATCAGCTATGAAACACTCATTGGTTGCATTGATAAATACATAAAACGTACACGGGCGTGAATTCTGAGCGTGAAAGTTGCAATTCAACAAGCACACGACTTCCATATTCGTGATTGATCGTATGAAAAAATGAGCGGACACTTTGTTAATAGACGTGTTAAGAGCTGCAACATATTGGTATTTTGAGATATAATGCTGGGCATATTTTGCACTAAAAGAGACGGTCCAAGGTCCTGTTGTGTTTTTGAGATTTGTTACGGAACTTTGGGCAGAAGTTCCCCATTCCCCGAAATGGCATCGACCATTCTCAAAAACGGCCACATCGCAAATGAGCTCTTCATAGAGACAATGGTAAAGACATTCATTGACTTGACTGCCTGGGGGTAAATCTATGAACGAATCTACGGTTGAAAGCCATTCAACATGGCTCATTAATCCGCCAATATAATTGAATTTAACTCTTAGGTCTCCCACTTTTTCTGAAATGATGTGAACGTAAGTAAAAAGATAAAATACCCTCAGTTCGTTTTCGTCAAAATCTCACTTGGGTTAATAAAAACAGTTTCACTTTGAGTTTGAGCGGTCGTGAATATGGACCCTAAAGTGTTTGTGATAGATCCTAGATAACAAATGTTATCTCGGACGAGAAAAACACCGCATCCCTGAGCATCTAGATGGCAATGAGTGCCACAGATAATGCCTCGACTCGTTTGATCTGGTTTGAGCGGGATGGAATCATAAAAATAGCCCGGCCATTTATTTGGAGAAGCCACACTTTTTTTGTAACGAACTTGTAGAACTTGTAAACCGTGAGAAGAGGCCTGAAACATGATCAAGAAGAGTATACCAAGAGCCTCGTTGGCGCCCATTGTTGATTGAAAAGAGGACTAAGCAATCGAGAGTTCACGCAAACTTTCAAGTAAATGTAGTTGGCTTTTCTTCTTACGCAACTTTGGCACCATAGTGCATGAAACTATCGGCTTTGAGTAACAATCATTATTGGAAGTTACAAAAATTGTTCTTGTGGTGAACTAGAATTATCTTGAATGCCATCAATTAATTATAGAGCACAACGGTTACCTTTGGTCAACAAAAGTGTTTGACAAATCCCGCGACTTGTAATGACGTTTTTCGGTGTCACAATATCGTAAAAAAATATTTTGTAAAATGTCTAAATTTCTGATTTGCTCAAAGTATTTTTCTTGTAATTTTTTGAAGAATTTGACAACATTGTTTTTAAACAAGGTTCAGCGCTTAGTTTTTTTTAGAAAACAATGCTTAGAGTTCGATTTGCAATCGAAGAAAATTGACAACAGGCCCCATTAGAGACCTCACAAGCTGTACTACTACTATTGAAAGTTGCCACAAAGTTGATATTAGGCTGAAATATTGCTTTAATGATTTGATGCTGCAAGTTTTAAAGAGTGCCGTTGACGCCCCAATATTGCTGAACAGTGCTTTTCAGATTTGGGTAATATTACCAAATCTAGGTAATTTTTGACCCCATTTTGGTATAAAAATTCGTCAATTGGTGAATTATCAAAACACCAAAATTTGGGTAATTTTGAAGTCCAAGCTCATAGACAGCTTATTTTTGTTCATACAGGGTAAAATTTTGGGAAAAAAGTCTGTTTTTACCTGTGTTTCGAGTTTTCAGAGGTGCTATTTTTGACTCAGTGTTTATGTCACTTCCCTAAGAAAAGTCTGCGTGAGCTAATCTTTCTGGCCCAGAAACCTAAACACAGACCAATATCGCAACACTTTGCCAAAAATCGTACTATCGAACTCTAATCACATCTCTACAGTGCCTTCAAACAGATGAGGAAAAAAAACGCCAACATTTTTCAAAAAGTACAATTAACAACTTAGACGCAAACTAGGCGCAGTTCAGAAAAAATAGGCCAAGAAATCGGCGCAAACTAGACCCCAAAAAGTGCAAGATTGGCGCGATAGGCAAGCAAGATGTGGAGACTCGCCATCCATGGGAGGATTGACATTGCGTCAGCTCACATCAAGGAGAAATGCTGTACGAGTAGCATGTGAACGCTGAGGCATATTGGCAAGCGTAATACAGCAAACAAAATTTTAGGGGTGATCAGTTGTAAGCTGTGAACAGTATTTCTTGTTTTGATTTGAACAGGCTGATCAAAAATGCATTTGCACTTGACCTTGTGTCAATCATAGTCAAGAAGAGCTTGATGAAACTAGTTTTTCGAAAGCAGAGTTAG
>CM021323.1:4943224-4961938 GCA_010645155.1 Tigriopus japonicus
GAGGAGACATGCCGTCGGGGTTAGTGCAGTTTCCTATAGTGAGAGAGGTCCCAGGTTCAATTCTCCTCCCCGACCTTTCTCAAGGAAACTTTTAGACTCCAATTCACACCTGCAGACGGAGAACCATTCTGATACCAGACATAAGATTGCCTATCGGAACAATTTGCATGATGTGATGGCTGGCTTCACTGGCCGGGCGAGGCTCAACCCTCCGACCACCAACGCTCCAAAAAACATGTTCATACACTTGCATTCCACTTTATTGTTGATGAAACATAATGCTCATTTTCCAAATTTAGTGGCCAGTTTTGCTATATTTTGAAAAAAATTATGTCCATTTGCCATTTTATTTGCCATTTCCGTGTTAATTTGCCATGTTATTTGCCATTTCCTTGTTAATTTACCATTTTATTTGCCATTTCCTTGTTAATGTGCCATTTAATTTGCCAATTTGGACCCTATTATTTACCATTTTAGGGGCCTAACAGGCATGTTTTATTTCCTAGAAATCTGCACCCCGAGTCTAGGCACCGCCTAGTCTCGTGACCCCTAAAAGGGTCACGACGAAAAAAGATCACAGTAAAAAGGTTACAGGTTACGGTGAAAAATCACTTCCATGGACATAAATGTGTTCCACCCGCAATATCTCTGAAGTCCATGGGCAGATCTCAAAAGAATGGTGTACTCTTGACTACATACGAGTGAGGGAACACCCTCCTCCAAGGTCTGCCGGATCCGGGGCGGGTTGTGACCTTAGTCCCCAAAAAATGTTAGGAATTTTAGTATTTTTTTAAATTAGGGATGACTTACTGTTGACTTAACTTATGAGACCTTTACCTTAGCATAATTGTATTCCCCTGGTTAATCTTGGGGTCCCATGGGACAATCTTCAACCAAGAAGATCTCAGGGTCCCTGGCTTCACCCCCTTGGCTACCTCCAGAGCTGTGCGGGTCTGTGACCTTTTTACTGTGACCTTTTTACCGTGACCTTTTCACTCTGACCTATTTAACGTGACCTTTTACCTTGCGACCTATTTACCGCGCGCCGTAGTCACGGCCCTTGATGGCTGAAATAGGCGAATCTGGGGTTATTCCCGGGTGAGGTAAGAATAATGCTTGTTTAGTGGAGCGGCAATATCCCCACAGTGCGAACAGCCTTTTTCATTAAATGGCGTTCTTACTGCAGAAAAAATGTCAAAAAATTCCTTCCGAATTTCCTCCTGTTATGTTCTGCTCATTTATCAAAATGCAGTGGTTTTGCTTTGATATCCTACATAACTGTTTGTGTTGGTTTTAAGCTGGTTTTTTTCAATTTGGGCCAAAATGATGTTCTTTTTTCATTTCTTCGACCAACTTTTTCCAAGCATATTTTAATGAATGGGCACTATCAATCCGACCTGCAATGGTAATTTTTCCTTCATTCCCATCCTGCAGGCATGGGATTCATACAGGTCCCATTTTTAAGCACGCACCATCATTGAATGATTGAGGCGTCAATTAAAACTCTACCATTTGTCAAATGTACCTTCAAATACATTTATAATCCTTGTCATTTAACATCATTCTCAAGATTCAAATCATGTTTCCATAGCTTCCATTTCGATTGCCCTCTTCTTCTTAATTTTCAGGATGCCTCGGCGAATGAATGCCATGTTAATGGCACTGATGCCAAAAATGCCAGCAATGACAAACAAAAATGCATTCGGGGCGGTCTCGACGGTTTCTCGATAAAGGAATCCAAAAAAGGGTCCAGCAGTGTAGGGAATGATGAGCCCAAAGATCCGAATAGAGGCCAAAACTTTGCCAATCTCATCCAAAGGAATTTGCTTGGACAGCAACGATCGCATAATCTCATTGGAAGACGAGTCTGTGATACCTGCAAACGCTGCTACGTAAATCATCCACGTTTCAGTTGACAAGGCCACCAGAATCGATTGAAGTCCAGTTCCAATTGTGTCGATGAGCATGAGAATGGTGTCGTCAAAGTGAAGAAGATCAATGAAGATCGGAAAGCAAATGTATTTGCTAAACAAAGCGATTCCTCCCAGAAAAGCCACATAATTGGCATAATCTGAATATTCAAAGTCCAACGTACGTTTCAAGTAGAAATAGATGTGAGAGAACTCTCCACGATTGATGAAATTCTCCAATAAAAAGGAAAATATGATCATTAAGATATAAGTTCGTAGTCCATGTTCTCGCTTCTTAAGTGTAGAGGCCAAAGTATCCTTGATGTGAGCAGGATGCAATGGGAATCTTTGTTTCTGTCCTTGTCGATCAAGGTACTCTTGATATTCCGAGTCACTTAATATCTTCTTGAGTCTGCGATTTCGAGTTTGAAGACTCTCGGGAATGACAAAGGCCACGTACAAGATCGATGCAGCAATAGTGGCAAACGAGAGCAAAAAGCACCCTAGGAAGCCAAATTGATTGAAAGCATAACCACTTAGTAATCCGCCTCCTTTTCCACCCAACGAAAACATTCCGGAGATAAAAGCAATCCTTTTGGTTCTTGTCGATGGATCTGTGATATCTGCCATGTAACAATTGCAAACGACGAAAAATAATCCCCCACTTCCGGTGAGTTCCTAATGAGTAAAATCATCAACTTATTGAAAGAATGACCATTGAGTCCACATCGCATTAGTTGGTTATTGCTGAGATTGCAGATTTCTGGCAAATAAACAATCTTTCAGGCTTAGCAAAGAGGCAAATTAGAACAACTAAAGTCAAATGGAAATAAGCAAGCAATATTATATTTTTGGGTCAGAAACTTTCAGTATCGGTTTCGGGGTCAAATCTTTTTAATCCCGTTGACAGAAAGGACACATTCAGTCTCAATTTTTAGGTCGTTTTAAGGCTTAAAACCTTATTTGCAGGAAATCTGCATCACTATTTATTGCATACTTACCGATAGCGATGTCAGAAACAAGTAGTAAGAATTGAGTTCAAACCACCAGATTGTATTAATCAAAAGGACGATAGCTTTGATGAGAAACCCGGAAATGGACAGTATAATGATCCAGTTCCGTCCATTTCGATCTGACCATGAGCAGGCCATTATGGAAACCAAGAGGGAGATGAAGCTCACTGGAAATTGGCTAGAAATGATCCCGAGATTGGTTACATGCCTTTGAATCTCTGCTTGAACCTCTTTGTTTTGAGTGATGTTGGTGCAAATTTCGAGACTATACCCAAAGTCAACTTGACAAGACTTTTGAATCGTCAATTCACTTGAGGGACCTGAAAACAGGACGCTATTATGTTGCTCTTGCATTCAAATGATAGTTATTAATCAGCACCTTGAAATGCCAAGCCCAAGGATGCCAAAAGATAAACTGGCTCGAGAGTAATATTGGTGACAACATGCTTCACTCTTTCTTTCCAAGACCGACTCATTTTGAAGCAGACTTATTCTTGAAGGAATCTTTTTGAGTACATCCACCGACTAGTCAAAGCAAACTAACGATCAAGGGAGAAAATCCCACAGATCTCGTTTTTTTTGGCATCATTTGGGACCTCATTATTTGCTCCATCCATCCAGTAATGTGATATTTCTCGGACGCAATTGCATAATACATACTGTTTGAGACTAGTTCCATGTTCACCAACCGTACTTTACAATACTTTAGACTAGATGACTTCAAAGTAGTGATAGACCGAAAGAGCTTTCGGGTAATAGCAGTCTCACTTATTCTTACTGAATCCGGAAGCAGAGAGGCATTATATGGAAAACAGTTTTAGAAAAAAACACATTTTTAGGTTAAAAAAGAATCCAACTCTTCCACATTTTTTTTAAATTCGTTATTTGACCTGCATTTTTCCAGTGCCAATGGACTTTTAATATGAATTGAAAATGTATATACTTTTGTAGTTTGTTGTTTTTGGTTTCGGTTAAGAGTTTGTCAGTATGTCTTTCAAGGTCAAGAGAATGAACATACCCAAGGTTGTTTCTGGGGCATTGTCTAACCAAAAAAACGGACGTCATTTCCCCTTATGTTTTGGCCATTCTTTAGGAAACGAAGTGACGATTCATCCATGATAAGTTTGTAAAGCTTGTACTTTAAGTACCAAGTATATTAAAACAATGAGGCAAGACCGTATCATGACCAAATAGGAAATATAATTTTGGATTGTGGGTGTTAGGGTTGAAGCGCGCGGTAAGCCTCCCCCAGCCAGCAAAGCCAGTTATAACAAGGGTACTGAAAAATGAAATTTAACTAAAATTTTAAATTCCTAATTATTGCATTATTTTTGAGCATTTAAACTATTTCGTGGTTTTGAGTCATTTTCTGACTATTTTGCACATTTTTCTGAATGTGCACATTTTCCCGAATATTTTCTTCCTCTTTCAACTTTTTTCGACTAGAATATATGTTTTAATTTCAGAGGAAAAAACTAAAATTTCCTTACCTTTTGAAAATTTACCCTTCTCCAAGTTCATGAATGAATTCTGGACATTTCCGTTTTTTAATCCAATTGTCTGGGAAAATGCTGTTTTGAGTCATTTTCATTCCTTCACAGAAAAATCCTTCAAAATAAGCACCAGATGTTAAAAGTACAAAATATGCCGCAAAATAATGTTAGGGCACAAAAGCCACTAAATTTTCACCAATTTCACCAACTTTTACAACTTTTTCGACTTTTTGGCATTTTTCCATTATTTGAACCAATATTTTGTGGGGTCAAAGTTAAATAACTAAAAAGTGTACTTTTTTGAAGCTTTTCGTAACTAAAAATCAGCTCCCTAGTCATAAAATAGTGCAAATTTTCCGAGTGGCATTAATCGGTTAGCCAGAATCACGTCACCTTTGGTGCTGATTTACAATGTAACCCAGATCAATTTTAAATACCTTTTTTTGAGAAAAACTCGTTCTTTCATAAAGATATTCCAAATTGTCTGAATGGCAATCCTGTGGATTAAGACAAAACATAAACGAGATGAAAAACTACGCGAATTTTGAACCATTTTTGGGGGAATTTTAGCAAAACGTCTAGCGTTGGGTGATTTTCTTGCTAATTTCAACGCTGTTTTGTATAATTTTGACAAAAAAATCTGAGAGCATTGCTTACATGGACAATTCAAAATTGCAACCTTCTCGAACGCTGTCGGGCCTCATTTATACGCAAGTAAATCCGACCACAGCACACGCGATAGCCAATTATTCATAGATTTTTCTTGTTAATCACAATCTATACAACTAGTAGAACACATGGAAGTGGTTCATTTACTTGCTTTGATCTAGGTTTGAAAAAGGTGGATTTATTGATGTAAATGATGTAAATTTATTGATGTAAAATAACGACCCTACAATCGTCCAAAAGGACGATTGTAGGTGCAAATGTTCTGTCGGAAGAGCGCGTTATGCTCTATGCTTCAAATTACTCTAAATGCAACAAATTTCAGTCGATCAAGTAGAAATTGAGCAGGTGAGCTTAATATTACCAGCTGGACAACTGGTTTAATGAGATTTTTCTCTGTCTAACACAGAATTCGAAAGGTTGATTTTGACAGTAGCCGAGGCATCCTGGTATTTAGTGATCCTTGGATTACGACACAACTTTCGGACCAGGGTGTGAACGATGTTTCAATCCCCGAGTTTGATGGTGTACACCACAATCATCATCTTGATGTACTTTAGCCTGGAATGGAACAAGTTTTCATGATTATTTACCACTTTGAATCTTGTACGCTCACGGCATTGAGTCTGCATTAAAACAAACACCAAAGCCCCATGTTTTCAGAGCTTTGGCCGTTCCTCGAAAAAAGGGAACAGATTATAGTGATCCTTCTTTTTTCAAATATGAGGAATTCATTTCCCGCGAATTCCTTTTCAAGGAAAGGAATGGCGTTTCAAAGCACTCATTACAAAAGTGCTTGCCAAAAAACGCCAGTTTCAAGTAGATCCGGTGCTTTTTTGTAGCTTTTTACTAAAATAGTTCAACTTAATCTTTTAGAGTTGCTTTCACTCGTTTAAACAAGGATTTCATAAGAGTAATGGCATCTATGGTTATGACGTCTATCACAATACAAATTGTGAATTGTTTCCCACGAATGAATGAACGTAACACGCTGAAATTAAGCAGCTGGCATCCTGAATGCTTGTGTTATTGATCTTATGAAAAGAACTCATTTGCTTGAGTGGAATTCAAGTCCTAAAAATCTACAGCTTTACCCTTGTATCTCGTTTTCTTTGAGTTATCGGTAGGGCCCGGAAATATTTTTTTTAAAACATAAATTACTTTAAAAATATTTCTCCGTATTTCCTCGATTTTTCAAATATTTTGGCTTTTTCAAGGGAAAAATAAATATTTTCTCGAATATTTGAGTCAAAAAAAATATTTCAGGCAAAATTGAGGAAATAAATGAACGACCAATGCTCAGTTGGGTTTCCCAAAAATGAAACCAAAATACAAAAACCGCTACAAAATCGCATTTGTCCTGAAATTTGACATTCACAACCAAAACTATTGTCATACATGAATAAAATTGCGCCATTTATTGAGAAAAGCTGAAAATTGTTTTTTTTTTGAATCAATTACATTCAAGTAGGCCTCCAAAAACGGCAAAATATTTCAAATTCACCAAAAACAAATTTGGAAAATGGGCGCACCAAGACAAAAATACTAAATAATGACCTTGTCATAAAAATATTTCTTCAATATCCGGCTTTTTTCCAAATATTTTGGCCTTTTGAAGAAAATATATTGGATATTTTGTCACTTTTTTGAAAATATTTTTCCGGGCCCTAGTTATTGGTAAGAGGATTCAATTTCCAAAAATCAATAAATCGAGCTTTTTGGAAAATATGAATATTTCTAACCCTTAAAGACCTCTTTTGAAGAACAAGAGTAATATGGATGATGGCATTTTTTACTAGCAACAAAGTATGAAATTTAGGACTTAGATACATTTTTTTAGAAAAGTCTTTTTAAGATTTTTAAGATGTTGTAGAACCCGAACGAACTGATGAAACGCGTAAGGCACAACTCTTTGAGCATAACGTTTTCTATTTGTTAAAATGTTAGAAAATGGACTGACCAAAATAATGCACAGTACTAACATGACTATTCACTTATAAACATATTCGTTCTTGAATCTGGAAATGACGACGGATTTCCACCACAGACGTTGCAGAAGATCACAGTGGACGAGTAATCAATGCTCAGATGGAATCAATTAGCAAGTATCACAGAAGAAATCAATGTCATGAAAACGGGGTCAAGAATGGATCGAGTTTACAGATATGTTCATGCATTCTTCAATCAAATGTAGGAATCTGATGATCAAGCTTTCAAAATACGCTGTGAAGTAGAAAAGTGGTTCATGTCTCTACTCATCATGGTATATCTAAAAATTTCTCCTACTTTTTCCAAATGAGATCAATCAAAAACACATTGATAGAAAAACATATTGAAAGCACTCATATTGTAATAAATTCTTGATTGCACCACCTGTTTTCATTTCATGAAGAGCAACAACTTCTTGGCATCGGGCTAGAGACCCTCTATTTGAGTCTCTACAGTACATTGATCTATGTGTACTATTAAGCTTTTCTGTTGTAGGGACATGTACTTCGTACATATCTGTGACTCATTCTTGCTCGAACATTAGGACGGGCTTTCCTGAGAAAGGAGAATCGAGACATGTACGATTACACCACGTTATGTGAGGTTCTACAAAGCGTATAAAAATAAAACAGATCTCTGTTTAGGCCAGTCAAGCGACAATCGTCGCCTTTTCATTAGTAAATCTTAAGGACACCGAAGTGCATAACTAAATATCATGGAGGGGGATTCATCCAACACCTCCAAATCAGACTCGAATATGTCTTTGACAATTCAAACAACCTTCACAGACTCCATTTCAAAGGACGTACCTAATAAGGATGAGGCCTCTTTATCTGAAGAATCAGATAATTCAGCAAAATCCAGCCCTACCGAGAGCACTTGCATATTTTTCCAAAAAGGTTCTTGCACTAGAGGTCAGAAATGCAAATTTGCCCATAGCCAAGGTCCAAATTTGAATCTCAAGATGACCAGGTTGAAACAAAAGAAGAACTCTTCCAAAATCACTGTAAGTTTATTTTAAAAGTTTAATAAATATTTCAATATTTAACGCCAAACATCACTTTAGGCTGATTCCGATGAATCAAAAGGTAGAAAATCAATGAAGACGGCCATTGAAGTGATTCGGCGAATCCAATGGGATGCCATGATGCCTTGTGAACATTTCACCATCGGTTATCTGGATCGGTTTGTGGGCATTGTGGAAGAGCCTTTTTCAAGATTCTCGAATTGGTGTGATCTGCCCAATGCTGAGCAAGATGCTCTGGCCATTCCTCAACATCGGATTCAATACTTTAAATACAGAGATACCAAAGTGTGGGATCGAAAATCCCGTGTGGATCACGTCTTTGGATCCACTGGCAGCACAATCGGTATTATGGAGCTCATGGATCAGATTGATGACGAACATAAGGAAAAAGTGCGCCGAAATCATGAAGAGGTCAATAGTAAAGTCTTGGACGAGGAATCGTCAGACGACAGGGATGAGGATAGTGGTAGTGACAGTGATGATGACGACTTCAATGTAACCGTGAACGTGGGAAATGCCTTTTCTACTGCAGTTGTGAACACATACCCTTTGGAAAATCGTTCCACCCATTTTCTTTCTATTCGAATCACCGAGAAAAACATTGTCAAACAAGCCAAGATGCTTCAGGATCACATAGTGGGCCAGGAAATGGTAATAATACGATAAATCTAGCTTACTTCCTGAATTTTCATCTTCTATCTATCTGATTTTTTAGGCATTGTCAGAGTGTTGCATGAAGACCGGTTTGTTCCACATGACAATCGGTATGCTTAAATTATCATCCGACCAAGGTATTCAAGAAGCCATAACTTTAGTTGAAGAAATGGCTCCAATTTTAGAGGAGTTCAAGAAACGCGATCTTCGCTTGCGCATTTCGGGTTTGGATACATTTGGGCAACGAGTTTTATTCGGGAAAGTTCATCCCGAGCCCGAAGACGCGTTTTGGGAGTTGATCAGTATCATCCAGAACAAGATCTCCGAAACTTCACCCAATGTAGAGGTGACCAACAAATTCGAGTTCACCCCTCATTTAACCGTTATGAAAGTGAATCGAGCCATTACCCGGATCCGCAAATCCAAATACTTGCCTTCTTACCTCTACGAAGCCCATATGGATATGGAGTTTGGTGTTCAACCCGTGAATAATTTGCAACTTTGCATTTTGGAATCGACAACCAGACATGACGGATTTTATAGCACTCTCAAGGAGGTAGTAGTGGTCTAAAAATGACGTCAATTGACACTTGGAACGAAATATATAAAAGTATATTCATCAATTGTCATTGAAGTTATTCAATTGGATGCTAAGAGGAAGTCAGAGCTCGTATTTTTCGACCTAAAGTGGACCACCACGCCCATAGAAACACTTGGTAGAACGTAATCTTGAGCTGATGCCATTGTGAACACAGAGATACCTGAAATCGACCCCAACGAGTTCGTGTTCGGCGTCGTTGTTCCGCACTTAAACATCGGAAACACGCTCGAGACATCTGAATGAAGGAAGCCATCGAGTTTTGGGTGCCTAGAGAGTGCTCAATGCCTCTGAGGAGATCGTTGGTCTTGAAAAGTAGGATCATCTGGCGGTTCACGAATGCGAGCACGTCGGCAATTTGCTTGATATACATTTGGGCATTCTCTTTTATCTCTTTGCTCTGAAAAAGAGGAGAAACTTTCCATTATAATTCAGGAAAAAAATGATGTTAACTATTATCTAAAAAGGGGAGATACTAGACAATCAATATTCATTGTTCTTTAGTTCTAGGTAACTGAAACTTGACGAAACTGACTTTTTGCAATTCGAAAAATACTTTTGAGTAATAGAAGCCAAGATAATTTCCTGTTTTTGACAAAAATAAAGTTAATAAAAAATGGATTGTAACATTAATCCAGACTTTCTCCTCTCCTGACTAAAAAAATCACACTATGCTTATCTGTTATCTATTTTGGCCAAGATAGGTTTCACCAAAACCAACAATCCCGCTAAAATTTAGGACGGTGGCTCTTTTAGACCATCACTAGTCTTTTGCAACAATTACAAATTCAAATGTGAATGGATTAATACTTACTTCAGCTGAGCTCTTTTCGTTGGTGCCGATTCCTTTCTGAATGGAGCTCCATGATCGACCCGATACCATACATGCGAATAACCCGTACAATTGACCAACACCCAATTTGTCGGCATTTTGCTTGATTCCATCCAAGTCGGCATTGAGGATGCTGAGCCAGAAATCAGCGTAGTTCTTCCTAAAGTCATGTGTCAATTGCTGTAAAAAAGCAGTAGAAAACTGTTACAAAAATCAATCAAATGGGATAGAATCCTAGGTGGTTCTTAATTACTGTGTAGAGTCCATGATCTAAAAGCACGATTTGCGGATTGCCATTATCGTCTTTCTGAACTAAAACATTCCCTGGATGAGGATCACAATGCACGTAGCCATAACGGAAGATCATCTCGGCGTACATTTGGCCAATCTTCTTGGAGATGTCCAATGGATCGATTTTATTGGCTTTGATGTATTCGAGATCATTCACGTGTCCACCTGCAAAGTAATCAATATGAGTGATTTCAATTAAAATAGGAGATGCCTTGAAAGGTCGACATCAATTTCAATGTTCAACTCAATTTTTCAAACATAACACAGAATGACCGAGCTAGTAATTTACTACAAAAGGGGTAATTCTTTTTAGTGCTCCTCTGAATGGACCTATGAAAGGTAAAGTTTTTCACTTTAATGTTAAGCTGAGATGAGCTGAAAATCGTAACACGCAATTTTAATTCATCACTAGCTAGGTCGCATTATTCAGGGATTTCTCAACAGAAGTACAATAGTTCTTGCGAGTTCCCTTAATTCTTATTTTTAGCCTCTTCGTCCATATTTCATTGGTTTCAGCCAAAGAAGCTTCTGCAGTTTTGGCTAAATTTTACCTGGGCAGTATTCCATCACAATAACCCGATCGGACGTGAGATCCCAATGAATTTCGGGGATCTTCAACCACGAGAACTTTTCCAACAGGATCGAGATCTTCTCCGCATTCTTGCCTTCTTCTGTGAAGGACAGTTCCAAAGGCAGATTCTTCTTCATCTCCTCCGCCAACCACATGAATTCAAAGTCCGGAAACACGAGTTTCACCGTCCGAATCAGAAAATCCATCGTAGTAATATCGACAAACGAATGGTTTTTCACATATCGATGCTGAACCTTCACAGCCACTTCAGAACCATCCTGGAGACGAGCTCGATGAACCTGCGCTAAACTGGCGGTTCCCAAAGGTTCCTCGTCAAATTCTAGAAACACTTCCTCCGGATTGGTCTTCAAGTCCTCTCTCAAAACTGCCATGACATCATGCAAGGCCATGGCAGGGGCTTTATGATGCAAGATCTTGAGTGTGGACACGTATTCCTCGGGGAGCAGATAGTCCAAAGCCCCGATATGTTGACCCACTTTGATAAAACAGCCTCCATTGTCACAGCAAAGTTTGAGCAATTTGTCGGCAGAGCGTTGATGACATTGACTCTTGATTTGTTCATATTCCGGCGATTCGTGATCCACTTGAGGTCCAAACAGACTCTTTTTGTAATCCAACCCAATCGATCCCACCTAGAAAGTTCAATTCATGTAACTTAAAAATAAAAAAAATAACAAAAGTCATTTTAAATGTACCGTCCAAGCAGCCCGTCCAAATCGAGCTACGCCAATGTTATAGATGTCAAAATCGCCCTCTTCTGAATGGATAAAACGATATCCGGCGTATACACCCGTAGCTCCGGCCAATGCCAGGCCCACTTTGGCTAATCTGTGGGAGGATCGAGCCAACATTATGGTCTTGTTTTCACACTAATGTTGGTGTGCATGGAATGGATGGATGATCATGGAGGTGAAATGAAGGCAGGCATGAAGGAAGGAAGGAAGCGTTTGGTCTGTCTGTTAATGTTCTTACGTCAGGCTAGCAGAAAGAAATAAAATGACAAGCACCACATGGATTTCAGGCAAAGTTCGCAATCCGATATGAAGGTCTCACCTAACTTCGATTTTGGAAAAGGTATCCGACCGAAATGCAGATTAAGTACTTGGTGTCTCTTGACGTGAGATCGATGTTCCCACTGAAGGAAAGGGTTTTTATATCGTGCTTTGATTATACAAAACTATAATATTATTATAAAAAAACGAATGAGAATTGTGAAAGCAAATCTCATTACAACAAGTAAAGCCTTTAGAAAGCCTGGAAACATTTATTTGCTTTTTGCCAAGTAAAGTAAAAGCAGTTTTTCATATATGTTGGTGCAGGAATTTCCCTGTGATGAGATCATTCAGCAAGGTATATAATGTAGTTTTTTGATGAATTCATGAATTGATTACATTGAATTGAAAACATGTATCCAATTGGTCTTTGATGTTCAGAATATATTTCACATTGATTAATAAACTTTGAAATCAGATTAAATCGCAAGAACTTGATTATGTTCCAAATTGGGTAATGATACTACAAACATGCTTTGGAATGAAGAAAACAATTTAGAGTCCTCATTTTCTGTTTACTCGCTCCAAGATTTTCAAAATCTCGATGAATAAATTGACAATGTCTAGATAGAGCTCGATGGTGGCCATGATATATTCTTCAGGGGAAACACGGGTCATGATCATGTGGGTGTCGAATATGATGAAACCTAAAGAGAAGGAAGCCTCGATTCATTCATTAATTAAAACTATAACTTGTGCAAATAAAAGTCTACAAACAAATTTAAGATCATTACCGCAAAACAATAGTGCTCCAACCACAGCTAAACCAGTGTCTGCTACTCGTCCACCCACAACTAACTGCATGAATCCGGCCAAAATCAGTAACCAAAGTCCGGCATACAAGCTGTTAAAGGAAAACGAATGTATAATATAATGTTAAAGGATGGTTATGACTTCATGATTCCATTCATACCCAGTGCCCCAATGGGAGAAATCGCGTTTGGATTGGAAAGTGTACAAAGTCAGACCAACAACGACACCGGCTGTTAAGAAAAAGGCTTGAACCACCACAGCCACGTCATAGAAGGTCACCACCACGCCCAAAGTGTACGCCTCAACAATTGTCTAATTGGGAAAACAAATAAAGAGTTATTAATATCTATGTGGTCTGGAAAAACGCGGTTTAAAATGGTAAGCACTAGAAATCGGTCACCTTAGTATGCGATGTTAGCTGAGTTTATATACCCTGTGACAACTTGAGTTGTTACAGAAATTTTTCGCTACCACACGCCATTCACTTCAATTGCAAACTAGAAAGTACAGAAGTAAGGACAACAAATCCGATGGCAAAAATTATGAAAAGGTTTTGCGACGTGGTTCATAAGCTTAGCTTTCTTTAAACGATTTTTTGTCGCAACTTATAGTCTATCAGAAAAGATTGCATAACGTCGAGCGTCAGCTCGTTTTTTAAGCCTGGCCTTGTAAGGACAAGGCCGAAAAGGTTGAAATTTGGTCAGAATGACCAACATGGACCAACATACCACGCAAATATCCAAAAACCCAGATGCAATCAAATAATCAAAACTTTTTTTTACCAAAGACTGAAAAAGGGGCGGCGCAAAAGTTTGCATAACACTTTTGAGCAAGTCGAGGAAAGTGTGAGATTTTTCGAGAAACACCTGTAATTTTCTATTGTTTTCAAGAGATTGATGATGAAAAAAGTCTGGATGATTCTAAAGGTTATAAAAAAGGCGAAAATCTCCATGTAACCTCTCTGTTTTGAAGCAATTATGGGTGCAGCAAGAGTTAGCCTTGGAGACGAAGGCCACGATCATTGACCTCCACAAGAAAGGCCAGGGATACAGGAAGATATCCAAGACCTTAAGTATTCCCATCCCGACCATCCAAGGAGTGGTCCGACGTTTCCAGCAGCGAGGACATGTTGGCAATGCTGACCGGCCTGGACGACCTCGTAAGCTTCCGGCAAGATCCGTCAGAAAAGTGGTGCGAAAGGTGGAGTAGTAACCTCGTACAACCTTGGGTGAGATCCAGGATGACCTTGCCAATGAGGGTCTCAAGGTTTCAAAGGATACCATATCGAGGACCATCAGGACTGCTGGACTTCAGGCAAGGCGGCCGAGGCGCACCCCTTTTTTGAAGCCAAGACACGCCAAAACGCGGTTGAAGTACGCCAAGGACCATCTGGACAAGGACGAGAGCTTCTGGCAATCCATCTTGTGGTCGGATGAGACGAAAATTGAGCTCTTCAGTCGCAACCACGTCCAAACTGTCTATCGCCGTCCTGGACAGGCTTACCTCCCGAAGAACACCCTTCCCACATTCAAGCACGGGGGTGGTTCCATCATGCTCTGGGGAGCATTCAGTGCCCGTGGTCCAGGGAACATCGTGAGGATCAAGGGGATCATGAAGAAGGAGGACTACTGCAAGATCCTTCAAGAAAACCTGCAGCAGTCGGCGGAGAAGTTGGAGTTGGGTCCGGATTTCTTGTTCCAGCACAATGATCCAAAGCACACGAGTCGAATGGTCAAGCAATGGCTCACAGACAATGGCATTCAGGTGCTGGACTGGCCAGCGATGAATCCAGACCTGAATCCTATTGAGAATCTGTGGCAAGAGCTCAAGAGGAGAATCAGGATGAGGAAGCCCAAGAATCTGACCGAGTTGGAGTCTGTGGCCATTGAAGAGTGGCATAATATCCCCCCTGAGACTTGTAACAATCTTGTTAAGAGTTACAAAGAGCGACTATTAGCTATTTTGAAGGCTAAGGGGTTTTCAATAAATTATTGATTCAATGTTATGCAAACTTTTGCGCCGCCCCTTTTTCAGTCTTTGGTAAAAAAAGTTTTGATTATTTGATTGCACCTGGGTTTTTGGATATTTGCGTGGTATGTTGGTCCATGTTGGTCATTCTGACCAAATTTCAACCTTTTCGGCCTTGTCCTTCCAAGGCCAGGCTTAAAAAACGAGCTGACGCTCGACGTTATGCAAACTTTTCTGATAGACTGTACGTACTTTCGTGTTTGCAAATGAAGCCAACGGCGTGTGGTAACGTAAAATTTCTATAACAACTCAAGTTGTCACAAGGTATATAAACTCAGCTTTTATCCATTTCTTAATATTTAACACAACATTGCTAATACTAAAGTTTGGGTCAGATTTTTACAAGTTTCATTTCCAAAGGTGTTCGTAAGAATGAGTTGAGCATTCATATCCTGAATATTTTTAACTCAAGAACTACATGGTCAAATTATCTAGATGATCAAACTTTCAATAGGGCAAATGCAAAGAAGATTAATGGTTTTGACACCGATATGGCTATACATGTTTGGATTACTTAAAAGAACAAATCCCAGGATCTCTTGCAAGATATATAAGTAATGACGCCATAAAGGACCTAGCTTCTTTTCGTTTAAAAGAGATTTGAATCTCATTCAACATTTGTTTAATCCAGGGTTCGACAGCTGCTTTTTGGTCAAGGCTCGCCAAATTTTACTTTGTGTAGTCTGGGGCCCACCAAACAGGTGCTGGAAGGTTCATGGGCCCACAATTCAACGATCAAATAGCTCTGGGCCCACAAGTATGTTTTACGTAAGGCTCTCGAGCCACTATTTTGGACTTTCCCCATAGCTCCTGAGCCCACCACAGATCATCCTTGGGACCGCATGTGGGTCCAGGCACACATGTTGCCGACTCCTGACTTGAACCGATTTTTTAGGATTAATCTTAGTGCTGGTGGAAAAGGCAATCAAATAAGGATGTTTTAGTATTCAAAATTTAAAAAAGTGAAATTTTTTGGCATGGGGAAGTTTTGAAAAGCTTATAACTTTCCACATTTCTCTTAAATTCCATTGATGAGTAATTTAGCTTAAAGGATTCACAAAATGAGAAATTTGCCAAACTTGGCAAAAAATATTTCAACAACCTTCCAAACACTGTTGTGCTCTGGACAGGACTCAAATTCCAATTTAAAGACTATCTTTCCTGTCGTTAGACTTTGTACGTGATTTCTGCACTTACAAATGCTCCCAGAAGAATCAAGTTCATAGGTGTTTCTTTGCGCTTCACTTGCAAGGCGATCAACAACGCAAAGGCCGCCACAAAGGCCACCATCAGAAGCCAAGGATTGCCATGCACAAACTCCTTAATGACCGGTGTGAATAGACAAATAGATGCAATCACGGTGGTGATGGCCAATTGCATACCCAACAATGAGTACACTTTGCGCAAAAAGCCTGAAAAGAAGATTTTTTTTTTTAGACAATTTTCAGTTTCAGCGATTGTTTATACCTTGGATGCTAAGTCTATTTGTCATTCAACTAAGGTGGAATGATTTCAGATTTGAAAGGTGGTAATCATCTATGGCAAGGGTTGGCAAACACTTTTGGCTCAAGGCCCACCAAATTTGATTACATAATGTCAGGGGCCTACGAAACAAAAAACAGACGTTGTAGGTTCAGGAGCCCACAAATTAATGATTGAAGAGCCTTAGGCTCACGAGAACAGCCCTATGGACGGCTCACGGGCCCCCTATTTCAGACTTTCTCCATAGCTCCTGGGCCCAACAAAGACCACCCTTGAGCCCACATGTGGGCCGTAGCCCACCGGTTGCCTATCCCTGATCTAAGGAGTCTTATGCAATGCTGACGTATTGAAATATGTAAAATGATAACATGAAAAATGACGTATGAAACTATATATGAAAACTTTGTAAAAGTCTTCCTGCATTGAATTTGACCATTCATATGAGTGGTGTTTCATGTAATTTTAGCTAATATTCACTGCATTGAACATAGAAAAAGTCTGGGGCCCAAAAATTATTTGTATACGCAATGGGCAATTAACAAAAGTTCAAAAAATAAAACCATATAATTCATAACTTAGATTACTAAAATAGTTTTAATATTCTCCACAACAAAGCATCTGG
This sequence comes from Tigriopus japonicus, assembly GCA_010645155.1. Lineage (NCBI taxonomy): Eukaryota > Metazoa > Arthropoda > Copepoda > Harpacticoida > Harpacticidae > Tigriopus > Tigriopus japonicus. The sequence continues at coordinate 4,960,227 of CM021323.1, forward strand.
AGGTTTTAAAAAAAGTCTTCGTACAAAAGAATCATATCTATTGATCACTTTTATGAAGCGTGACATTGACTTTAAAACGTCTCATAACAGTTTCCAAGACATTTGAAAGAATAACAATAACGCTGTTGGTCCCTGCACCTTGAAAGTATGAACAATGAATAGCCTAAAAAGTTCATTAGAGCTTGCAAGTACCCATTCTAATGTGTTTGGCTGCTCCAGCCACATTATTTCGATAAGCAAAATCTCGTTTCAGCTCTGAGTCAAGGTCGTCGTCCTCGTATTGGCCTTCAATGTCCATCATCAGGGGCACTGAGGATGAGGATGGGGTGCTCGTTTTGGTCTCGGCCATGTTGTCGATCGGATGCGGGCCAAGTCAAAGGAAATTCGCACTGATTTAGCCCGAAAATTCGACAAAACCTCAATGGATTCGCTCTGTTTATTATTCACTTGATTGATGACGTTTAGTAAAAGCAGTGCCTCCATATGGTTTGAGATGGAAAACGCAAGAAAAACCCTTGGACCGTATAAAAAAGATTGATTAATAATGCTACTGTTTCTTTAGGCCAAACTTTAAATGCCGGTTTTGCCACATAATTTCCAACTTAAATTTGTTTGCATGCCATTCGGTCTCAAAACAAAAAATAACCAATGTTCACAACCAAACATAGGTTTAAGATAATTTTCAAAATATATTTATGATTGCTTAAAAATAGTCAAATGGCAAAGTTTGCAATGTCTTACTGATCAGTAATTCAGATTTCAAAACATTACCGATCAAAACTTTGCGATTTTTTAAGATTGTGCAATTTGATGGCAAAAAGCGCAAGATATGGAGACTCTAAACCAACTAGCGTTGCTGAAAAATAGACAAAAGTATGGTCAAAAAGATAAGAAGCTCCTAGATGAATATTTTTTTGGAGAAAATGAGAAGAGGGCGTGGTATTTTTTTCGGTTTGAATCAAAACCCTTGGATTGGTCATATTAACTGATGGAAAATCCTAATCATTCAATCCGTTCAGTCTTTCAATCTAGCCTTGACTCAATCCTCATTATGTATGCAGAGTTTGGTTGCTTAGAATAATGGGAAATGAGAGGCAGAGGATCCAGCAAATCAGCCTTGGTGATTTAGAGCTAAAGATATCAGAACATCAGCCCAATAGTACATATCTAAAACTACAAAAAGATAACTGTTAGAACTCAACTGTTATCTTAGTGTTGCCACATTGATTCGTGTTTAAGTTTTTGTGTCACTCAAGCCAACTCTGGAGTGGACAAAGGCGAAGTTAGGCCACTTTTTCGTTTAATTGCTGCTCCGTGCACGAAAGCTAAATACAAAAAGTTGATATTTCAATGGAGTTTTTGACCTTCAGAGATCATTTTCGGTTTTATTTGCGTTCGCCTAAATAGAAAAACCCTAGATTTTTTACTACATAAATTGCCACTTTCAGGAAATTTGACCAAAACAAAAATAACTATGTAATCATATTAAAAACTAGCAATTTTTTCCTCATGAAACATAATATGGGACCTTATCGGATCATTTCCAAATACTTTTTGGTTTCTAAAGTCATCCACTAAAAAGTGGCCTAGCTTCGCCCAAAGTCATTACTCAAGCTTAACAGAACCTCCTGAATAGAAACTAGAGCTGTGCATCGGATCCGACAAGTCACAAAAATCCAATCCGAACTTAATTTCCATAATCCGAATCCGAC
>CM021323.1:4963348-4984763 GCA_010645155.1 Tigriopus japonicus
AACGGGTTCAATTATACTCAAATCAAGTTTCATGAAAATTGGGCGTCTTTTTGGAAAACTGTGTTATTAACAATGAAACTCACAGCCACAGTATCAACCCTCTTCGCCATAAAAAACATCATTTTTAGTCAGTATTTTATCGTCTGAAATACCTGAAATCCAGTAGATGCCAAATATCAACGTTTTGATAGGCCAAACCGAGAGGAAGCACAATATTGAACATTTTATTCATCAACTTATGGTTGAGTTGTTGATGATTCCCTCTGAATGATTATTCATGCAGAATGAAGTAAAGAACAGATCACCTTCATGGAGCACTAAATTCTTCACTTTGATGGTGTTGTTAAGTTCTTATAATCTGAAACCATTAGTATTTCAGGATAAGTTGAATAGGGTTGATAATGAATGGTGAACGTGATTTAGCCAAGAGTGGGTTGCATTTGATTATCTCTAAGAGACAAATACACAAATTAGAATGATGTCTAGACAATTCATTCACTGATTTATTATGAAATATTGAATATTGAGTCCATAACACTTGCCTTTCGTTCAGTCCATAGGGCCTCATTGGGCTCTCAAAAACAACAACAAACAGCTGTCTTCGCATCCTCTTCTGTAAGTATATCCATGACTTGGGTGCCTGTACAAGTATTTTACCCACCTTACAGGTTTGCCAAATTTGCTAGGAATGAAGACTAAACCTTCGGCATCAGAATTTCAATTAACCAGAAAGTTTCAGCGAAATAGGGCCCATGCCCTTGTTAGGATGGATTTTTAGATGAAAATACACAATTCAAAGCTTTTGTATCGTGAAATGCAAAAGCTTTTGAGAATATTTCAAAAAAAGAAAAAAAGAGTTGGCATCTTATATTTTTTTCTAGCAACTCTGAGTGCCCGAGCTTGTTCCCAAGTGTGACTGTTAAATCTCATTCTTGATTGGCCCGAAAAGTGTATTCATGTGTGGCTTAGAACGGAAACTAAAGAAAAAACATGGTTTTGCAAATGCTATCCAAATCAAAATATTTTTTGTTTCACTTCCACTGTTTATTGCTAAATTATTAAGGTCAAAAGATCATTGAAAATGCAACTTGACATTCTTTTCTTCTAAGTCACACTGCAAGCATCTGAAATCTTCTAAGAGCAACTGCCGGCAACTGCATCTTCCAATGTTCCTTGAGCTTGCCAAGTGTATTGGTGTATTGCCCAAGTAATGCTTGTCAACGACTTGTGCTTGGGGTGTCTGTGATGACTCATTACTTGCCCAAGTCACATCACTAGTGCACAGCTCCAATAGAGATGCTAGATGTCAAAGACGCGCAGTGTTTCAACTTTAGTGCCGCGGAGAAAACGATATTTTGAACAAAAATCATATCCATATTGAAACTCTCCATGCTTTGGATGTTTAAAAACGTCCAAAACATGTCAACGTTTGACGCAAAAAAACGTCAAATGGACTGCTCACTGAGTCCATGTCAAATGATCTTGCCCATTATTAAGAGTCTTATATTTCAAACTTTCAAAACAGTTTCTGAGCAGAAAACTGTAACTTGGAAGCATCAACCCACAGATTTGTGGCATCAACCCCATCTTACAAAGCATTAGGTTGGGCTTTAGAAAAATACAAGAGTTGTGCTTCAAAGCAAAATTCAGATGCATTTGATTGAGTGACAGCTTGCAGAAAGTTCAGTCTGCTTGGAAATGTTAAAACGGCGCCAAAAAGTGTATCAGCTAATCAAATTTTGCAAAAGATATGGCATCATTTACGTTGGTCTTAATTACTGATGGGAACAAATTGGCTATTTATTTGTTTGTTTGTATATTTGTTTGTGTTTTCAGAATTATTGTTTGTTTGGGGTAAATTTGTAGCATACCCAAATAAAAAAAGTGTTGCCATCATGATTTGTGGCAATTTGTAAACGCAAGTATCCAAGGATCATTTTTGCCAAAATTCTCTGTGCACGTGAAAGAATTGATTGGTTCAAAAGAGATATTTCATACAACTGGAGCTTTTGGTTTTAACTGTAGATGGTTTTCAAGACCTTAACTTATTTTTGACCATTTTTCCTCGCCTAAAGGGCGTCACTTTTTGCAAGCCTGTTTTACTGGGAGAACAAAGCAATCAACATCTGTTGACTTCTTTTTCCTATTTGTTTGTTTTTTATTTCTGCTAAAAAATTCTGATTTGGGCAGAAAACTGGGTACAGCCAAAAACAGGGTACAGCGGAAAACTGTGTTAATGGAAAACTGGGAACAAGGGAAAACTGTGTTAATGGAAAACTGGGAACAAGGGAAAACTGTGTTAATGGAAAACTGGGAACAAGGGAAAACTGTGTTAATGGAAAACTGGGAACAAGGGAAAAACTGTGTACAATGGAAAACTGGGAACAAGGGAAAACTGAGGAGAACACTCAATCTTAAAGCGGGACGAACATACTTTATATGCCAATTCAGCTTTCAATGTTCAAAGGGCGTAGTTGAACTTTTTATTAGGATTTCTCCGGACAGCTTCAATCCGATCCCCAACAAAATTCGAACCTACGCCGTCTGGGGAAGCACTTAACTTAACAAAAACGTTTTTAGAGGCAATAGAATAAACTAGCATTTTTTCGAAACCTGATTGATCGGTCAGTAGTTTTTGCCTTTTTAAAGCTCAAGGAACTTAAGCTTTGCCACTCCACTAACTTTATCGAAATATCGTATTTTCGTTGCTTACATTTCTGGAACAAGTTCAGAAAAGGGGCAGACGTGTGAAAATCTTGAGAGAATTAGTTGCAAAAGACATTATGCTTATTTTAACGTTGCAAACTTTCCAGGCAGACATCTAGTCTTTCATCTAGCTTTTAGATGTATTAGTTTTCTGTTGTACCCAGTTAGCTATTGTATTCACTTGCTTGTTGTATTCAGTTGTCTGTTGTACCCAGTTCTCCTTTGTACCCAGTTTTCTGTTGTACCCAAGAATAAGTGTACTGTGCCAAGGCAAACAAAGGTATTTGAGGCATACCAAAGAGTGTCTTCGAAACAATTGTTACATTTGTGTTGGCAGATAGCTCTTGAAATGAGGCTTTAATGATCAAGCCTCCAAGTTAAGCTCAAGTTAAGAACCATGTTAAGCACTGGTACATTGCCATCAGTTTGTCAAGAAATTGTGTGCCAATATCCACTAGTTTCTAAATCTCAAGAAATCAATTGTTCCTGTGGCTCAGAAAGAATAGAATAGCAATGACAAACCATTGCTACTTGACAATATAACTACAACAATTAGCTCTTCAATTGTTGCTTAAGAGCTAAACTTGAAAGTGCCCTGTGGGTTCATCTCCAAGACAAACCAACATCCATTGAAAAGTGGCACAAAGTTTCTGCCATTTTATATACTACTGAGGTACCTTGTTCATGAAACTGTCAATGAGCGCAACAAGTACAAGTATATTAGCGATCCAATGTTGGCATTTGAGGTCTCTTTTATCCATTGACTGATACAATTTCAATACTGGATATTTACTTGAAAAATCCATTCTCTATTCAAATAAAAGTTCTGCAGATCTTCAGACCATCTTGGAAAAGGCAAGATATTAAATATTGTCACATTAAACATCATAGTTCAATTTTCAAAAATGTGTCAATGAATTTCAATGAATTTCTTTTCATTTCATAATCAATTGATTTCAAAATCAATTTGAAATCATGAATTTCAAAGAATGTATGTCAATGAATGCCATAAATAAGCCCAAATCAGAATATTAAGTAGAGTATATATTGATTGATATTATTACTTGCACAATATCCCTCATTCATTTTCAGTCAAAAGAGTCCAGAATTGTAGATTTTTTATCCTATAAAATGAAAAATGACAAAACTTACCAAAGTTCTAATACATTTTTTAATGCCAAATGGTATCATATGAACAAACTTTTAGCTTTTGGAATGGGAAAAAAATATGAAAATTCAACGTTTGAGTGATATGTAGGCTTGCATTTAAAGGCCTAACTTGGAGGGACCAAACTTTTCCTTGCTCTAGAGTCCTTTGGTTATCCCGTGTACCAGTTATCCTGGAGCCCATTCTGTAACGGGAAGAATGCCCTAAAATAATCCTTACCATAAAAACTTTGTTTTTTTTTCATAAAATGACATTATCATGACACAAACATTTTGTATTAATAAACGATTTGCATTTTGAACATTTTTTTGGTAACACGGCATTTAAGTATCGTGAAAGACAAATATTAATCAGTCACCAATGAAATATTTCACTTCTAGTATCCGGAAAATCTTAGCATACTCGGTTGTCCAAACTGTGGTCCAGCCAGAAATCAATATGATCATTTATATCATAAAAAGAAGCTTGAAAATGACGATCTTGACCCGTTGAATCAAACCAATCTGTGCTACACAAAACAATATTAGAGCTTTGAAATATCAAAAATGAAGTAGGGTCACAAAGGTGGTTGTAGGGGTTTGGTCACCCTGTCCTAGTTTCATGATGACTGAACCTGCAACTAGTTGACAACATTTTGAGCCAATCACAAGTCAGATATTCATCGAGAACACGCGTTTGCAAATAAATTCCTCCGACCACTTTCCCCTGCCACCAGTAATCGTTGTGTGCACACTACCTGAATACATCATGCCTCCCAAATCTGCCCCCACTGGCAAGGCCATCAAGAAAACTGAAAAGGTTGCCAAATTGGGCAAGTCTGACAAGAAGCGTTCGAAGAAACGCAAGGAATCTTACGCCATCTACATTTACAAGGTTCTTAAGCAAGTCCATCCGGATACTGGTATCTCTTCCAAGGCTATGTCAATTATGAATTCCTTCGTTAATGACATCTTTGAGCGGATTGCCAGCGAGGCCTCACGTCTGGCTCACTACAACAAACGTTCCACGATCACCTCGAGAGAGATTCAAACGGCTGTTCGTCTCCTTTTGCCCGGGGAACTGGCTAAACACGCCGTGTCCGAAGGAACCAAGGCCGTTACCAAATATACATCGGGGAAATGAGGCTTTGACTAAACCTATGATTTACTTCGATATCGACATGACGTAATAAAGATATATCTTCAGGTTTTTGTCATACCTACCATTTGAAACTAGACGAATCTAAGAAATTTATCGAGTGATAACACTACGTTTAGTCTTTAAAGGCAGAAAATTATCTTTTAGCTCACGAGCTTGGAAAGTTGACTGGGGTTGAACAGGTATTGCGTGTTATTCGGTCAGTTGTTGTTCGGTATGATTTAAAGTGTTAAGGTCATGCATGGAATGGAAGATTCCCAAAGAAAATCCGCCCATTTAAATGACTGGACGAGGTGTCCCCATTTCAAAGTCCAATTAATGAGTTGCGAACTCTAATCAAGTTAAGTTCAAGGACTGTCTATGGCCTACAAGTTTCATTAGTTTCATTGTCGTGAGAAGAGGGACAGAAGATTCGACTGTGATCGAGCTTAAGGCCGTTCATGATGCCTGAGCATGACTCGACCATTACCTTTATTACAGGAACTACAAGGGCAGTCCACCATCAGGAAGGAAGGGTAACTAATGAAACCAACTAGCTGTTGAGATCATCAGCCCCCGATGATCCTGGAATGTGCTCAATGATTCGAACCATTGTTGAGACTAGAGCTCTAGTTAGGACTAAAGCCAGGTTCCTGGTTTCAATCTTCTGGTACTTCTTGAATAAACTTCAAGAAACTTCAGAGATGCTGATCGTTTGCTCCCTTAGTCACTCCCGTTCTTTAGTAACACTTTATTATGACATCTAGCGTCTCTACCTTTCCCATTTATTGCAATCTCCACAATAAAAAGATTTAAAATTCTCTACATATTCCAACTTTGATGAAGCGAAGTTTGTTGAAGCTATTGAATTAAAAGGATGATGGACAATAATCTGCAACATTAAAGTCACATTGGAGGATATTTAATTATGTTTTCGAAAAAGGGTTACCCTAACCAGGAACCCCTGAAAGGGGTGGACACGAACTCCGATTTTTGAAAAAATGGTATGAGGCCGAGGCTCTATTTTGACACAACGTCATTTATTCCTTATTAATGGCTAAAACTGTTGAACATGTGTCTTGAAAGAATTCAGTCAAACTTCTTGCATTAATATTTATGGACTGGATGTTCTTCACCTTGATTTTAGAGGTCCCAGCATCCTTTTTACTCGTCTCATGAAGCGTTTGACATTCAGCTCTCCAAACGATTTTAGTCCTCATAACAATGAGGAAATACCTAGATGGAATCTTGCTCCACCCACTAGTCCAACTTTTGTGAAACAATGCTCAACAGAAGTATCTGTGGTGGTATCTGGAGGGTTACTCCTCTTCCATCCTCTTCAACACCTCCACAATGCAGGACCCATTTCCATAGGAAAATGAAAGAACAAGAATGGTCTCATTTTGAAAGGAGATGGAGTCCAAGTCCGAGATGTTGTTGGCTGTAACTATTGAAGGGCACTTTTGACGGGTCTGGATCAGATCAGCCATATGACCCTATGGACCTTAATCCGAACGAAAAATCCTCATGAAAGGGGGATTAAGAACCAACTTTCCTCCGGAAACTCTCCCCCAGATCAAAACGGGGAGTTTTATCGCAGTTGTCCATTACACAACTTGAACAACTTAAGAATATTTTGCCCGTTCTTGGATTATCCTGAACTCAAAGACACAACCATATAATAAAAGAAATTCGAAGATGGACCATCATTTCTAGAACATGAAGCTATGCCAAGGTGACACAACCTATAACAATCTCAATTTCAAAGAAAGATTGCCATGTCTTAAGTCTTTTAGGACAATTGGGTGTTATAACACCCAAACGCGTTGCTTGTTTCTTGTTCTTTCGTCCTGAAAGAGTTAAGTAAGTTCAGGATAATACTTGGATGGTTTGATGGTAAGTTCAAAGATATTCATAAGTCGTTCAAGTCGGATAATAGATGAGCTCGGAAAAAACGCCATTTTGTCATCGATACTTCAAGGAATGGTAAGATATTCTTAATTTGTTCACGTTGTGTCATGGATGAGTGTGATTGAACTCCCTTTTATGGTCCGGGGAGAGTTTCTGGGGGAAAGTTGGTTCTTAATCCTTGTTCAAGACGAATTTACATTCCGATTAAGGTCCATATTTGTTATTCGTTCTTTTTGCTTTAGTTAGGGTTATCACTTCCGAAGGTTGAAGCAGGTCACCTAGTCATCAGATTTCACTTGATCGTCATCTTGTAGAAAAGACATCTTGCGGGTTCATTGGCACTTGTGACCAATGATGTTGGCCTCACTGATGTCATCCATCATGTAATATTCACTCTTTCATTCACTCGTTCATGGCTGAAATTGATGTCTTTAAAATACCGACATCGGACTAATTTTTGGGCGTGGCGTTGACCTTTGTCAAGGCTAGGACTTGGCTGGACCCCCGTGGGACACAGGAAACACCGATTGGCGCACTATCTTTTGGAGTTTTGATCGATTTCCGTTTGATTTTCGGTTTTCAACATGGCCGTTGGTATCTTTGTTTACAAACTCTAGGCCTCATACGTGGAGGTTGCGAGCCGGGAAATTCCGCGAGTTCTTATCCAGTATTTATACTATTATATAGGTTATCCCTGCCCTAACCGACTTATTTCTTACATAGAATTCAATCGCAGAAAATCTTTGTATTAAAGTAGGCTCTTGCATATACCTGTAGTTCATTGAATTCATCGTCACATTGATATTTTCTGTTGTGGGAAAGAATTAGATGTGTTTAGATCGACAGCTTTGAAAGCCCCGATTTTATTTCTAAAATATTAACAACCTTGTAGCTGAATTTCTCTAAAGAAAAATTATGGGAAATTCAGTACTTGTACTTCCAAATCGTTTCTGATAGTCTTATTTTGTGATCCAAGAAGAATACGGTTGATCATCAAAATAAACACAAAGTTTCATTATGGTAGAAAAAACCCCGAACACTACAGCAAAGGCAACAATGTCAAGTGCACTTTGAGCATCGTCTTCAACGGAAGCCATCACTTCCGAATTCCGATTGCTCCAAATCGAATCAGTCATCGAGGAACTCGTACTAGAGTGCGGTACACTATCCAAAGTGAAGTCTCATTCCTTCCTGCAATGTCATTTTACCTTTGCAAACATGAATATTCATTACTAGATTTGGTGCTAGATCCTTAAGCGCTTCATGAGACGGACCTGGTTAAGAGAATTTTCAGGCAGATAGCTGCCTGGAATTCGTGATTGCTCGCTCTCTCTCCCTACTTGAAGCCGTGCGCTCTCACCTATTTATTCCAAGTATTGTAGAGTCTCCATATTTGGTGTTGCTTTTTTATGCTTGCGTTTTTGAGTCTGTCAGGAAGTGTATGGAGTTGGTTGCCTAGTTTGATTTTAAAGTTATACTTATTCTCACTGAAAGTATTTTTGTATCGTTTGCACTCAATCTCTATGATGTCTGTGATAATATAATATAACAATAATATGATAAGTTTAATAATAAAATATAATTTGATAATAAGATTTCATAAGAAGAGAATATAATGCGCGAAAAAGAATCGAGGGTCGAGATTTTGCAAAGGTGAACTTCAGTTCCAAAAAAAATTATAGTGGTACGAGAAAAAATTAACTTGTGTATTATAGGCTAAAATTTTACATTGCAACACTCTTTCATTTCATAGTTCCCCTTGTCAAGCCTAAAAAAAGTTACTCAACCATTAAATGTTTCTTCAATATTTTTCAGCAATATTTCTTTATAAATACAATTTAAAATTGTCCGGTTCTTCGTTATTGTTTTCATAAGCATATATTGTTTGTGTGTATTTGTTAATAAGGCTCATATTATTAAAATATTCAAAGAGCTCTGACACTATTCGCCTTTAATTGCATGGAAGCACTGCCATAGGCCACTAAATGCTTGTTATTGTGTAGTAGTGATGGATTTAAGACTTCAGTTGGGCTTGTGAGGGGGGACTGAACGAGCCTTAACGATGCGTTTTCAGCTTAACAGGTGGTTGCCAAATTATTGCCATCAATCATGAATTGGCATTTTAAAGAGTAAATATTATTTCTGCTAATTGTGACTCCAACAGATTGTTTGGAAAGGAGTCTGCAAAATTGTAACTAAGCCGAAATTTGTAAACAAATATTCGGAAATGCAAATGCAAAAAATATGTGGAGGATGTCCGTGGCATCTCGAATTTATCTGAAAACTTCAAAAATCCATCATCATTTTATCAAAGCATTGTGTTTGTTAGCCACTGGATTTATATATTGGCAAAACATAGTTCACTCCAAAAGAGAAATATCATTCGCAAAACAATCACTTCCCTTAATTTATAGAAAACTGCACAATTATGAAGGCTTCATGACTTCCCATCCCAAAACAAGAATTTGGTTCAGCTTCCAAGATTTTTTTTTTGAAAAAAGAAACTTTGCAGCCAGTCAAACTTTTCTGGAAAGCACAGAGATCGAATTCAAGCATACCAAGCTAGAGATCAACGTATTTTCTCCCGAGAATAGTCTGATTTTGCATCTGTCAAATAAGTTAAAATGCTTGCTTATTTTGGAACCAGTATTTTCTTTATTGGCTTCATTTTTCTTCCGCTTACTTCCCAATCATCAAATCTACTTTGAAGTTCAAAAGTATTATTGGTTTTTCATTCAAAAATGAAATGCCAACCCACAAACAGAATCAAGAAAAACTTTCCCTCCATGCTTCAAGACCGAGAAAACCTTTTGCAAGTAAGTCTCGATTATTTCTCTTCTTTTTTACGCCAGAATCGCTCATATTAATTCACCTTGTCCCGCAGCTCGAATTCAACAAAGTTTGACCCATCACTACATATTTGCTCAGGTACAAAGTGACAAACGAAGGTAAAAGAGAAGTCCGTCCTCCTCCCTGCTGTTCTCAAACCTGAACAGGCCACACTTACTCGTAGCCCTAGTGTCTAAACTCGCAACTCGCTTGTCCCGGTCCGAGTCCGACAGGCTCGACACACTCATGACAAGGCATGGCCGGGATCGACATGTTCTGTTCTTGAGATTGTCGTCGTAGTCAGTAAGTCAGGCAGTTCGTGTTGTATCTACACACCTGAAGCAAGATCGAGGAGCCCCAGGTTCAAGACGAGGAAGAATCGGGTCGTCCTGGACGGACGGAGCATTTAGTTCTTACCCTCTGGTCTTTAGAGTGACATCCTGATTCAATCCGCTACTTCTGCTATTACGTGTATCATATGTAGAAGAGAAAAGAACAACATTAGAACAATGAGTGAGTCACAATCGGGTCCAAGATGATAAGTACAAGAAGCCCCTAGGCCTCATTTTATAGTATTGATTGTGACATTTATGGTGCTGAGTGGTGTGTCAAGCCCGTGATCACGTTTGAAACTGAAGAAGTCTTACAACTGAGTTTGTAGTGATCGGATTTTCGAGCTCCAGTTTGAGTTACTTGTACCAAAAATACCATTGACTGCCAGGTAAGAGGAAGAACTCGAACTCCTTGATAGCATCATCACTAGTATCTTCTTGACATCTGTGGTCATGTATCAACCAAGTACAAGGACACACATACATACCATCGAGTTTTTGTGGAGAATGAAGTGTCACGTTTTCCGAAACATATAAGCTAGCTTATTATTTGTCACGTTGCTTTCTCTGTTTCTGTCGTTGGCAGCTTTTTTTTTATCAGTCTTTTCATCGCAATTGCGAACAATGTGCGAGATATTATAGACGGGGATGGATCAGGTTTTTGTGAGCGAAATGAGTCACATCGACGGTAGAAAAGTGGTGGATTGACGTTGTTATCTCGTGCTTTAGTTTTCATTCTCGATCTCGTCTTGAACGTCGACTGTTTAGAACACTCGTTTTCTCATAAAAATAATTCGCCAGATTTCACCCAATTTCACGATTTTGCCACTCATCAAAAGTGTGATTTCGCTCATGAAATCTGCGCACGTTTTCTTCGAGATTCAAAGTTCAAACCCATCTTGACAAGTAAGAGTTCTTACAAAGAAACGATTCATTCTACTTCTTATTAGAAGACTCTTTTTTGTGTTCAAGCAACAACGGAAAGAGGGAATTTGAATGCCATTTTGCTCAAGGTTAGCGTGTAAGTTTGCCATCTCCAACATCGCCTTCCAGGCATTAAAAGCCAAGACTGAAAAGATAATTTGTTTGGTTATTAGCTTGTCTGTTGTTTGCATGGAGTGGAAAGGATGAGGAAGTGACATGATTTGAACGATTGAATACTCTTGGAAAAAGAATTACATTCCTCAATCTATCAACCAGCGGTCAGTCACTCATTCAGTCGAGCGTCAAACCGTACAAGCAACACTAATATATAAATAATTAACCCCAAGGACAGTTAGTAGTTCTTACTTCTGGTTGAATCCTTGGCCTTGAGGATGAGTGGCGAGGTTTTTTTTGCAACTGAAAGTGGAAGGTAGAATGAAGTTCGGATTAAATCTCAAGGCAGATGGCAAGAAAATCATGCTTAGCATTGTCTACAAATCTGGCCACTACAAAAGTTGGAAGAATCTGTTTGTGAAATCTTTTAAGGACGTCAGAAGAAAACATCAATTTTTGGAGACAAAGGCCGGAAAGTTTGAACCAACTAGTTAGATTTACTGCGTCTTCATTCATCCAGTTATTCGTAGGGAAAAGACAAAAGTGGCACAATCGTTTGGAAGTTTCTGCAATCTAGTGATTAAAACCCGTTTCAAATCCCAGTTGTTGGCGATATCGAGCTTCCAAATATGCACTTTCTCGAGATTTGTTTTGTTTTTCGTCCCGTGACTTTTCCCAATATTCTCATCCACACCCTATCACTAAAACGGAGATCAACCAGGAAAAGAATCTCTAGACTCGATTCAATTCGTATTTTACATCCGACTTGACTCCGGCAAGTTGGTTTACAACCAATTGTCTTTGAACAATGGCCGACAATTTTCCGAGCAATCGACGCATTGTTCCCTTTGAGCGATAACGACAATTTTGATTGGTCCAAGATCTCGTCGTATTATCTCCGTTGAATGCGATTCCGTTTGCGCTGTTAACTGTAATCATGGAATGCTCACCCCTGAATTGAGTGACAAAGCTAAAGAACAACGAATGACTGGGGTTTTTCTTCTACATTCCAGCTTCCCAAAATTCCAAGTCACGGAGAGACAGAAAAACCAATTCACCTCCGCCGCTGTTTTCACGTTGACAACGACGTGAACCAAGTGAAACCATCGAAACGTCATTTCAAGGCGTCATCTGTGGATGTACGAATTCTAACGTTTTGGTTTCACCTTTGCATTCTTGTTAGGGGGAATATTCCTGAGACGAAATCACCATGTGGAGTCCAACACACGTTCAGGTCTTGGGTGAGTGGGCGGATTCTTTCTGTCGAAATTTATAAGCTTTACACAAGTTGGGAGTGAAAAACTGGAGAAAAAAGACCGCCCCATCAAATCATCATGGCTTGATGGAAAGACTCCTTCCTTGTTTGGAAGTGATTGGGAAATGGGCTCTTGGTGTTGCATTAAGAAGTGCATCCATGTCCCTGGTCGATCTCGAAAATGGCATTTGAAAATGTGAGCATGACGAGTGACTGCCTTTGCAAAAAGAAAAAAATCACTCGAGCGAGTGCCAAATTTATAGGATGCCATTGAACATCGTTGTACACCTCCTTTCATTGGATTTTAACTTGTGACCTCTAGTCATCATTAATCTAATCAAGACCATCTTGAAACAACGAAAATGTCACGGCGAATAGGAAACATTAAAGCATGTCTCATTGGATTCACTGACAGGAAGCCGCAATTGGCTTTACACATACATTTTATGCGCATCTCAAATCCCGGATGATGCCGTGTTTGTGTCTTTTGCGTAATGGTGAACGTTGAAAGACATGCGAAGGTTTTGCTCGGAAGTGTTGGGATCTTTCAAATATGAATGGCATTATTACTTTTTCAGTGAAACGAGCCAGAGGCCTGATCTTGAAAGGCAAGAATGGCACGAACGATGCCTTCGTCACGATTGCATTGGGCAAGGAAAAGTATCAGACATCGGTCAAGGAAAAAGCAGCCGATTCGGTGGAGTGGTGTGAACAATGCGAATTGTAAGTAGAAAGAAAACGAAAGATCTCACTCTCACCGATTGAAAGTCTCAACCAACGTCACGATTTGCAATTTTCAGCCTCCTGCCCAACAAGTATGAAGGTTCCCGTTCTAGTTGAATTGTAGTTTGAACTCCTTTTCGATTAACTCGCCGTGTTAGTTTTAGCCCTAGCTTTTTTGAAAGTTGAAACTAACCAAAACGACTTGTTGGAAGTGTTTTATGCTCGATAAAAAGCCCAATGTTTGAACTCGTTTCTCATTTCCAGGATGATCCCATCTCAAGGAAACACGGCGGAAGTTGTCCTGACTGTTTTACACCGGAATTTCCTTGGTGTTGATGAATTCCTGGGCTTGGTGAACATTCCACTCCGGGATTTTGATGTCTACGAAAAACCCAAAACGAAGTGAGTGCAAACAAACGTGACGTGTTTTAAATAGTTTTGAATCAATTTGAAAACATGAAGGCATTCTTGAGGCCACTTGAATGAATGCCTTTGAATGTGAACAGGATATGGAATAAAGAAAAATCCTAAAATAACATCCATTGTTTTTGGACCACCTTTGTGATTTAAGACCAAACACGTTTTCAAATACAAAGGTGATCTGGGTCACAACTGACCTGAAAGAAAAAGTTCACGATATTTCTTTGCCCCTTTTCTATCATAGTGGCCTTCTTGTCATTCAAATTTGAAGGATATATCCTGTTGGCCTTGTTGTCCGAAAAAATACATCATAAGACAAAGAAAGACCAAATACAGTGACATCTATGTCTGTGTTAATGTGATGAGAAAAATAATACTAGACTCTTCGGGGGGTTCGTATGTTCATCTTAATCTTGTCATTGGTTTAAATTATGAAGGGTTTCATTTTTGGCAAAAGGAGTGGAAGGATTCATGGAGCTCATTCGTTGTCTGAAATGTTAGCCAAAGATCCGTTCACCATTTTGGCAATGGTCTAAGGTCATCTTTGTGTGGGGGGAAGTAAAACTTGAAAATGTTTTCACATGTCAGAATATGTATATACCACTTTGGATCGATAGCAAATCCAGAATTAAAGCTAGAAATGATATAACATCCTGAAACTGGTTGTTACTTTTGGAATCAAAAGTCCAAGCAAGTTTAGTTAGTAACTGAAGGCCTTCAATGGTAATATGCGATGGATAGTAATCGTGAAGTAAAATATGGGAATGCACTGCATCTGCTTCCACATTCTTGCGTTCAAAGTGTGAGAGATAATCAACCACCGTGTACGTACATAGACCATGAAGGTAGGACTCCTCTAACGGAGTGGGAGTACATAAATGCTGCACTCGATTGTAAATGTCAGATGAATTCAATGTTTGGCAACAACTCCGTCTCTTTGCCTCCATTATTCCATGTCCCTACATCATCATCCGATGTAGATAAAGGAGCACAACTCAAGAAATGATGCATGCTTGATTGGTTTCAGATGGTATCCTTTGAAATGCAAACCGGGCCAAACCAAAGCGGATTATCGTGGAGATCTGGAGGTTCGCACCTCGTTCACCGTGAAATCTGTCAACGAGAAACAAGACCGAGATTTGGGATCCACTGCAGATTTGAAATCATCCAAGAAAGATAAGCACAAAGGATCATTGCAGTCCTTGAACAAAGCAGCCAACACTATTGGAGGATCTTTGCTATCCCTTGGTACCAAGGTAAGACGAGCTAAGGACTGTTGGATAATTACATTTTTTGATTCGAAATGGCATGATCGGATATTACATGATCATTCTGTAATGGAAAGACAAGGTGGAGTTTGAGGTAAAGCAAAGCAAAACATGTTTTCGTTGATTGATATTGCTCAGGTTCCGTTCACACTGAACCCTGTCTAAGGAATGGCCATTGCCATTATTTAGCACTCACTTTACGCCTCCAACCGTTCTTGAGTACACAATTTGATGGCTGGATCCTTGAGCCAACATGTCCACCAACACAAAATGATTCAATATCTTGAAAGATCTTTCATTTCCCAGTATTCGCCTGTAGCTCGAAAACTTGACATTCGTTTGATAGTGTGAACGTGTGAAGTTGCGTTTCCTTCATGATTGTGTTTTATCGCACTTTTTAACGGGAAAACGTCTCAACAGTGTTTATTTGTGATTTTCTGCCTGTGAATGAAAAAAAAGTCCGAATCAATCCGAACTGAAAAGGGCAATCATGTTGGTGCAACGAATCAGCTTCGACGAAAATGACGATGAGTTCATGCGTGATCTGTTGCAAAACAGTGAACCCCTTCCTTGTCTCACACGAGATCGACCCAAATCCATGAAAAGGCGACCTTCTCGATTCGATGTAATAATACGAACTGACAAATAGAAGTCATGATGACTTTAATGATACTTGTCCGGGATGTATCAAAAGCGTCCTATTGAGATAAACGGTACTCTCGCTTGATTTCTTCATCATCTCTTTGTTACGTTCTCTTTCAGGAGAAGAAGAACCTGAAGAAATTTGCCAAAACCGTGGGGAGTAAAGTGGACAAAATGGGCGAGAAAGCCAAGAGGACCCTCTCCAAAACCAACTTGAATCGTGATGACCAGCCTTCAGCCTTGCCTAACAAGCTCAATATGTCGGATTTGGATGCACCTTTTAGTGCTTCGTTCAAGACGGATTTTAGTCGATCTGGATCGGATCGGCGAAACCGAGATCCCGGGGTAGAGAGTGATGATGAAGATGACATGTTCAAGGTGAGAGATGAGCACAAAGTGTCTCAAACTGTGATGAGCTTGTATTTCCTACACGGTCGTACTTTTTGATTGAGTCTGTTCAATAATGGACTGAGCTCATTGTGATACACCGTGGTTGGCTTAAAATGGTACACTTTGAGCTTATTGATGAACCACTGACGCCCTGCGTCAAAGCAGTAGATCATCGTTACCCTTGAGCCACTTAATAAAAGAGAACGTGCATGAACCTTTGGTCATAGTCTCAGAAAGGGGTTGTGCGTTTCAGGAAACACGCTAAACTTGCAAAATTGAGAACGGCATTGACAATCCATATTGAATTTAGTCTCATGTTTTAAGTTATCTTTTTTTCTTTTTGAACAACCATGGGGTTGCACTTGGTCCCAAATGGAACAAGTCAATCTCGTATGTACACTTTTGTTACTGTAGTGCCTCTACTTTGCCGAAGTTTTAATTTAGGGGGTTCTCCGAGAAAACGTCTGAACATTAGCACACCATTTATGAGCCAAAGCATTGTCCACAACCTCCACAAAGTCCATTGGGCTTTTGGTGCTATTCAAATCCCTGTCAGATGGTTTTGAATGCACGTAACATGTTTGGTGATGTTATCAAGAACTGGTCACACAAGATTCTTGGTCGTTAATCTCTGATTGTTTTCTTGCAAACCAAAGAATAGATGAGCGGAAAATTTACGTTTCTTCAACTGTTATGAGTTGGGGCGATCGCATTTCAAATGAATCCAAGAAAACATGACTTGAAAAATTCGTCATTAGATTCATAAATGAGGATTTTTTTTGTTAAGAAAGATGCGAAACCCACGGATTACTTTTCAGTTTGACGCTTTATCCCATCGGAGCTCGGGGAGTTCACTTAATGTGGGTAATTTGGGCTTGGTGAGCAAGACCTCCACTCCCAATAGTGCTTCCATGGAGAATGTGAATGGTGTTCCGACCTTATCTTCGGCCTCGAACGACTTATATCGAAAGTCCTTTGGCACTCCAAATAGTAATCGAAAGGACACCGTCAGCCCTTTGTCCACACCCACAACTTCGCGAAGTATCCTCATGCAAGGACCTGCCAAACCCCTTCGAAGTACCGCCCCTGAACCCGTTTTGGACGAATGGGAGGCCAAACTTCTGGGCAAGAAAGGAGGTGAGATTTCTGACGGATCTATGAAAGTTAGGCGAGCTCTATAAATGAGTTTTGTCGTTGATTTCTAGTGCCTTATCAGAGCTCATCGAGGCCCACCAGTCATGATGCCATGTCTTTAGTGTCACAAGGCTCCCAGAACTCGTTCTCAGCCATTGGTGGCGATAAATCGTCTACTTTGCCTTATGATTCATCGAACAGATCCAGAGCTTTGACACCACCACAGGTACGATTTCCATCAAAATTTACAATTGAATTAATAATCTTTTTCAAGAACTTTTATTTTGTTATTATATATTGTTAATTCACTTTTTTATTGAATTAATGTGAAAGAGAATTTGAAACACCGTTCATTGACCTATAGAAACAATTTATTCTTAGGTTGTAATTGTGAGTATCTGATGATGGTCCTTCATCAAGAGGTTTGCTGAAGCTAAGAGTTCGATTTATTGTGTGAAACTATATTACTTTTGAAAGTTAATAACCGACTTATTGTGCTTCTTGTTTTTCTCTCATGTTCATTCTTGATCAATATCTAATGAAAGTTGTGCTTGAGGTTTAGGAAAAACAACTCAAAATGTTTGTCCAGGATTTGTTTCGTTTTCAATCTCAATCCTAGAAACCCTCGTGCCCAATTCTCATTGAAATGTTTTCATGACAAATTTATTTGCACAAAACATCTTGAAAATCAGGGTGAAATATTACAACAGGTCTTCCAAATAGAAGTGACAGTGAATGCATGATTTGTGCGAGTTCTCCTTCTCATTGCCTATTTATGCGATTCATATTCGTATTTCCAAGGTGCCATCGTCTTTAAAGACCCCCAATCCCGTTACTTTCCTCATTATAGGAGACTCCCTCTGGTCGGAAGAAGATCATCCCCGTGAGTTCTGACTTTGAAAGCAGTCCCAGTCCAGAATCACCCCGAAGCACCTTCAATACTAGTGCCAATGTCTCGCGGAATAGTAGTTCCGTGTCCAAAAATGAGTCGAATCATAGCGTGTCCCGAAATAGCAGCTCAGTCTCGAAATCCACTCCTCCTGTTGAGACAGGACCAGAGTCCTTGGATGAGGAAAAGAAACGAAAATCCATTGGCCTCAAGGTCAAGACCGGCTACAGTAAGTGTGAAATGGATTTGAATGTACAGTATTTAGTGGCGGATTGTGTCGGGCAGGTGAATTACAATGTAGCTATGTATTTTGACGTGATTGCTTATCTTTTTAAATGAAGCTTCTAAACTGCATCGCTCTTTGGGTGAGTTGAAAACGTGCTTGTGCGTGTGTTATCTAAGAACTTGCATGCTTTGATTAAAACAATTCGGTTAGGTGTAAATAAAGCTAGTGCTGAAAATGCTACGATTGGAAGGCGAATCAAATACGCCGAGACTTTATTGTCCTCTGAACATGTTTGCTGTTTTTGCACTGTTATCATTGTGACGGAAACGCCTATGTTACTAAAGTTAACAACTAAACAAGGATGCAACTAAGAAAAAAAAAAATATTTTCTTAAAATTTTGTCTAACGCTTCTTTTGAAAGTTTCTTAGCTGTAAATTAGAAAGCATTTATATTGAGCCAATTAAAATGTCCAAAATTCACAACTTCACAGCCGTGGTTTGCTTTTGGTGTAAATTGACTCCCATTAGGAGCCAAATAGAAGAACTTATAATCAAAGCCAGATATGAAAATCTCTTACTTTCGCAGTCACATTATCTTCATTGAGGTCTTCTTACAACTAGAGACCCTGCAACCCGAAATTTGACTCTGTTATTAAAGTATCGAAAATATCGATATCATTCTATCCACTTACTTGAAGAGAGCTTCTGCTTTACGATCGATAACAAAGGATTAAAACAAGGTTGAAAGTGTCCAATTTAAGCATTTAGACCCTATCACTGCATCGCCGATTATGATTGTTTTCAAACATATGGCATTTAATTGCACAAATGAACAGAAGGAATCATGTTAGACCGGAGCTAATTGCGTCCTCCTTTTTCTTTTCACTTTCTCCTCCCCCTTTGACCATTTTGCACACAACCCGTCCTCGATTCCCCCTCCTGTTCCTCCATCCGAAACAATCATTCAATCATGCATACCTCCCCATCATCCAACCTTGATCTGATGAACTGTATTTTGGTGCGTGCCATCCGCTCTGGAATGTTTAGAGAGCTTAGTGGATGCTGGTCGCTCGGGCAGCCTCTTTAATCTCAACCAATTGGGAAAAGGTAAACAGCAGTATTTTGTGCATGATGCTTACATAGAACTGTGTATCGTCATTGGGATCTTCTGACCATTTTACTTTCTTTATTGACTCTCATTAACTCCAGGAATGAAGATGAGATTGGGTAATGCTTTCATTCAAGATTTAGTTGTGCATGGTTGCTTAACTTATATTGTGTCTTGTCTCATGTATGTACATCTATTTATCGAGGATATCGTTTTAGTTTAGTTTTAGTGATACAAAAATCAGACGTTAGTTAGATATTGCTTGACTGTCAAATTGGCATGGCACAAAAAAGGTAAATTTTATCTGCTTTTTATGCATGGGTCCATGGGATCGATCTACTTTTGACAGCAAGCGATCAATCGGAGCTGAATTTAATCGCGGATGATGGATGCTCTTTCAATACTATCTTTCCCTTCCAAGATACTTTTGGCAAAATGATTCTCACCATTACCCATTTCCAGGCCTCAAAGACAAAGAGGAAAAGAAAGTTCATTCAAAGGTGGCTCAAAAAGATTTCCGTAAATCGACCGACTCCATTGGCGGCCATTCTCGAAACCACAGTGATGGCTCCAGTAATTCAGGATTCCCACCAAGTGGAACCAGGGTGGTTTTGGGTCGGGAAACCACGCCCACTCCTCAGTCACAATATGCTGATCTTCACTCTAAGCTCCCCAGAGAGGTCACCGTTAAGTTTGATGGAACATCCAGAGATGTGAGTGGAGATATTGATCATATTTTTATTCATTGAAAAACACTGTGTACTCATCTCGGATCTTTATTTGGGTTTAGGGTTTAATCGAAATGGTGTTGGACCTCCAAGCCAAACTGACTCAGTCGGAGAAAAAACAGAGCGAGCTCGAAGATTATATTGATACGCTTTTAATGAAAGTAATCCAAAGTGCTCCAGATCTTCTTCAGAAGAACAATATCATGGAAAAGAAATACGGACGGATTGTAACGTAAGAGCCAACTCAATTAAGTCATTACTTGTGAGGGCGACGAAACTCATCGTTTTCTCAGATCTATGTATACCATTGCTACAACTTTCTATATATTTCCCTATCAAGTGGTTACGGCTGGTATGGGATGAAATGAAATGAATTGACACAAAACGCCTAGGATGTTTCGGATGATGGCTTCGAGCTGACCTCGCTTACTCTGCCCGCCCACACAGACTCTATTTTTCCAATATATTGCCATATTGTGCCAAACACTCCATCCACTCGCCACTACCAAGCAAACCCTTCTTTGTACTTACTCAAGATTCCGTCCTAAAAAGTTTTGTAAACAACCTTGTACGACCTAAATGACCTAATTGTTCCTTGAGCTTTATAGCTCGATCGACGAACCTCTACATTCCAATCTTTCTCTTCTTTATTAAGAACAGGATAAGGCGCGTTTGACCTAACGAATCCTTCTGCCATTTACTGACGCCAAAAAATATTTCGTCTGTTCATACTGCTTCATCTTGCCTATGCTGTTCCCCATCTATCATGTTCTCCACTACTTCTAATTGTGATTTCAAACTACTTGCTTGTGAAACTAATAATAAAACCAATAAAAACATTTTCATCATTACATTGCTATCCTTCGGGAGCGGGAAGCTCAAATGGGCTTTGGATTTCGGGAAACCCCGGGCAGAGATTATATATTTACCAAATTCAAGTTCAACTTGTTGAAATGTCGAACTCTTATGGGGCTTATTTACAGATGGATAAAATTGGCTTTAAAATTGGATTTTTTATTGCAGAGCTTCAGAGTCAGGTGAGGAGGTACCATATAATGCCGCAGAATGTCGGATAATTTAACCTGGGCC
Source organism: Tigriopus japonicus (assembly GCA_010645155.1). Classification (NCBI taxonomy): domain Eukaryota; kingdom Metazoa; phylum Arthropoda; class Copepoda; order Harpacticoida; family Harpacticidae; genus Tigriopus; species Tigriopus japonicus. Next base: position 4,984,321 of record CM021323.1, read on the forward strand.
CAGGTGTTTTCTGTACAAAAGATGTAATCAATGATCAGCCATATTTATACATTGAGAGAAGGTGAACATTTCAAAATATACAAGATGACATCGAGTTTCACGATTTTTTTTTTTGTCCCAGGGAGATCATACAAAAATTGTAAATCAAAGAAAATATTGGACGGTGATTACCTTATAGGTAAAAGTGTAGATTTTTGGCAAACAAACTCGAATTGTTAGGCCCAAGGAACGGTGAATTGCAAATGAAAACCAAGAAACTGATAGAGAAACCTAGGAATAGCATAGGAAACGACAAATAAACTCCAAAATGTTCCCGTTTTTGGGTTGTTGTTGTTGTTTATTTCGGGGATTTGTGTATTAGAACAAAAGTTTGGTTGGCACCAATCCCCAGGTTTCCCATAAACCTTGAGGTTTTTTTTCAGGGAAACCTTCACAAAACCATG
>CM021323.1:4984779-5082806 GCA_010645155.1 Tigriopus japonicus
AAGGCCGAGAGACTCAGTTCAAATGATTTTGCATTCAGAAATCAATGAAAGTTGGCTGGACATGTGCTGCTAACATCAACACAAACAATCACACACCACAGGGCTGCCAAAACCAATGTTGTCTTTTGGACAGTAGGTACTAAGGTGATGACAGAAAAACGATCGCGGGTAAAACGGCCGCAAGTTGTAAAGGTACAGCAACATCGCCTCAACTTTTTAACCCGTCCGACCCCGGAGAAGGTTGGGTCCCTACGCCATGATACATAATCTGGCAGGAACACAAGCTTATTCGTGGAAAAGCAGACCTGTTCAAGATACTTTGAAAATGTATCTAGATAAGATAGTATTTTCCGCAAAGTATCTAGATAAAGATAGTTCAAGATAGCTTCCCGAAAAAAGTATCTAGAAAAAGACACTCTAAGATACTTTTCCGGAAAAAGTATCTAGATAAAGATATTTTAAGATACTTTCCCGAAAAAAGTATCTAGATAAAGATAAAAGATAAACTATCTTTTATCTAGATAAGATAATTGGACAGTGAACAGACTCTCATGAATGTATCCTCAGATTCCTCACTCAATGTGCATAATGTGTCCACTATTAAGTCTCAACATGCATAGTGCATCCACTTTCAATGTGCATAATGCACAAAATAATTTGACATTATTCATTATGAAGAAAAGTAGCTAGAAGTGTTTTATCTAGATACTTTTTGGGAAAATGCATAATCCATACTAAACAATGCATAATGGATGCTTTAACGCAAAAGATTGAGAGCACACAATATTTAGATAAAGATACTTTAAGATACCTTCCCGAAAAAAGTATCTAGATAAAGATAGTTCAAGATAGCTTCCCGAAAAAAGTATTTAGATAAAGATAAAAGATAAACTATCTTTTATCTTTATCTTTTATCTAGATAAGATAATTGAACAGGTCTGGAAAAGTGACCTTTTTATCGTGACCTTTTAATTGTGACCTTGTTCCTTGTGATATTTTTATTGTAACCTTTTTACTATGGCTGTTCTACCCTTAACCTATTTGACTACAATCTTGGGTATTGTGCTGGGAATCCAGCACTAAAGATGTTTAGCTAGGCTTTGCCATGCGGATCTTCGTTTAGACTTTTATGTCAGAAAGCATGCCTTTGCTAGTGGTATTGTGAATTATTCCTCGCCCATGAAGTTGTGGTTAATGGGCGGAAATAACTCAATAAGCGATCTTTGATCGCCATTTGTTATCATTCATTAGGCTCCATTGCTTCCCCCCTTTAGTTATGATCACCATTACTTTATCTTCGATTGGCTTAAGCATTTCCGTAAAAGCAGCACTGACACCAATGAGATTATTTGGTGTGACATTTGCGCATTTAACTTGCTGCGCTGTCAGGCCCAAACACAGGGTGGCCAAGGTTGCATGATTGTTGTCAAAAGGTAATGATTGAATGATTTTCTGTTTGCATTGTTTTGCTGAAGAAAAATTAATCCATTTCGGGGAGGAAGTTTCAAAGAAAAACTTCAATAAACGCTCTTTTCCAACTTTGTTAACAAAAAAGAGGAGTTTCAGCTTTTGGCCTAAGTAAAATAAAAGAGAATTTTTAGTATGTTCAAAACATTATGATGAACAAGCATATGAAAAATTCCTCAACAAGCCCAAATATTCATTCCTAATGGAAAATAAATACATTCTTTTTTTAAAGTGAATCAAAAACTCGAATTAAGGTGAGTTCGAACTTCTTAAAAAATCTAAATATGATTTTAAGATCTTCATTGATAAAGTCTACTCAACGCGTTTTGTCGTTTCTCCTAAACCTAAGTCAACAATTACGTGTAAGAAAGTTGAGCCCTGATTCAATATTTGATTAATTCATTTCCATATGCATTTAAGTCATCTTCTTATTTTTCTTCTGGTGTTTCCGTTTGAAGTTGGTCTTCTTGTTGGTTTTCCTTCGAAGAATTTGGTCTTTTTTCTTCATCGTGGTTTCCAGAGACAAGGCATCAATAGCCGACACCTTTGATTCATCTATAAAAACATAACCCAATTCATGAACTCCTTCAATGAAGTCGATCTCCATAATTCTAAATGTAGACAACACACTCACCTTCAAATCCCACCAAATGTCCGGACATGGTTGGATATTTGCCGGCAGCTCGAACATTCGTAACCATTCGAAGTAACATGTCCTGTAACTGTTGTTGCTTGGCACGAATCTTGACCTTTTGCTTTTGGCTTTGGAACCGATTGTTGGCTTTTTCGTCATCATCCTCACCTTCACTGCTCACAATCAAGTCGGCCTCTTCGGCGGCCTTTTCCCACCATTTCTTCTGGGCATCCTTCAAACCAAGAGGAAGACAAAAATGAATAAAAAACAAAGGCTTATCAAATCAATTCTTAATTTTTTACCTCTTTCCTGATACTCAATTTCAGTTTGTCCAATTCACGCGCCACTTGTAGCACATCATGCCAACCTCGGTAAATAACGCGATCAATTGGGAATTCGGGCAAGTCCTCATCTGAAAATGTGTTACATCAATAATATTATACCCTGGACATGCCTAACATCACAATTAGTGATGGACCGAAAGGGCTCATAACCGAAACCGAAAGTTTCGGCCGAAAAAGGGCTTAACCGAAACCGAAACCGAAAGCAGAGTTCACCGTTTACAAAATTGTTCAAATGCAAAATCCGCCTTAAAAATTAGAATGTGTTCGATGTTGGGTAGTCGCAAATTTTGAAAAATCTTAAAACTTAAATTTCAGAGGTTTTTGGACCAATTTTTTTTTCGATTTTGTTGTCAAACTCCATTTTATATAGTGCTTGTCTGCTTTCGGTTTCGGTAGGCATAACCGAAACCGAAACCGAAATTTCGGCCGTAATTTCGGCCGAAAGCGCTTTCGGTCCATCACTAATCACAATACAATATCAATCAATAATTCCTACCCTTGCCCAAAGTCTTGCACAGCTTTTTGTAGTCGAAATTTTCGGAAGGCTCCATGAGAATCACGCTAATGCCATCATTGGATGCTCGAGCAGTGCGTCCAGATCGATGCACATAACTCTGCAACAATCAAGAATGGAAGAACTGAAGATACATTACCTACATACAAGAATTGCCTTTGGCACTTGTTGCTAACCTCTGATGTTTTGGGCACTTGATAATGGATGACATGGTCCACGTGAGGAATGTCGAGGCCTCGAGCAGCCACATCTGTGGCCATCAAAATTCCATTTGGAAGCTTGGTAAAGCGCTCTAGATTCTTGAGCCGTTGCTTCTGATGCATTTGAGCATGAAGTCCCAAGGGTTCCACGCCCAAGAGCGTAAAGAGGTTCACCAGCCTTAAAGCGAATGTATTGTGAAGAAATGTTCATAAACATGGATTCTAACCATTTAACTAGTTCACTCACCTTCTAACACAATCGATGGAGTTACAAAACACCAGAGTTCGCCCGGGATGTTTTTTCAAGAAATAACACAGATAGATGTCTTTCTCCGAAAATGCACACGTAATCCTGGATTCCGTGATACTTGCGGCTGTACCCCCTTTGGCGGTCAGATCGACCACTTTGCGGCGAAATTTAACCCCAATCAAGCTCATCAATCCGTGGAGCTTGTCCGAAGGCGTCAATTCCTTTTTTCGCTTTTTCTGTTTCAAATGTTGCGGTGGGGCGTGCACCAATGAGAGCGTGGCTGAGAAAATGAAGTTCTGTCTTTGCTGCATGCGATCCTCGTCGCTATTGATCAACTCCAATAGACTATGAAGCTCCTCGAAGTGACCTCGTTCCAACATTCGATCGGTCTCATCAATAGCCAAACATCTGGAAAAAAAGGTTGTCAGTGCCATCCGTCTTCAATATTATCTTCAAACCGAGGATGTGCGTCTATCTGTACTTACTTGATCTCGGACAGGCGTGATAAGTGAGGGTGACCTTCTTGGACGAGATCCCATAGTCGACCGGGGGTGGCTACCACAATTTCCGGTCCATACGAAAGAATTCGGGTCTGCTTTTGGACGGCCAAACCGCCAAAAACCACCGCAGTTCGGATGTCCGTGAACTGAATCAATCGGTCAATGTGGTCGCGAACTTGAACGGCTAATTCACGCGTGGGCGTTAGAATGAGCGCTTTCAAGGTGGGAGGAGAGCTGGGAAGGGGTGCATCATCATCACTTTCATCCGGGTCGTTGTCAGTTTTCGATTCTTCGGCCTCCTCAACATTAGGTTTGAGCTGAGCTGATGGAGTTTCGGCGGTTGTATTTGCCGCGTTTCGATCGCGAAGAATGGCGTCGATGATGGGAATAGCAAAAGCCAGGGTTTTGCCCGAGCCCGTTTCGGCTGCACCCACCACGTCCATTCGGCCCAGAATGGCCGAAGGAATGATGGCCGATTGAATGGGCGTGGGTTGGGTAAATCCGAGCTTGTGCAAGGCTTTCAACACCGGTGGAGGCACACCCATTCCATGCCAAGCTTCCAAATCACCGAGTTGGGCTTCATTTGAATTGGGTTTGGTCGTGTCATTGGCCTTCTGAGTGGCTGAATCCTCTTTATCCTCGTTGTCCTTGGCGGTCATCGGCTCAGATGGATCCTGGGACGCCGAGGTTGCCTCGGCTTCTGAATCATTGGCAGAGGAAACGACCCCTGGCTTTTTCGTCTTTTTCTTTTTGAGCTTCTTTTTCTGGGTGGCTTTGGACTTTTTGGCTCGAGGCTCATCGGCAGAGACCGGAGATGGATCGCCATTAGACGACTTTTCTTTCAGCGAAATCACCTACACGCGATGTTGAAGAAATTTCTATAAATGAACGAGCTCTCTTCTTCCTTCTGAAGAACCAAACTTACCCGTTTTTTGCCCACGCCCGTGGCCTTGCTGAGCATGGAATAATCTGTCAAGCATTCAATACCCACGAGATGGGGTTCGGCGGCCAGATTGCCCTCTAACTTGACCTGTTTCCACGCCCGATTCATTTTGAAAAAAAGCAAGCTTTCAGGTCCGACTTCCAGTCGGAACACACGTGTTGTTAGAAGTCAATGTTTTGATCTTGGATCTTTCAAAGAAGGGTGGCCGAAATTGGTGATGAATTGAATTTCATTGAACTCAAATACTTATTTTGTAGTTTACAGTAATACGCCGGAGTGTCTGATAACGATAATGCCCCGTGTTATTTAGTTAAAGGGCTTGAGTTTCTATTTTGCGAGGGAAACTTCCCTTGTTATCTATTACTACCCCAATTTCGAGCCTTCCAATTCCCATCACCCTTTTTAGATTCATGAATCAAGGGGAAATACCGAATTTAGGTTGAAGAACGAAACACCTCTTCAAGGAGTCATTTAAGGGCCACAAGGGAAATGTAACACAAAATTTCTGTCTGTTGTGTCCAGTACACACTGAGAATTTCGAAATTATGCCAAAATTAAAAAAAATATGCATCACTGCATTTCTTTGGACTTGTTACAACTCGATCCTAGCCAGATTATGATCATTGTAATATTGCGCTTTACTGGCATTTTTATTAGCTGCATATGATTTTATTCTCTAACAAACTATGAACAAGATAAAAAATGGGTCGTTGAAATTTCTAATAAACTGAGATACAACCAAACATGTTTCGAACAAACATGAAGAGGAGACATTTAATGGGAAACAATACGTAAATGTTTGAATTTGAAACCAAGAAATAAAATGCATATTAAATATGGAAGAAAACGTTTGAAAGCATGATAAGCTAAAAATAGCAATCTAATTCGACTGCATCGCTAAACTTATACAAGCATGTTTGAACTTTTTTTCCTCTTCTTGTCGCTTTTCCCTTGCTTGCCCTTCAAACATGAAAAAATCCCCAGCAAATTGAAATGCCCATTGTATGTAATGCTTTGTATGCCCGCCACCAATTTTGAATTCCTGCCCACAAATATACTTACTGCCCAAAGTTTTAAATGGCTCGTGCTCGTTTGAACCATTACGTCTTGTAACTTGAAGTTCCTCATTTTCTTCTTGGTAGCAAAGCCCAACCCAATCTGTACACAGGTGGAACAAAATCATTCCCTAAATAGTTCGGGAATCCTAAAGAAGATCTTCCAAAGAATGGAGAGCTACTGAATTGAGAGGACTGGAAGCTAGGTTTGAAATCGTTGAACGTCGGATTTGGCGATTGGTAAATCGTCGTGCTTTGATATGGTTGGGTGAAGTAATAGTTGGGCTGTTGAGGATAATTGACATTGTAGACAGGTCTTGTCGAGGAAACGAATTGAGAACCTCCAAAACTGGGGTTAGTTGAGTAAACGATACCATTACTTGGAGATTGGACATAATAGGTTGGTTGGTTGGAGAAACCAGGGCCAAAAGGCCTCCGATTGCTAACCAAAGAGCTAGTGATGGCATGACCAGCCAAAAGTCCCAACCCAGTGGCCACTGCTAATTGACCCGTGGAAGGTTCGTCATCTTGTTTCGCCAATTGTTGAGCCACTGATGAAGGTTGGGATGGGATGGCTTCGATTGGGGTTTTATCGGCCTCAACGGGAGCAACATGATCATTATCAAGATCAGAGGAAGGGCTCTTCTCCGATGGTTGGGAACCGATTGTAATCAAGTCTAGTAAACCAACGGTTTTCACATCATCAAAGGATTCATCTTTTACCTCGGAAGAAGGAGGCTTTTCTTGATCAGATTCGGCATAAATGACGTTCACATCGGTTGCAGACTCAAATACCTCCCGGTTTTCTTGTTCGTCATCGTGGTAATCCAAAATCGGGGGTTTGGATGAAATCTCAACTGATTCAGTAAAGTTGCCATCTGATTCTATACTTTCAAGTGCTTCGATAATAACAATGCCTTCGTTCAATAACGCTTCGGCGTTATCTGAAACAATATCTTCGACTTCTTGGGTGGAATTTTTTATCTCTTCACTTTCCTCCAAATCGGGAACTAAGGTTTCTTCTGTGTCTCTCTTTGCTCTTAAAAGTATCATTTCTCCTTCGGGATCCTGTGGTTTGTTTGGAACTTGGGGCAAGTTTGGGAAATAATAAGGATAATAGAAAGGGGTCGGCATCAAAAGAACTGTTGGAAGATATTGTAGTTGGCTCGTTACTACAGGCGACCATGGACAGTTACATGGCGTTTGGTAAGCATAATGCGGCACAGGTGCCGATGAAGGTGCATCATTAGGGGCATCAATATTTGGGGCAAAATACATAAATCCAGTGTGAATGCCTGAAGGTCGTGATCCCAAAGAATTGGAGTCAGAAACCCTTAGTGGAACCTCACTGTCTTCATTATTCCGAAGAGCTGCTCGGTTAAAGAAATATGGTGCGGTTGACGATGAGAAGTATGGAGTAGTTGGTGATATGGCTGGTTGATAATAGCCCGATGTTGGTTGACCATAATTTGGGTAAGATACCAAACTTGATTGCGGAAAATTGGTAGTGGTTGTGGCGAAAGTGGTTCCTTGATTGTAGGGAAATCCCACTCCACTCCCAATGACTTGCCCTGGGTAGTAATTCTGGTTGTAGATTGGTGTTTGAGGATATGTGCCAAAAGTGCTTGGACCTCCGTATCCAGGTTGATAATAACTCTGTTGTTGGAAATATGGTTGCTGCTGTTGTTGTTGTTGAGCCAAGGCTGAAAGCGCGCCTGCTGCAAGTGCCACTCCAACAACATTTTTGATGGTGTCGGATTCCTCTTGTCTCTCGGACGATAAATCTACTCCGTTAAAGGACTTTTCACCTAAAGATGAATCTGGATTGGGGGATCGAGCATAAATTGGACCAGAAGGAAATGAGCCAAAGGATTGAGGAAAATAGGCTCCACTAATTGGATAATTGAAGCCTTGTCCCGACGTAGTAACGAACCCACCCGATCCAGTGGATCCAACGATGACAGGCTGTCCAGGATATGAATTGGATGGAAATGTTTGAAACGAACCTGGATGGTTGGAAAAGCTTGAAGCACTTGGGGAGACATAGTTTTGAATGGAACCACCAACAGGCACAGGTGTATTGAAGTTGGACCCAAATTGTTGGGGGAAACTTTGAAATGAGCCTGTAACGGGAACAGGATTTTGTCCGAACTGTTGTGGAAAACTTTGAAAGTTGCCGCCAGTAACTGGAAATGAGGTCTGTCCAAATTGAGCGGGAAAATTTTGTAAGGTTCCGCCCACAGGGATGGGTGCGTTTTGAAATTGATTTGGAAATCCTTGTGAGCCTGAAAATGCAGGTTGGTAAGATCCAACTCCAAAAGATTGTGGTTGATTATTGAAAGGGAAGCCACCAAGGTTTGAGTTTGAGCCAAAATTCCCTGAGAACTGACCTTGTTGAGGAAAGGCTGATATAAAGTTCGGCTGATTTGTCGGTCGATTGGGTCGGCGATTAGGTCGTCGATTGGGGCGAGCGTTGCTCAGTGATCCACCTCCATTGGTAGCTTGGCTATTCGATAATGAGCCTCCTAAATCGGGCTTGCTATTGGAATTCGAAAATGTTCCGGAAAGGTTAGGCTTCCCTTCATCGAAGTTGGAAAGCATTCCCGATAGATCAGGCTTTTCTTGAGTTGAGAGACTCCCTTGATTAAGACCAGAACTCAGGCTCGGTTTTGCGTTGCCACTATCTGAACCAGAATTGCTCAGGGAACCCTGAGTATTAGACAAAGAGCCTCCAACAGCTTTGGTGGCTGAGGTAAGAAAGGCCTCCAACAAATCATTATTAGGATTGGCGTTACTCAAGGAACCATTACGACCTAGGCGAATCAGGTTCAGTTCTCGCTTAACCTCTTCATTTCCCTTCAAACTATTAAGTTCCTCTTGTGCAATCTCTTCCATCATATTCGACATTTGTTTGCGACAAAAGAATGGCAAATAGCCCCTCAAAATGAAGTATTCGCACAATTTCATGTTGGCCGCATTCTGCGACTCATCTTGTCGACTTTCCTGAGCATTATGTTCCGAGACATCCGTTGGATGGAAGGCCAAAGCTCCTTTGCAAAACTCTGGTGAGAGCCCCTGCAGAGCGTAATATGCGCACAACCCTCTCCCATATTGCAGTCCGAACGATGGAAACGATCCTTTCGTGTTGATCTTTTGATCAGATTCCCTATTGTTGTCAGAGGGTGTCTTTGTATTCATTTCAAATTCTTCCACGGTCTCCGTCGCTTTCGCATCGGGGTGTCCAAACAGAGAGTGTACGTCAAGATCTGATGGCTCTCCCTGTTCATCTTTGACATGTGTTGTTACAGGAGGGGGTTCAAGTGCCTCGTTCTCCTTTCTGAGTGTTTCCCCTGAAGCGGTAACCTCTCTTAGATTGGCCAGACTTGCTCGCGATCGTCTTGGTAAAGTGTCAGGTCTGAAGACTGAGCGGCCTTGTTTGCCAGGGAAGGTTTGAGGATCTCCGTTTCTGATCAGATGCTGAGCCAGAGCTTCTGGGAAGGGCACTTGCATGTATCGGAGTTTTCCTCCATTAGAGGGTAGAATGGTCGTTGGAAGAACTAGGAGAAGCCCCCCGATCAACAGGAAGGAGGCCCACGAACCGTGGAGGCGCACGGTCATTATGGTTTCTGGATTTCTGGTGGGAGTGAATTGTGCAGCAGTCTGAAAGACGGATGGGACAACCATGTGGTTAATGCTGAGAAATTGAATAATGATGGTGGTTGGACGTTTTCGACTGGGCTTTGTCGTGCCGTCCATTCAAAAAATTCGAGTCATTATTATGTAGTGATTAATTGCTGGGGGTTAGCTGTCTTTCATTTCTCTGTCGCTGGATACCGTTCATGAAATAATTTAGCATTGATTGTTGAGCGATGGGTAGAGCTCGGAAAAGAAATGTCACAATTAATGCGGACAGGTTTCATAGAAATGCTATAGTTTAACAAAAAATGGTGATTTGAACTTGAACCTATCAGAAGGCATCTAAAAAGAATCGAAAGATCGAAAATGTTTGATTTAATTAAAAAGGCACAAAGAGTCAAAAATAAAAATAAAAGATGTCAGCCGTGTTTCTGGTCGAGAACAGCCAAAAATGGGAGAAACAAAAATATCATCGTTTGCAGATTTTTATTCACTCTACTTAAAAGTGAGAGTGTTTTATCAGTTTGACATCCTGAAAAACGTTTGACTCTTTCTAGTTGTGTAAAGTCAACAAGGTTTTAAGTAGAATGTAGACTCCACCAGTGCTCACTATATCGAGCCAACTTTATCCAGTATTATTTATGATTAAACAACAAGACTGAGCAGATTTCCAGATTAAACAATTTGCTCAAGTATGTATTTGTTCATTGATTCTTGTCATTGATGTAGGTGTTCTTGATGAAAGAGCAATGGGACATGCACAATGTTTGCTTCAGTGAGGGTTTTAAATCATACCGCCCGTGGTAAAACAAGGCCGTTGGCTGTACTGGGTTGCTCGGCTAATTTGGGCAAATTCAAGTCATTTCAATTTTAGCGTGTATTCAATGAGTCTAGGTCTCTGGGAATGACCTTTGCTTTTCATTTAGATACCTCTGCTTTCATATGGTTGATAATGGGTTGAGTCTATTTTGTAGAAAGTAAAATTATACATTACCAGAAAGAAGTAGTGAAAATAATATATTTCTCTGTCTAGGAAACATTTTTAAATATGAAAATAAATCTATGAAATCAACTGAACAAATATGGGTCAACAAATAAATGTTTGGATCATTGTTAAGCACGGTGGGCATTAGATTTTTGGACATTTTGCCCACCCTCGTCCAAAAGGTGTCCAAAAGTGTCAAAAAATAATCATTCGAAAAACTATGTTCAAACATTCTTAAAATTACATTCTTCAAACTTCTTTTCCAAAATAATTTCACTTGACGACATCTTATCAAGAATAAGTCAATTCAGCATTTTTCCCACGTTTTGGACGACGCTCAGTCGTCAAAAAAAAGAGTGGGAAGTTCAAATGTCCAGTTGGCTCAAGTAATTGGCTCATTTGATGTATCAAATATAAGTTTATTCATGCTGAATTGGTTTATTCTTGATAAAATTTCGCCAATTGACCTTATTTTGGCAAGAAAGTTTTTATTTTTGGACACACTTATTTTTGGACACTTTTGTACAAGGTTGGACAAAATGTCCAAAAATCAAATGCCCACCCTGCACTAGGGTGCCCAAAATTCTCTCCATGTCGAAAAATGCCCACCCTGGTGTTAAGTCCTATTTTTTGAGTAGCACTAGGCTTGCTTAAGTGTTGTTTATTCAATTACCCTGAAAGCGAATTTTGCATAGTATTTACCTAAATCCAGCCAAGAAGCGCGGAGATCATGAGTGGGAGGCTAGCAATGAGAATTATGATTTCCAGCAAAAACGAACCATTTGCGTTCTTCTGCAAATGAGACCTGGCTGGCATTAAGAAGAACACGTATTTCAAATTTCAGCCCAATCGAATGCCGGAGTGAAAAGTTATGCCTTCTCAAACTTATATACTGAAGAGAGCATAGAATGAATGAACTCGCCCTTTTGTGGTAAAACGATTACCACAAAAGGGCAAGGTCATTCATTCTCGGTAGGATTTGAACTGAACTTTGAGTGAGCATAACTTTTGTCTCCGACGTTCGATGGAGCTGAAAATTGAAATACGTATTCTTATCAATCTATGCAAGGCCTCATTTGCAGAAGAACGTAATTGAAATGTTCTTACTGGAAATCATTATTCTCATTGCTAGCCTCCCACTCCATGATTCCAGTGCTTCTTGATCCACCCAAGGTATCTTAAAGTGAAATATCGATCATTTCCACAAAACTGCACGGTGAAATTAAAATGACTTGGATTTGCCGAAATGGGCCTAGCAACTCAGCACAGCCAATGGGTCCGTTTTACCGCTAGTGTTATGATTCAAAACGCTCCCTTGAGCAACCTTTGTGCATATCTCATTGAAAAAAACCGATTTCTGTCACCTAGATGGCTTTCATACAGATAAACACACATTGTCATGGGTGTCTTGTTGTTCTTGGGAAATATTTTTGGCCTTACTTGATTATCAGAAACAGGGAACCAAAATTATCCAATTTAAAAATTAGATACTTTTTTTAAAAAGCCCTTGTTTCGCGAATTTCAAATATTTCCCCTTTTTTTAATTTTATTTTTTTTGACTTTTTTAGAATTTTCATAAAGATTTGACACCATTTTTGTGAAGAAACCTGGCAAGGTCAATCAGCAATGTCAGATGACAGTTTTCGAACCAACAAAACCCTGAGTGTCGTGGATAATTGGCAAATGCTCAACCCCTGCGCTACGGCTGCTTGCCTTATTTCGACTTTGAAAAATGAGGACGAAAATTTTCGACTAAACCCAAAATTTGAAACTGTCATCTGAGCAACAGTTGTGATATGAAGCTTAAGATAAGTATAACCCTTAAATATTGGGAGCCTTTGCCCTTGTTTTGCCTCTATCAAGATACATATTTTTAAGCTGCAATTGTAGTGCTCAATACAAAAAGGCTTTTTTGTGCTGGCTAATTGGGAATTACGTAGAGCCGGGAAAGATAAGTATGTCTCCAAAATAATATTTGAGACAAAAGAGAAATTGATAATATGTTCACCGACGATCCGACGATAGCAACTAAAAATTATCTTCATTCTTCAAGATTTTCATTTCAACTTGTTGCAAATGAATGTTGTTTTTACTTATTTTGATAGAATTTTTCTATTTGTCTCCCAAGACTATTTTTGCATTTCATTCATCGATTGGCTCAATTTTCTGGAACCTCTCAACTTGATTCAGGAATGGTAGCAATGTTTATCAATCAATCAATCAATCAATCAATCAATCAATAAGTTTATGTTTGTATGCCAATTTTTTTGAACCAGCTTTTATAATCAGATGTGTTGTTAAATTTAATTTGCAAAGCACCTGTAACAACGGCTTGTAGAGGTTTACCCATATTTTTTCAAAATATTAGTTCGTGCCCAATTTCATCCGACATATAGAATGCCAATCAAAGAAAAAGGAAGATCAACGGGACAATATTGATTGAAAATTATGGTTTGGGATTTCCTTGCTAACATTTTTTCCGAGAATCATTACACATTACTTCATTTCGAATGATGCATTGATGTTGCTTCTTACAACAAACCACAAAATTTTGTCCTAATGAAACCCAAAATTTTAAAAAAATTGGAGAGCTTTTTTCCACAAATGATTTCGGAAAACACGTTTGTCCAAAGCCTAGTTACAAGATAATCTTTGATATTTGCCTCAAATCTCCATTTCAAGCAAGTGAAATTGACCTACACGAATAATTTCAACACAAGGTCAAGCACAAAGTACGTCTAAGTCGAGATAGGATTATCATATTGATAGACTAATTAGCTCATCTTTTACAAAAGTGATTGATCTTTGACCAAACGCATAGATGACCCACTAAAAGATGCATTGAGTTTCGGCATAAATCCGATTTGAAACAAGCAATCAAGTATTTCATCGAAGGAGCTAAAAATTGTGCCCATTTTGAAGCAATAGGGCAGAACTCTACCTAAAATTGTCCTTTCTAAAGATGATATTCGCTCAATTACGATCACTGAGTAAATCTACAATTCGATCAGCTAAAGAAAGTTAAAGACTTACCTTTGATTTGTCCAACACGTTTGAATTTGCCCAAATGTGAGCTCTTTCTCGGCCTACGAGCAACTGAAACGTCTTGGAACCTAGAATTGAGTGCAATCTACGGTCCACACTAGGCCCAAACTACGTACTGCTGTCATTCCGCACCTTCTTTTCTTCAATTATATTTCTCCCCTTGACTTGCGGTTGGGTGTAGAAGCCAACACAAGCCGCCCTCCTCCAATAATCCATCTATCCATCCACCCTCACAACCCTTTCGTTGCTTAGAAGCCAACAGATGGACCTCTTAATCACGTCGATTCGGTTTTCGCATTAGTCACGAGTATGTGATTTGTCTGTTGGACTTTAAAGGAAACTAAGATCAACCTACTTAATAAATGCCTCGCGGTTTAAAAAGTACTGTATTATGAGTGGTTTGACACTGCTTGAGTACATACAAGCAGTCTTCTCTGTGTGTTTAAGTCATTTCCACTTGGTTTAGGTGTGTAATAAAACGTTTGAGATTGAGACTGAGTATTCTCGCAAAGTATCTGTCGAGAATCTTGCGCTGGATTGTGTTTAAGAGGCGAATTGTTGTAATGTATAGTTGGTTGAGTGTGCCCAAGTATGTTGACTCTTACCTTTCGCGGAAGTCAGTCATCAATGAAACTCACCACTGAATCCATCCACCACCACATAATGTTATACTCTACCTGGGGTAAGATCCACGGAAGAGTTGCTCAACCCCCTCAATCAAGTTCATCAATGAGACGACGAAATTCAACCCTTGAAATTGTCAAATCCCAATCACTTGGAAAAGCAGGCCAAAATGAAAAGACCCTCTTCAAGTCTTTGTAGATTGACAAAATAAGAATTGATATTTTGAGCAATCCAAAATGTTCTTTGGTAATATTGTTTAACTTCGACACGACGTGAATCATTGACATTGCCAAAAGAAATATCAAGATATGTAGGTTGATCGTGAAATCACGTAATATTCCTTTTGATATTTTTTATTGTGAAAACATGAATTTTTCATGTTTTACCATACAATTTGGCCATCGTTTTCGTTGATTAGGGCAGGCATGCGGCTCTTTTCTGGTCCCTGATGGTCCTGGATACATTGGATGGACTTGCTCAATTTCATCTCTCACCATATTGTAGCATTTGGCAACCCCAATTTCCTGTGTTCCATAATGACCCCTCGCCATATTTGAACCTCGCAAATAGTTCATTTGATTTGCTAAATACTTGGTTGGAAAAGTCAGAAATAAAAATTCCCCCTAGTTCGCCGACGATTATTTTTCCCTTGAAGGTACGCTTTTGAAAACAAAGCGTCCGTGACTTCGACTGTTTTCTGCCTTTCCAAAATTTGGCTAAATAAAAAATATGGCAACATTAAGGGCAAAAAACACATGTTACTCAAGAACTATTGTCGGCGGGTCTTTATGGGCTTTATATTTTTTTTGCGAGAACAACCTTTTCCGAGTTAAGGACATGGCTTGCTGTTCCTTTTTGTATAAATCACCCGGTTGATCAATGAATAGTATTTCTCATCCTGTTTTGATTTAACTGTTTGGAAACTAGTCATTGTTTTTCAGTTTTTGAAGTTTCTTTTGAAAAAAAAATTTGCTGGTGGCTTACTAAAATACGTACCTTACACAAAAGGAATTTCTCGATATAAGAAAATCTCTCAATATCAGAAAAAACAGCTATTTTTTGCCATTTGGCAGAAAATGGCAGAAATTCATCAAAACACATGGCAGAAATGGGAAATGGCAGAAATTCATGCGAAAACGAAACAGACAATGGCAGAAATTCACGCGCAAAAAAAGTGACAGAAAATGGTAGAAATTCACGCAAAAAAAGTGTCAAACAATGCCAGAAATTTACACGAAAAAGTGGCAGAAAATGGCATGAAGTCTTGCGAAAACGTGGCAGAAAATGGCAGAATTCATGCGAAAACGTGGCAGAAAATGGCAGAATTCATGCGAAAACGTGGCAGAAAATGGCAGAATTCATGCGAAAAATCACTACTAGAACACAATACTTCTAAAGTAAATACTAGTTAAGGATTGGGGTCTGCGAGGTCTGGGGATTAAAGGTTGCAAGGGTTGGAGGGAACCGCTTTGTTATTTTAACGTGGCCATACTTACACTTGGGGTTAAAGCAATTTCCAAATCTCATCGATTTAATACACAGGTAGGGATGAAAATACTTACAATTTTCCTTGTAACATCCTTTCTTATTAAGTTTTTCCAGTTCAAATTGATCTAGATTTGGACACGATTTGGCGTCATGGTGAGTGCACCCGCTTTTCCTATTGGGACAATGTTGTCTCTAATAAATGTTGCAAATCTACGCCAGTTTATTCTACATCGTTCTTCAATTCAGGAGAGTCTACGTACGTTCTGAGAAGAACTAGAAGAACTAGTCTTTTCGTTGTCTTTTGGTTTTGCATTGTCAAGGGGTTTGGTACAGATTACCCACGCATTTAGAGCTTCTATTATAAATTTCTTAGTCATCACTGCCCTAGACAACAAGTTCAAGACAGCGTTTGGAACCTCGTCACTTACAGAGTTTGGGATTTGATCCATCGCCTCGGAAAGATTGCAGGTGAATCAAATTTTCGATAGCTTCTGGTGAAATCAGCAATTTGTAGTAAAGCGCTTGATTCTCTAAAGAAATTGCCAGTTGACTGTTTAGGACAATTTTGACGGATTTTTAATGTTATGTTTGTGCTGTCGAATGATTGAATAAAAGTGTTACAATCCTTTCAATCGTATCATTATTTGAATAGTTGGGATACACAACTTAAATATTACCGTGGACCGTTAGGATCCAGGAGGAGTGCCAAAACTCTGAAATTTTATGTGACACTTGTTTCTTTTAAATTGGTCATGTGGATCAAAAATTACAGGCTTTTGATTGTTGAAAATAACGAAGATGATACTGTTAGTCCATGGGAAACTGATAAGGTAACTAATGCTGACTGAAAATCCACGTTTCGTGTCCAGGGTAAAATCTGATTTCCCAACAAGAACCTCCAAGTGCATAAAGGTTTCAAGGAGTTTCTCTTCTTCCAAGAAATACTGTCTACTTGGTCTACTTTTGGGTACGTAAAGAACTTCTTCTTCTACGGCGTGTACTTTATTTAACAAACTGTCTATGTACCCAATTATTCTTTAGATCTCATAGGCCAAAGGAATATTTTTTTTTTTTTGGGGGGGGGGGGGGGATTTTTTAATACCGCTACAAGGAATGGGATTCCCTGTAAAGAGAGTTAATGATTAATTTAGTTTATAAAATTACGGTTTATATGAGATTTGATCTACCAATGAGTTAATGTTGGCAGATCTGTACAACCCTTGAATAGTGGGTTGGTCTGGAATAGTATTCAAAAATTTGTCCAATCCTGCCTTAAATGTTGTTAGAGGATCAGATCCTACATATTCCCGACGAAGACTTGTTTTGGGCCAGAAAAAAGTTTTTCCCATTTCAAAAAAAATTGGGACCTCTTATGTGTGGATTGACTTTGATGATTGACAGACCTCAAAAAAACAAAGGAGACTCCTCTTCTCTATGACTCATCTAAGATTTGAAATAAAAGAAAGCAGGCTAGGAGTGAAGGATCGGTGTTTTATAAAAAAATCTTATGAATATCTAGCTAGGTCAATCAAATCTGAACTCAAAATTCATGCTCTGTGGTACACTACATACAGTGTACACTTTCTTAAGTTAAGTCCAAAAGTAATGAATGATTTTGCCGTCGTTTGATAATTTTCGGTATAAAAGAGCAACCTCATTCATTTTAAGCTTTTTTGAAAAGATCTTTACGTCGGCACCATCCGTCAGTCCGACAAACTGAAAAAGTAGTCTATCAAACACAAGCATGGCCATTTTTTTACAAAGGAATGCAATTAACGTACTAGGTGGGGTGAAAAGTAACCTCCTTGACCAACAAAATGCAATGCTATTGCAAAATATGCTTATAGTGCCTTGTAGTCCATTCATATTTAGGCCTACATTTCAAATTTCAATGGATTATTGCCCTTCATTTTGTTTTGACAGCTCATTGATGATGACGTGTTTGGTTGGCATCATGTCGAAAATGGATCAAGACGATTTCCGTTTTGTCTCAAAAATTTATTTTTTACTAAGCAAAATGGCGCAGGAAGCAAAAGAAAAGTTTAGTAAATGTAATGAGATAAATGGGCCGTCAGATCATACATTTCAAATTTCAATGGATTATTGCCCTTCATTTTATTTGACAACTGATTGAGGTTGACTAGTTTGGCATCATGTTGAAAATGAATCTTATGATTTTACGGATAAAAACGTCAAAAAAGTTCATGAAATGGGGCCGGCTGACCGGAAAGTGAAGGTGCTTGAGCTGGTAGCGAACATTAAGACTAAACTGAACTTTTTGTCAATTTCATCAGTAATTGTTTCGGAGGGCCTTCGACAACGTCTTTGATTGGTAGTAGTGGAGACCACGAAATTGGCAAAACTAATAAATAATGGTATGATCTGACGGCCCATTTATCTCATTACATTTACTAAACTTTTCTTTTGCTTCCTGCGCCATTTTGCTTAGTAAAAAATAAATTTTTGAGACAAAACGGAAATCGTCTTGATCCATTTTCGACATGATGCCAACCAAACACGTCATCATCAATGAGCTGTCAAAACAAAATGAAGGGCAATAATCCATTGAAATTTGAAATGTAGGCCTAAATATGAATGGACTACAAGGCACTATAAGTTTTTTTGCACTAGCATTGCATCTTGGCGGTCAAGGAAGTTACTTTTCACTCCACCTAGTATTTCTACTAGAAATAAGAACTCCCATCATTAGGTCTGTTGATTTCATTGCTTTATACTTTTATAGGCGAGAAACTCCAAGACTCTAACTCTAATATGGCATTTTCAATGATCTTCAAGGAGTTGATGAAATGTCAGGAATTCGATGGAATGAGAATAGTACTCCAATTTTCAGCTTTGACTGCATTATCTAAAGGTGGTTTAAAAGGTACTAAAGCTCATCGCCATTATGCCATTATGTATAATATGATTGTACGTAATCCTTTCACCCGAATATATTAAAAAAACTGTCAGATTAACATTATTTACCCTTTGAGTGTAATAGTAGTGGGCATAAATGTAATTGTCTTAACCTAAAGGTTATTAGTATTTTGTTAATACAAAATTCGTTATGCGCATGAAAAGCGGCAATCGAAATCCTAACACTAATCTAAAGCTAACCTATTTTTCTAGGTATTTTTCTGCAATAGACTTTTCTGCTTGATTCATCCTGAAACAGTAAAAAAAGAAGCAAAATTAAAAACAAATTTTCCAAAATCTGAAAATTGTGAAAAGTAGTTCTTAGAATCCTAGCATGTTTGATTTCTTGACCTTGACTCTGCCATAAAAGATAAATAGTAGTGAAATACTTCTCTTTGCACTGCAGTGTTAAATCTTAATATTGAATGTAAAAGGTTGGCATTTTTCGGCTAGATTTACTAGTTGATTCAAGATCACAGTTTTCTGGTAAACGTCTCAAGCATACATAAATTGCGTAAATATACTAGTATCATATGATAGCAATAATTACGGGATACAAGATTATCACGATGTCAGGCCCATTAAATGATCTAGTTTATCTAGAAATACCTGGCCTTCAAGATAACAAAAAAGCGTTGATCTCTCTCTTTTTCTCTCGGTTGGAGCTCATTTCTTGCTCACTTACTCTCGTGCGATCTTCCTTCTTTCGGGGTCTATCTTCATTGGTTCAGAACCCAGAAGACAATGACAGTTCCTTCGTGATTAAAGTTTTAATCTTTTCTGAACACCAACACTTTACATTATTCGTGGTTGCTCCAGTCCCGAAAACAGTGATACCATGTCTGGTAACGAAAGAGAGAGCTGGGGAAACCATTGCGAGTTCTTCCTCACCAGTTTGGGACTGGCTGTGGGATTAGGCAATGTGTGGCGTTTCCCCTATGTTTGTTACACAAATGGCGCAGGATCCTTTCTCATCCCATACATTTTGATGCTGTTCATTGTCGGGATTCCAGCGCTATTTGTGGAATCGTCCATTGGACAATATGGACGGGCTGGAGCCAACAAAGTAAGATTCAATGAGTTTGGATCAAAGATTCAGGGTGTTCAATTTCGTTTTATTCGTAGGTGTTTGGTCGTTTGGTCCCCATTTTCAAAGGTCTGGGCTATGGCATGTTGGTAGTTCGGTTCCTGGTCAACGTATACTACGTTGTGATCTGTGCTTGGGCGCTGTTCTATCTATTTGCCGGATTCACAGCTCATTTGCCCTGGAATGGATGTGTCAATTCGTGGAACACCGATGATTGCTACGACATCGATCAAGCCGAGGATTGCAACCCGGGGTTGGACTATGAAGATTGGAATATGACTTTTTATCAGAAAAATTGCACTACCAAAGAATCTTACTGCCAGAGTCATGGATATGAGGGATACGATCCCGATCTCGAGCTTTGTATCGCGGGAGATCTCTCTGGAATTGGTGACACGAATTTTACCGAAGTTCTTCAGAGCCGGAGCATATCGCCTGCCGAGGATTATTTGAATGGCCGAGTGCTTGGCTTAACCAAGAACTTTTCCAGTGGTGAACAATATGATTGGTATGATTTTGGAGGACTCCGATGGGAGTTGTGCCTGTGCCTATTGTTAGCCTGGCTTTTGGTGGTCTTAAGTCTCATCAAAGGCTTGCAATCTTTGGGCAAAGCCGCCTATGTGATCACGTTATCGCCGTACTTTGTGCTCACCGCTCTCTTGATTTACACCACTCAATTGGAAGGATCTGGCAACGGAATCAACTATTACCTGGCTCCTGAATGGGAAAAACTCGCCGAAGTTCAAATTTGGTCCAAGGCTGCTTCTCAGATCCTTTTCTCGCTCTCTGTGGGATTTGGATCTCAATTGGTTCTGTCAAGTTATAATCAATTCAAGAATAATACCCAACGAGATTCGATTTTGATCTCGATATGCAACTCATTGACCAGCATCTATGCCGGTTTTGTGGTGTTCTCCATCCTTGGCTATCTCGAGTACAAAACGAAGTCTCCAATTGATCAGGTAAGGATCGACTACCAAATAAAAAGTACAGATTTTATCAGGATTTTCTAATTCTTAGGTCGTCCAAGGTGGAATTAGCCTGGCGTTTGTTTCCTACCCAACGGCAGTGTTAGAAATGACCCCACCTCCTTTGTGGTCTTTCCTGTTCTTCTTTATGTTGATCAATTTGGCTTTGTCATCGATTTGCGGCGGAGTTCAAACTTTCATTGCCTTCATCTTAGATGAGAAGCCGGAATGGACTCGTCACCGTGTCAAAATCGTGATCGTCGTTTGCATCATTTACTTCCTTCTGGGATTGCCCATGTGTATGAACGGAGGGATTCATTTATTCACCATTTTCGACAAGAGAACCACTTCCTCGCTCCTGTTTATTACCATGTTGGAAATCATCATTGTGGCTTGGATATACGGAATCAACAGATTCCTTAGGGCAACCAGCGAAATGAACGTGCCCATTCCATCTTTTGTCGCTTGGCTCTGGCGAATCATGCTAGTGATCATCACCCCTTTGCTATTGGCGGTGATTACGATTCTCTCCTGGATCAACCACGAAGATATGGCCTACAATGACTACGTTTACCCAAACTCTGTACAAATATGCGGCTGGGTTATGGAGCTCTTTCCCTTAGGAGTCACCGCCGTTTACCCCTTTTGGACGTTATGGAAGTCTAGATCAAAAGAGGGCCGATTAATCGATCTTCTATTCAAACCAACCGATTCATGGTATGATGCACATATTTTGGAAGAACAAAATGCGGCTGCAGCAGATTTAACTAGCTTGAAGTCTGTTGCTAGTCGGGAGTCCGAGTCCAGTGGTTCAGACGGAAAGGATAATGGTGGCTTTAAGAAAGATTAGCGTCGCAATCGACAAGACATTTAGAATGCCAGTATGTATAAATTAAGGAAGATATTCCTTGGCCTTGAATCCAAATCCTAATGAATATTTCTTGAAACAAAAAATGTGTTTTGCCCAATTTGTTGCTTTTTATTGAATTTTGAAGCAAAATGTCAATCTTACGAAAATGCCAATACATGAGCTGATAAAAACATTGTTTGCCTACTTTTTATTTCTCAGGTTCTTGATACGACATTGAAACTAAACTTGACCACACCTGGAATTTCGCCTTGAATCACATCGCCATTCTTCACAGGCCCAACTCCGGCTGGAGTCCCGGTCAAGATAAGGTCTCCCTCGTTCAATGTGAAGTATTTAGAAATATAGCTTATCAGATAAGGGACTCTGAATATCATATCCCTGGTGTGTCCATTTTGACGCTCTGTGTCATTAACGTTGCACAACAATTGGACGTCATTGGGATCGGGAATCGCATCCTTGGGAATGAATTTGCTCACTGGACACGAAGTGTCGAAGCACTTGGCCATCGTCCAAGGATGACCTTTTTTCTTGGCCTCATTCTGAAAATACGGCTTCGTTTCAATTGATCTTATTTATGAAAATGAAAAACTTTGTATGGAACAATGAACTTGTGGATGCACGATTTTTTAAAAATACAACTTTGCTGCCTACCTGGAAATCTCGAGCAGTCATGTCGAGAGCCAAAATGTATCCACCGACATATTTCATGGCATCCGCTTCGGTTACATTTTTGCATTTGGATTGAATGACAATCCCTAACTCAATTTCATGATGTATTTCACTGCATCCTAAAGGAATCTTTAAAAAAAGCAGAGCCCGCTTAAACTTTGATCAAAATTGCACGACTTTTGCAATCCCGTTTCTCACTTCAATGGATTCTCCTTCATGGATAATAGATGCTGGAGGTTTCATAAACAACAACGGCTTGGTGGGAACCGCATTTCCCAATTCTGCCGCATGCTCTCTGGAATAGAAGTATTAATAAGGCTTAAAGCCCATCAAGTGACAAGACTCTAACAAGCTTCATATTACTTGTAATTTCGACCGACACCCACAATGGTTCGGCACAGTTGGGAAAATCTCTGCAATCCGGACATGTCTTTGTACTTCCAAGTGCAATTCCAGTTTTCGTTTCTTGTTTCCAGTCACAAACACAACATTGATAGCAAGAGGTTGCTCGCAAAAGTTCATCATGCACTTAGTACGTATCTTGACATTTTTAGGATTCAGAATTAAGGATGTGCGAGGATTATGGAGCATGCTCTTGAGATGCCATGTATATTGAGAACTTAAAGATAGATTTGCTATGGATTGACATTTTAAAACAAGTCCGAAGGTGTCCAGAATTAACTCGTAAGTATGCTGCTTTTTGTCTTTCCCGCCCAATCCAGTTTTGCTCAGATAAGTTCAAAACATTGCGGCGTCGGCGAGATAACTCAAGTGATATTGGCGTTGAAATGGATATCTTGGAATCCTTGAATAAACGAGGCGTTTTGCTGAAGATAATCCGCCAATCTTCCGGCGTGTACGTTTGCTATTCGGACGGGGTATGGAAAATTCAACCCCGATTAAGCTCGGTCTCTGAGGACGAATCCAAATTAGAGGAAGATATTTGGGATGACGACTCAGATCTCTTTCCAGAGCTTGACTCTCAAGACCTCTTTGCGTCAGCCTCGGAGGCCAAAAGGCCGAGGTTGCATTGTGGAGAGAAAGATGAACTTCTATTCAAGTACAAAACTCCGGCTTTAGCTTTTGCGGATTATCAAGGTCAACTACTTTCGTTGCATCAGAAGTCCTCTTCCCATGTTTATGTCGAGATTTGTCAAATTTCAACATGGACCTGTACAAATTCATGCTTGGCCAAGATCCCTCTTTCAAAGGGTTCGAGAACGGATGCCAAATATTGGATGCACATCCTTCCTAAGAGTAATGTTGTGCCTGAGCTGATTGACTTCATGGCTCTCAAGATCACAGACTTGTCTCATGTCTTATTGATCAAAGTTCCATTTCAAAAACTATTTGTGGTTCCCATTACTTTTGGTGGAAATGTGGAAAGAGTGCTTCAAGTCTCCGAAGAACTGGATGTTGTTAGCAAGGTGGATATTTTTGTAAAACTTTACCTTTATTGCGACGTGGATCGCACCTTGCATGAGGATATCGTCGACCGGATCTTGAGCAATGCCCAAGTTTCGTTGGAAAACAATCACAATTTTGTATCAAGGGATGATATCAGGGAAGTCTTCCCCTTCCAAGATGGCTTCTTGATGTTGCTTCAGGATGGCAAGCTGTGGGAATATTTGAAAATTGGAAGTCAAGTCAGAAGAACTCTCCTACCCATTCAACTTGTCGCTTTGGTTCATCTCAATTGGGACGGATCTGGGGTAGTCTTAACCCAAATTTTTGACCAATACTTACTGAAAGTACCATTCAATGAGCCTTTGAACATAACTAACACCTTTCAAACTGATTTCGGAATGATACGAGAGGCTTTAGAAAATGTAGAAGAACTGGAACGGCTCAATCAAATTCGGTTGAAACAAGAAGCTTTATTGAAACAGATCAAAATTGCCGTTCACTTAAGAGGACATGAAGACCTGAGCAAAGTTTTAAGAACCCAAATTTCAATCCGGCCGTTGAAAAATTTCGGCATCGATAATGGATTCAGGTCTATCATCAAGTTTGTAAATGAATCCACTCATAACCTGATGGGAGATTTTTGGTCCCTACACATAACATTTACCACCAAGAACTCTGAATTGTCGTGTTGTTATCCACTTAGTATTCCCCACGAACTGAAAAGTGGATCAAGTTTTATTGCTCATGTGGATGTCCCCGAATATTTTCGACTCTGCCACCTGCCAATTGATGTTCGAGGAGATCTGGAATTCAATTCAAAGTTCAACCAAAAAGGTGTAATCCTCTTCAAAACAGTTTTCAAGGCCCGGTTGAACACGATTCATTTTTTGTCAGTGCAGTGCGGTTCCACCAATGGTATTGCATTCACAAGTTCAAATCAGAGTTCATGCGAGGATTTGATTCGAAACTGGACTATTTCCAAGTATCCCTCATTATCCTTAGATGTCTTGAAGAGACCAACTGATGTGTTCTCAATCTATGTCGAAATGACATCGGAAGTGCT
Organism: Tigriopus japonicus; assembly: GCA_010645155.1. NCBI lineage: Eukaryota > Metazoa > Arthropoda > Copepoda > Harpacticoida > Harpacticidae > Tigriopus > Tigriopus japonicus. The sequence continues at coordinate 5,009,446 of CM021323.1, forward strand.
TCAAAATTTCAAGGACATTGCCTTATTCCAAGATATCTTAGAAGGTTCCCAATCTGTGTACAAAGTGAATTTGTTTGATAATGGGCTGACTATAAACGTGACCGACAATACCTGGACCATCTCTGGAATTGATGGAAATATCCTTGAGAAAATATATCAAGACTTGTGCCATTTGAAAAGAACCTTTGCTCTTCAAGTGAAAGATGGGAAAGTGGAGATGAACAAAGCTATGGTTTCTAAGGCTTTCGAGCTCCAGTATGAGCTTGGCTTGCTTGATCAAGATGATCCAAACGATGAAAACGTGGCTATTTTGAATCGATGCATGGAGTCTTTCAAGTTGGACATTGGTGCCAAAATTTGTTAATTTGCAGGTAAGAATTCAATTTATTTTGGGAGTTTTGGCACACAAATATTTACAACAGACACTAAGAAAACGACATTTTGATGGAATATTTGGTCTCAAATCAGGAATCGTTTATCAATCAAAGTCTTTCTTGCCAAGTTCTGTTTTCCCAAGTGATATCGCGTAAAATTCAGGCACTGAAATAGAATCAACGTAAGATTAATCTCTCTTTGGAAAAAAGGAGAGTGTCTTGTAGATGTATTACTAACCTCAGCCACGAAGTAGGTTATGATTCCGGCCAAGACAAAGTCCTCAGCAAAGAGATCGACAAAAATGAACACCATCATATCAAACGTCAACAAAGAACATTCATTTCCATAGAAGAGCACTGCGTCGAATGAATGGCCACTATCTAAAAAGAGGAAACCAAAGTCTGGTGAATAGTATTATGCCAATGTGAGCCTAGAAACACTTGCCTGCATAGAAAATAGCCTTCTCTGTAATATTCACGTCTTGAAACTCGACATCTAGAATCTTTTCCAAAACCAACTTGTCTTTGATCTCGTAATCCAAATCTTTGAGCGCCTACAATGTGGAAAAGAGTAAAATAAAGAGTTTTCGATCGTGGAAAAAGCGAAGAGATCGTACGTGTTCCAGAAACCGAGTGAGGAACTTGTTCATTGTCGAGTAAGCTTCAACCATATGATGAATTGCGTTTCCCGAGAGCTTGGAGATCCTTGGACCGCCCTTGATGCCGGCCAAATCGGTGGCAGGAGTTACTATTTTGTCGTAGTATGACTTCAACTTTGTGGGCAAAGTCATGGTAAAGCTTTGATCATCAGTTTGGGCCTGAAGTCCTCGATGAGGACAGCGATCATCCGCTTCTCGTTGAAGTTGTTCAATGAGAGTCGCCATATCAGTGTCTGCAGATCCATGGGCGGACCTTTGGGAGTAACACTTCAAGTTTTGATTGTTTTTTGGGGGGTAGTGTGTTAAATTTCTTACTTTCCGTGGATGTAGTAACCAAAGTTATTTGTAGCCAAAATGAAGACGGAAATATTTGAGAGTGAGCACACATCCGCAAATTGTTCCATTTTATTTTCCACAAGGCCCGCGTAAATCAAGGTCCAAAAAATGACTTGAACAAAGGCTACCCCCAAATAGACCACCACTGCCAATGCAAAACGACAAACGAAGCTGTAATTGCTGTGGTATTCGCCATCTTTAAAGGAGAGAGTCATCTTTGGATCCGCGGTGGTGAAATGTTCTAGACCAATTACCTGTAGAAAAGAATCCTTTATTGAGCCAATTTCATTGCGCCACCTGGATTCTAACGCGTTTTGAAAATGATAAAAAACAATCCATTATTTAAGGATTCTTAGAAAGTTTCAGTATTTTACAAGAAAAAACACAATCTTTTCCTCTCTGAGTAAATCAATTGTAGTTTACTTGATCTTACTTTTGAAAATAGTTTGATTCCGATTTAGCCATCTTGATTTCCTCTCTAATATGCATGCTGCTGTACGCAATACCGAATCTTGGACAAATTTGGTGCCTTAGTTTTTCTCACTAACGTTGACACCACTTCATCTTGTTCCAAAAACAGTAATTAACCGAGTTTGAAAACTTATTTTTCTTCATAAAGTTGCAGAAAGAAAAAAACTGAAAATCATTGACCATGAAGCCACTAAAGCCTACTTAAAAACTAGGGGACATTGTGCCACACAAAAACGAAATTATTACAGATGGACAAAAGTAATGTTCTAGTTCTATTAGCTCCTAGTCATTTCAAAAAAGTTATAAAGTTTTCTGTCGATGCTCAAGTGTGGGCCTTGCAGTAGTACTGACCTAGTGTAGACTACGAAAACCTTCGAAAACTCGGCTCTTTCCGTAGTCTATGATTCATGAATGATAGACTTACTTGAAAGAGAAGGATAAGGATAATGATTTGAAGTCCGACATTGGTTTTTCGACGAGTTTGGAGTTCATTCCATTCGTTTGCTACAAGATAGGTTCTCCACACGGAAACTGCTTCTTCTTTGGCGAGGTCACTTGAATTTACGCAAGAAGAGACGGCCTTAGGTCTTTCCCAATCCAATAAAAAGATGTCTACTGTGATTTGAGATATGATCAAATGGACCATATCTATTACCTGTTAAATTAAGTATATTTACATGTACATAACATTTTTCGTTTTAATGTAGTTAAATTGTGTGTACCTTCAGGGCAAAGATTGCAATAATGTAGTACTTTACCAGCATTTCTTGATCTGGGCTTGGGAGCATTACGTGAAGGTGATCTTGAAATTTGAAGAATGAAGTCCACACCAGGCTTGAGAAAAATATAATAATAAGAAATATATGAGCGAGATTCCCACAAGTAAATAAAACAAGTTTGACAATGGTCAATGGATCAATGGTCAGTTTTCCTGAGCGACGTGACCACGACCACGTTTGGACGCCGGACCATAAAACCGCAAAAACACTCATAACACCGGCAGAGATCTGAAATGCAACAAGTATTTTCAAATTTAATTGTAATTTTACTACGCCAATTTTTTTTTTGAAGAACTGGCTTACTTCAATGTCTTTTCTGGACTCTTTCATGTCCATTTCGTAATTCACTTCGAAACTGAAATCTAAGCCTTCTTCGCTTTTTTCCAAAGCATCCCGAGAGATCTCTCCATATTCAATAACCACAATTGGTGGATAAATCCGGCCAGCCTTCTTGGGATCCTCTCTCGTGTTTAGCATTTTTATCCTTGAATTCAGTTGAGCTACATGTTATAGTCGTTACTAAAATACATTAAGCATGTTTTCTATTTACTTGATCTCCATTTTGCTCAGATAACGAACATGTTTGGGTTGGCCACTATGAATCTCTTCATTTGACACTGGGATTCCAGATATTGTATCCACGAGAAAGAACCTCGTTGTGAATTGCCATCTGCTCTTTTCTTCGTCCTGAAAAAGGATCATTCGAAATCATGCTCAAGTGTGCAAATGCCCAATTCCTTTCTCTGCATGTAATCAATGTACCTGATTTCTCTTTGTATTTAGAAGCAACATGGGCAAGGCAAACATCTTCTTTTCCTCATTATCTGCCATTTTGGTGGCATATGGAATATACAAATCATAGAACGTGGGTTCTCCACGGTTGAACAATTTGTGTGCGGGCATTTTGCACTTCTTCAGGTAGTTGGTGCCAAAAGAAAAGGCTGCGGCAAACTCTTGAAATGATCCATTACACATTTGAAAGAGCATGCCTTGAGCATTATCGATGGAGATTAATCGACCCCTCAAATCATACTGAGCTGCCGTAATATTGAGACGCGAGCCAGGGCCTTCGAAGTTGTAAACATTATTGATATCCTCTTCAGTAGGTACGCTCGTGGTCATTCGATCGGAAAAGAACAAATGCGGAATCTGAGAAAGGCGATCTCTCATACTCAACGTGAAGATTAGGTCGCAAGATGGATGACTGACATCATGCAGAGCCATTGTGCACAAGTTTGCCAATAAATGGCAAGCTGATGTGTTTTTATGTTTCTAAATGGTATGACATAATGATATTAGAATTGAAGTGACAAGAGAATCTATAACGTACGAAATCGAAAAGACTTACGTAGCACATGTAAGCTGCAACTTTGACATGTTCCTTGAAGAAAGCGGAATGGAACTCTTCGTTACCAAAATTGACGATCTCATCTTTACTTCCTGGGGAGTATCTTTCAGCAATGCCAAGATTCTCTGGGAGGCAAATTCCACCGACCAATGAACAATTGCACGAGGGTTCATTTCCAAGTAGTAAAGGAATCGATTGGCAAGGTACACATTGGGATTGGTCAGGGGATGGTTGAGAAAACCCTCGACAAGGCATGCACTGAATCGCTTTCAGTAGGACTCCATCAACATCTCGTTCAACTGAAGGCAGAAAATTGAATCAAATTACCAAACATTTTATCAATTTAGAGGCAATCTCTCTAACGGGCAATTTCTCCTGGTGCACAAAGGCACAAGTTATCAATGATTTTATTCGGGCATTTGATGCAATCTCGACCATCTCGAGTGAGAACTTGTCCTGATGGACAGGCCTCGCATATCAATCCTGGATCCATATTTCTGATCCCAAATCCTCCGTAAAATCCTGTGTCCGCGATGGTTTTGAAACCTGGACTGCATCGGCAACCATGATCTGGAAAGGATGTTAGAATATAGCTCTGTTTAAAGCGACTTATGCAGAAATGGTTGTTTTTACCCCCGTTAGTGAAAGCAGTTGCATTTCCCGGACAATTGAAGCAATAAAAATTGATTGTGTCGAAGCCTTGATCCGGAAGACAAGATTCTGGTTGTGCGTAGTTCAGTGAAGGCCATTCAAAACCTAAGCAAAGGCCAAATAAATGAATTGGAATCAACACGATGTAAACCTTGCACCACATCGTGATATTTTGAATGGTTTTGCTACTATGAAGAGCATTTCATTATTGTGGCAGGTATAACTTACTAAGTATTCGACTGCTTTCCGAAAGTTCCAGGAAAACAGTTTTAGGATTCCACTCTAAAGCCACTTAACCAACGAGATTTTGGGAAAGATTATAAAATTGCCAATTAAATTTCAACTTTCGTTTTAGCTTCATTTTTTTCAAATTTTGGTCCAAGGACAAAAACAAAATTTGTCCTACTTTTATGGTATTGGTCTTTACTTCCAATTCTGTAAGAAATTCGTGGCTAGTGATACCATTCATACAAATTTGTTTGATCAGTTCAGCATCAATATTCATGAATAATTACGATATTCATAATTTTGAAACCAATATTTCTGGGGTCCTTTTTCACATCTTCTGGGGCCCATCGTGTTCTATTTTGATACGAAAACAGAAATTACACGTACACATCACATCAGTGTGGAAGAGGGTAGCCAGGAGTTAAAGATAACATTTGTGAAGCAATTTGCCTCCTTAAAAGAGAAAACTGGTATGAATTCTTGCTGAATGAAGATAAATAATTATTAAACCATCTATTCATGATAAGCTTAAGCATATGCAAGCCAAAGCGGGAAGGGTTAAAATGTAACAAGAAATAACCCAAGCATGCTATGGTCACCCTCTTCTTTGAGCGTGTGAGAGAGAGAAATCCCGAGAATTTGTCAAAGTTGAGGTGTGGAACCACCTTTTGGTAAACGTTATCTGAAACGTGATTAAAGTGATTGTATGGACTTGCACAGTGTTTTGTTTATTTCGATGCCACTTGTCAATTTAATCACGGGTCATACGTGTGAAGCTTAGCTTCCTAATCGCGCTTAAGCAATTGGTCTGACATTTTCTGGTTACACCTGTAACCAGAGTGATCTCACAATCATCCGATTGCACCGTTGGCTGTCCAGCCACTTGTGCTGGAAGCACATTTGTTATATAGATTTATCGCATCTTGATTTGCATTCGAATTCAAATATGAGCACAACTAATAAAGGCAGTGCGGGATTAGCGGATGGCAACCGATCACGACTAGGATCTCTTGTGTGGCTCACCGGCGTTAAACTTGCACCTACACGATTGCCATTTGCACTGGCCCTCACATTTCGCAATATTTGTAGGCATTTGAAGATGCTGACCCGGCCAAAGTCCCAAGATTTCGCCCTCTTGGGCATAATCCTCGGCACAGGATTGATAATGTATCTGGTTATGCTGATCGTCATGGGACTGGTTCCGGAAGGGCTCAATTCCCATTGGACGATGTCCCTTTTGCTGAATATGATTGGATACTCTATCGTGTTCTTGCCCGGATACTTGGCCATTCGGTATGTGCAGTCTACCCATTTCATGGACATGGGGCCTACGTGTATGCAACCACTTGTCAAGTTATTCGTGTACGGAAGTGAAGAAACCATTGACGATGCCATCGATAATGAGGGATTAATCAAGAGCCCTAAGGTAATCAAGAGCGATTGGCAGAACACCATCACCCTTGGAATATGCTTCTTCGGTCTCCAGATCTCATACCTGACTTGGGGGGTGTTGCAAGAAAAGATCATGACCAAGAATTACGTTGACACCGCGGGCAATGTGGGCCAATTCAAAGATTCACAATTTCTCGTGTTTGTCAATAGAATTTTGGCCTTTGGGATCGCTCTATTGTATGTGACTCTGAGCCGCCAACCCCGACATCGTGCTCCGTTGTACAAATATTCATTCTGCTCGTTTTCCAACATAATGAGTAGCTGGTGCCAGTATGAAGCTCTAAAATTTGTAAGTTTCCCCACCCAAGTCTTGGCCAAGGCTTCCAAGATTATTCCCGTGATGGTGATGGGCAAGATTGTCTCCAATCGCAAATATGAGTTCTACGAATACATCGTGGCAGTCATGATCTCCGTTGGAATGGTCTTGTTTCTATTTGGCAGTCAAGAAGATAGAAAAGGCAACCATTCCACTACCTTGTCAGGAGTGATTCTCCTCATAGGATACATGACCAGCGATTCATTCACCTCAAATTGGCAGAATGAATTGTTCAACTCCTACAAGATGACTTCGATGCAGATGATGTGCGGAGTGAATCTCTTCTCTTGTCTTCTAACTTCGGCCTCACTAATTCAACAGGGCGCATTCTATAACTCTTTGGTATTTATGTCGCAGTATCCGGTGTTCACGTTCGACTGCATTGTATTGTCCATTTGCTCGGCGGTGGGACAACTTTTTATCTATTATACCATCTCTCAATTTGGAGCCGTGGTGTTTATCATTATTATGACCTTGCGTCAAGCCATGGCCATTCTCTTGTCATGTGTGATTTATCAGCATGCCATTACTATATCCGGATTATTTGGAGTTCTTGTGGTGTTTGGTGCTATGTTCTTGAAAATCTATTGTGGACAAAGACTGAAAAGGTTAAAACAAGCACAAGGAGCTGGGTCCATTAAGACATGATAAAGAGAAAAAAACAATTCCATGGATACTTGTTGATCATAAATTTTATTGGCAAATACATCTGTTTGTGTGTCAGGGATGGGATCTTAAACGTCTTGTAACATTTAGTTGTCCATCGCTTGAAACCCTTGTCAAGTTTTCCGGTATTCGCAAAATGCAGAAAGCTTTAATGTGAAGCACCAAGTATATAAAATATATATTTGACAACAAAGTGAGTGTTTTCTTAGGGAGGCGTTCATAGAATAATTTGCAACCTAAAGAAAAATGATTCAAATTTTTCAAATGTCTGTTTCTTGTCCATGTTTCGACAGATATGTGTCTGAAAGGCGTTATTTAGTTCTATCACTCTCAATATTGAAGAGTAAGCGATAATAGAATTTGTTTTTGAAGTGTTTGCCTTTGAAAAGACTATTTAACTGCACTTGAAGTCTGACAAAGTAACGAGAAGAGATTTGGAGTAACAATCCTTTCCACAAGGAGGTTGGTACTTAAAAAGGTTTAAAACCAATGCAACGGTCCTAAAGTGTTTGCATTATGGAAGATCGTTTGCTTTAATTCCTATGAGTGAAACCCGGGGCAAGTAATGAAGAGCGTCCTCGCACAGGAATTCGAGGTTGCTTCAGATTTGACTGGTTTTCGGTGGGAGGAGGAGGCATTCTTGACTGGTTGGAAACTGCGGTGGGTTGTTGGTAATTTGCGGGTCTTCCTCTATTACTAGACTGTGAGGTGGTCAATTGAGGTTGTGATTGATGTTGAAAGCGAGGATACCTGGGTAAATTTGAAGTTTGATGAGGCCCACCACCGTACTTTGGTCCCTGTGATCCAGATGAACCATTGGGGTAATGGGAAGATCTACGCCTCTGTTCTGGTGGAGAATTGGCCCGACTATTGCCAGCACTGCTACTGACATTCGATCGCTGTGAAGGAATCATCGAATAAGTGGATTTGACAGGCGACGATTGAGCGGACATTGGACCACCTCCATACGAGTTCCTTTGAGCCAATCGTCGAGGAGAGTTCAAAGCTGTCGATGGTGGGGGTAAGTGAGACATGGATGAAGCCATAGGACGTCTCAGTTTACTCTGGGTGGATCGAGCGTTTGTGGATAAGGACCCATTTCCAGAAGAAGATGATGGAGCAGGTTCGGGAACATGATCCTGATTCCGAGGGCTTGGACTTCTTGAAGACGAACTCTTTTTAGTCCTTGTGGCTGCTGCCTCCGAGGATGTCACAAGGCGCGTCCCTCTGGCAGGATTGGACCACATTCTCATTCCACTTGCTGCTCTTCGATTGACAATGGAGTTAGCAATTGTAATTGGCGGTGCCTCCTGGTCGGGTGTGTGTGGTTCATCTTCAAGAGAGTCTGGTGAACTTGGAGATTTGTTATCTGAGAAGGCGTGACCAGCTCCAGCATGAGGACTAGAACTTCGACTATTCCTATCGTTATTCGCCGAATTCTGACTCAATCGTTTGATGTTTGGAGATGAATAACGACCGTTGGAAATTGAATTCTGACTGTTTTTTCTAATTTGCCCATCTCTGCTTTGGTGCTGGAAAACCCCCAAATTGGAACCTTTCCCATCCTTTCGATGGTGGTTGGAGTCCAGAATACTCTCGGCTGAGAGTGATTTTGCTTGGTGTTGCTTGACAACGTTGCACGCTTGATTTCCCCTCTCCAAGTATTGATCCTGTTGTGATTGAGGCCGCCTCGAAGCTGGAGGCTGAGGTCGGTATTTAGGGGGAGGAAGTCTCGTGAATTTCGGGACAAACGAGGCTCCCTCCACCCCGGATACATCCGGTGAGGCTATTCCTCCCCTTCGTGGAACACTCTGATTGGCAGGGGTGATGGTTTCCTCAAACTGTTTCTCTCTTCTGTTGGTGGGGGAATTATGAGAACGAAGATTAATGGAAGGAGCACTGTGCATGTGCAATAGAGGGGGATTATTGGTTGGGGTAGACCGTGATGGTTCTCGAGGATCATTGTTGTAATTGCCCAAAGAGGACTCACGCGGATGAGGCTGTTGCTTGGGACGAGGCAAAGAGGGCCGTTGAGAGGGCAAAGAAGGGACGATCATAGCTTCAGTCGATGAATTCGAGGTGCCAATGTCCCTTGAATGAGGCACTTGGGAATCATGCCTCAGTGAAGATGAGGCAAATGACAATTTACTAGGGAACCTCGAAGGAATGGTTGAAGTCAATGGTTTAACCACGAGATGCGATTGAGATCGTTGGTGAGAGTTCATTGTTTGTGGCGGGGGCACGTAGGTGGACATTCCGTCATCAAATATTTCTGCAGTTGGCGGCGGTGGGGGTAGGGGTAGAGCGGAAGCAGAACCAGGGCTTGAATGATTTGGATAGGGAGGGAGATCCTCGTCTGAGGACTTGTTGGATCGATTAGAAATAGTCTCCTCATCTTCCGATTCTCCACTAGTTGTAACCAAAGTCTTTTCACCGTTTCCATCGTCGTCATAGGCTACTTCCATATTGACACTTTTTCTTTTGGGTAAAATGAACCGTTCCATGGCTTGCCTGCCAACCAAGCCCATTTGATCGGAGAGGCTTAAACGCTTCTGAACTGGCGCCTTGATCAAAGACGTCCTCTTTGGGATGTTGTGTTGTTTGATAGTCTGGAGTTTGTGCTCCATTATAGATGATCTTCGTGATGGGACATCTGAGGATGTCAAACCGGAACTCTGCGTCTCATCGCTCAAAGCCGAACCGGAACCAGAATATGCGACAGCATTTGTTGTGGACACATTGACCAGATTCTTTCGTTTTGCCTCCCACTTTTCAGCCAAGCGCTCAAAAGAATCTTGGAGTTTGTCAGTACTCGAAGAAAACTTTCCGGTGAACGAAAACTTTGGTAGCCCTGATGTACCAGCACTTGGGCCAGGGGCCGACATGGAATTTTGTCTTTGACTGGTAAAGCTTGGTGGGGCGACCTTTGACGGACTACTTGAGGAATTTTGACTTGTTAACCCGCCAGTGGCGTCCTTGTTCACAATTAGATGACTTTTGGGTTGCGCTAATGAGGGTGAGGATGGGATTCTTGTTTTGGTCTCTGATCGACTTTGTCTAGTAGGGAGACTACTTGGAATCCTGGAGACCGAGGAAGATGCAGTTGTGACCAAACCGCTGGCCATGGATTTAGGTAAAAGTGCTTCTGACGAAGTGGCTGCGATACCTACGTATGCGGCTTTGACTGCCGCGTCCTGACTAGCAATCTCCATGGAAGCCTTCTTATACTCGGCCTCGTACTTCATCATTTCCTCACTCGAGATCATGAACTTCGAAAACTCTCCTTCCAATGGTTTGTGAAGGACAGATCCTTGGCTGTTTGATTTGCTTAAAATGTCTCCATTCAAACCTGTTTGATCTAATTTGGTTAGATTAGGCAAACTGGAAGCCGCAGAAAGCAAGTTGGTCGTTTCGAGGGTGACTCCTGCATCAACTAGGAACTCTTTTGCAGAAGGGTCGAGATTTTCCAGGCTCATTGAATATGCAGCCGGAATTCCGGTGGATCCATTTTGGTCCAAGGATCTTTTGGGAATCAAACTGCCATCAGTCCCAGAAGTGATTGATGTGGTCGCACCCATTCCAGAGCCCATATCGGACTTGGATTCCCAAGGATTGGGCACTCGATTGGCTGAGGGTATGACAGCAGAAACAGGATCTCGGAATGACAAAGACACATCCGGTGAATACGTCTGCGATGGCTCTGGTGAATCGAACCGGCCCTTGGTGACTGAATATTTTCCATCGTTGATTTCCAATCTCAAGGTTTCCGCCCCATTTCCACCAGCTCGAGATAGGTTTGGTGGTAGGCTTTCACTCCTCCGTCGTGAATCAGTCAAATCTGCCCACCTTGAATGCGAACTAGAATATTGGGATCCATGATTGTCTTCTCCAATTCGCGAAGGAGACCTTTTGTGATTCGGAGATGCCTCTACGCTATAAATTTTGTTCATTTGCTCTTCCATGCTATAAATGAGCCGTTCCTCACGAAGTTTCCGCTCATTTTCCCGGTCTAAGTCAGCGTCCATACTTGGCACTCCATCTACACCCATCTCTGTACGATCTAATTCATCTATGGCTGTTTGCAAAGCGCTCAGGACATCCCTGTCTTGTTCATGAAGTAAAAGCTCTTTGACTGTATCTTCCAAATGGTGCAATAAGCTTCGATCTGAGGGAAGATAGAGCAGTGACTTCAATTTGGGTAACAAAGAACAGAGCTTCAAACGGAGGTTCGGCACAGGGTCTTGAGACAAGCATAGTAACTTGCGGAAGAAGTGTTGCTTGAAATAATTTCGAGAAAACAGCGCTATGGACATTTCACAAAGCCGCAGAAAGAGCATTCGGGTGTGGCAGTTCTTACTGTGAGCCAACTCTTCTTTGATCCTAAACATAATGTGCGTTCGATCTTCCATTTTGATGGTGAATCTCAGGATAACTAACAATGTTCTTGCAGCAGCTGTTCGACATGGCAAAGGACGGGCTTTCAACATTCGCTCGAAAAGCATTGGTATGAATTTGCTCTGAATGGTTAGCGAACTGATGCAGTTGGCTAGACATGAAAACTTTTCTAGACAATCGGCATGTAATCTCCAGTTTCGGGTTTGACTGACGACTCGCTCACACTTCAGCAATGCTGAACTCAATTCATCACTATATTGTCCACTTTGACCAAATTGAAGCACTCCAAATCGGGCAAGAGCATCAATGACATGTACGAGATTGGTTACCATTGCTTCAAGCACTTCAACGTTGTTGTCGGCAAAGAGGTTAGAGATCTGATTTTTTGTCACGCTAAAGCTGTTTCCAATCAATTTAGCAACTTCATGTAGACTCGAGGCCAAAGTTTTCCGGACCTGAGGACTGGAATCGCAAGCCAAGTTGTTAAATATCGGATACAACAGAGTTGGAAAGTTCTGAGGTCCGATAAAAAGCACCATTGCTGGGAAGTTAAAGGCACATTCCCGTCGGCAAGCATTGTACATCATGGCCTTGTCTGGGATTGGAACGATATCAGGCATTGGCTTTCCAGACTCATCTATCGAACTTTGTACCCCTAAAAGCGAAAGATGGGTGTAGAAGTCAATGAACCACTTTTTTTGTTCGTTCTTCAAATTGGGAGTAAGGCCGTGGCACAAGCGACCCAGAAAATGGGCTATGCTGGGCAAAGACTCATCCTCTAGGTGTTTGGCCTGTTCACAACTTTTAATCACGAGGGGCACGATGATTTGAGTGCAAGTCTCGTCATCAAGAAGGCTCAAAAGATGAACCACAGTTTCAATGGCAGCCAAGCGAACTTGACTTTTTTCATCGTTGCTTAGCTCGACTAGTTGTGGGAGGATGGCAGCTTTCGTGATGTCTAAGCCAACGCCTCTTGACACGAACCCAACATGACGGCACATGCAGAATCTGACTTCGGGTTCGGGATCTTGACAAAGAGCCAACGTTGTTGGAAGAACTTCTTGTTGGACTGTAAGCTGGTCTAGTTTGGTAGCAATTTTGCCCAGAAGACGGCACGAAGATTTCCTCGAGGCCACACTTTGAGAGAGTTGGCCTTTCGAGATGGCAATGACAACAATTTCCCGCTTTATGGCCTCCGGAGGTAAAAGATCGATGGCATCTAAAAGTGTTTCCAGCCAAGCGTGGGCCACAACCGGATCTTTGCTGTCGATGGAGGTTAAAATGCCTCGCAAAAATGTGTTGGTAAAAGAGTCGCTGGTTGAAAAATCGACGGATGAAGAATCACTTGTCGACCCTTGGCTGACAGACGAATACAGACTGGGATAACCCATGGGCGTATATTGGGGTGGTGGAGGAGGTGGCACTGTAGCCAAATAACTTGGGTATTCTCCTATATTGCTTGTACTAGATTGCACAGATGGCAAAGATGTTGAATATCTCACAGAATAAGGTGGGGGAGAAATCTTTTTGGGCGGAAGCACGAGGGGAGGGGAGGAGTTGGCCCGGTTCACCATGGAGAGGAATGCCTGATCCTTGACGGGATCCTCCATGAGTACCGGCTTCTTGATGTCCTCATAGTGGAGATGATGATAATTTTGACCGGTATCTGTGTCCACACTCTCCCCACCATCACTCTCATCCCCATTAGAGTTGTTAGCACTGATGGGTGCCATGGCTCATCAAATTTTCCAAACCTCTTCCGTGACAGGGGTGAGCACTAAATCCGTACAAACTGACGGACCCAAAGAAGAAACCCAACCCATCGAACACTTCTGTTGAAGCAGCCCCATGAGTCACGATGTTCCACCCACCACTGACTTGCCACTGGACTGTTAGAATTGAGTTCCAAGCCCTCAATGGCTTGTTTGCGACGGCACTACTGAACTAGAAGGCCCAGATACGTATGAACACCACAGAATATCCTGGGCAAAAGGCAAATGCCGTTCAGCTAGAGTAAAGAATATGCCTGGCCAAGGAAGTGCTGCAGTCTGACGTCACCGCGAGAAGTCATAAAAGACTTGGTTTTGGCACTGAGGTTGTGACTTACTCACTTGCTGACACCATCCCTGAGACTACTGCATCTACCAGCACCACCATTGCTACTACTAGGCACTACCTCCTCAAGAAGTCCAAGACAGACGGAGAAGACGAGCCGCGAAGCACCAGACGGACGCTTGGAACTGCTACACGATCGAGTGTAGTTCAGAGTTCTAGTACGCTTTTCTCCCATTGAAGCTCTTCCCTTGTTTGCATGGCCGGAATGAAAAGGGAAAAGTGTGCAAGACTTATCTGTGAGTGAGGCTTGTAAAAAGACGACAGCAAGACGCCCAAATGAGGACGCGGACAGACAGACCCGCGACCCGAGGGCGCCCAAAGAGGCCACTGCCAAAAGCATGGCGCTGCGGTCTGAGTTCCGTAAGGAGACCTCTCTGCATCAGGTGCTTCTCAGTCTGCTGGTCGACCAGCGGACTGAGAAGAGAGCGAGAGAGACGATACTCACTCACTCGCTCACTGACGTCCTAGCTGGCCGAGATCAACAGAAGAATCCAAGTCGAGACTAGAAGGGTTTGAAGGCGACCTCCACGAGGTTAGAGCGAAGAAAGAGAGTGAAAACGGACGGACGCAAACCGACTATGAATCTTTTGGGTTCGCCGCAACAGTACCAGTCAAAATCACACGCCGGTTCCATGCTTGAATGTATGCTAGTAGAAACAAATCGTAATCTTGACGTCATATCTCCGGGTTGGTGCTGGACCATCAAGGCTTATTTTACGTTTTGAAGGTCCTATTTGATCTACAGTTCCGTATGATTCTTTCATGTTGTTTTCTACTATGATCCTGGCTGCACTCTGCGTTGGATCAAGAACTTCTTGGTTGGACCATAAACATCTTAAAATAATAACATCTAAAAGTCATAAACATCTTGTTGCTTGCCTCTGAGATGTTCTTAAAAAAAAGGTCTTTTGGGAACAGCATTGTTACATGAGTTCCAAACACAGATACCTGCGGTTTCTCGTTTCAAAATTTCCTTCACATGCGTTCCATTAGTGATAATTTCCTAGAAACTGAAAACGTCTTTGAGTTAGTTTTGTGCTCGACCCACGTTCTTCATTGATGTCTAGAAGTTATGGGGTGCCTAAGAGTTCAGAAAACATCATCATGCCAGCAATGGGGAGGAAGGAGAGAAGGGGAGGGTAAGGGGGAGAACTGGGTTGGGTTAAAATGACAGAACAAGCGATGAGGCAACTCAGGCACGAAGCCAGCTGAGTAACTACAGCAGGGACATGAGAGAACGAGAGATAAAGATAGACAGACGCATTTGCTTGCCTCCCCTTTTCCTCCCCTCATGAAAAGCCTCGGGCTGGTCTCCTGAAGTTGGGCTTGACCCTCCCACACCCAAAAATGAGCGCTTGCACTTCTAAGGAAGCCACGCACGCACAGGTAACGCAACCCATGTATCCCTCAAGAACTAAATGGATGCAGAGAGAGAGAGGGAGAGGAAAAAAAATCCGAACCCAAATTCGAGACAGACTGAAGATGATTAGATGTTGTAGCCTGGCTCCAAACCATAATGGCCGATTACATTGATGATACCTTGATAGCGTCTGTTGCATTCAATTTTAGACCGAGAGCGAGAGCTCCAGTGGTGCCTCACCGAGTGAGTGCTCATCAATTTTCGGGCTGAAAACTCGACTAACCGTGTTGTGTTCTAAAATTGTTCTCCGAGCACTCAATCATGGATGGATGTGGAGAATCGTAAGAGAACCAGCTCAATCAAACCCAGAACACAAATTCATTCAACTGTACTCGTCATGAACTCTATAGAACTTCATCGTTTGGAGTTTTGATTAAAATTCATGGAAACTTTTGGACGTTCAATTATGGTCATCGTCGTGCGTGAAATTAAGTTTTCCACTTTTTGGGGAGATGCCAACGCACACTTTCGAGTCAATGAATCGATACAAGGTGTTGCTTTAACGATTTGATGAATCTCACGACGGATAACGCTTCGGGCCAAACAATTTTTACGCAGATGGACACCCGAGCCCATGAAACTCTTACGAGGTTTGATGAAGGTAAAATTGCTCTGCTTAGCTAAATGATGCACAGGGCCTCCAAGTCTTCTAATGAGAGCGAGAAAGAGTCCTCAAACTGTGTCTAATGGACTTCTAATGATGTCTCTCGGCCTCTTCGTCTAATCGTCAACGTCTCTGCTGCCAAAGAAGTCTTAAAGACCCTCACCATGTTTCAAGCTTAAAAACATCCATCACTGCCGACCTTTAATGTGTGTGTCTAGCACTTACACGAGTTTGAGTGGCTAGTAACATTTACCAATTATCCAATATCTGCTTTAAGCATCTTTTTTTTCATCCGAACGTGTCTAATCTTTCGTGTGGGGCAAAGTTCCGAAACTCGAATGAGCTCTAAATTTATATGATGGAAAATGACGCAGCGAAAAGTCTTCTGATAAGGAAGTGAGCCATGTGCGGCTAATAAAAAGACCCTTTTCAGAAGTGGGTGTTCATAAGTTCAAACCGTTATCACCTCGATTTTTTGACAAACCCATAATTTCTGACACATTTCTTTCACTTCCTGCTTGAAGTGCTTCAATCGGGAGAATAAGTCTGTTAGTGAGACCATGCCAAGCATGATGATATTTGATAGCCTTTCGGGTAAGTTTCATCTCCAATATGGCCAGTCGACAAGATGATCCGTGAAGACTGACTACATATACGGTAATCGTTCTCGTATGGCTCGAAGGCACGAATTTGGGACCGCTGTGTTTGCCCTTTGATGGCACACACATAAATACATTCATACACAGAATAGTGAATCCACATCAATGTACGGATAGTACGTGCTCGATCTAAATTCATACTTCATTGAAGCCCCATATCCGAGAGGCACATCAAGTCGTGCATATCAGATGATGATCATGATGTGGATGTCAAGGACAATTTCTATTGGCGAACGTACCCTCCAGCCAAAAGGGCGCAATCGACCAAAACCATTCCCAAAAGAGAGTAAGTAGTATACAGTAATAATCGAAGGAAACATGACTCGAGTCCTTGGGTTTGGAGACCAGTAGTCTTCTAAACGGTTATCAAGTAGGCAGTAAAGTGTGGCGTCGGAGCAATAATTGCATTTCGACCGCAAACCAAGTTCTTGTTCGTCGTGAAACGGATTTCTCTTGAACTCAGAGTGAGAACCTGAGTAGTAATCAGCCAAACAAACCCCTCCTCGGCAACTTGACCATCATTTCTCACCCAGTACATACAAAAAGCCGAATAAGGACAGAAAAGAAAGAGATGAATGATCTTTGTAATTTCTTCTATACACCTTGGTAGCCAAGCCAGTCAAGAGATAACGGGGTGGGATTTTGAAAATCGTCAAATGGAATTAGAAGTATAAATCTTACGGCCCTTTAAGGCTCCCCTCGTAATTTGCCATCCCTTTCACACTTGAGTCGGAGATTCGTTTTATTGTTCTGTTTAGAAAAAGAGAAGATGAAAAATTCTCGCTCAACATTCCGCTCTCCAATTTCCCCGGCAAAAATTCCTGAGGGCCTCGAAGTGAATTGAGATTTTGGGCTGGTCACTCGGAATTGACCATATCAGTAGTCACATCATTCGTATGTAAAATTTTGCCCTGCCATATGCTCAACAATAACTTGAATGAAGGTGGAGATCGGTGGAAACCTCAAGGATCTATCTAGCTGCTCAAACGACGGGCGAACTCAATTTCACTTTTGGTATTCACAGTTTGGCCATTGGCTTCACCAAGCGATTGGAGACGCGCGATGTGGCGAGCAAAAGGATAACAAAGACGGACGAGGCAAGTTCCTCACTAACATCTTTAGGCCAAATGAATATGATCGTCGTCATCCGCTAACATCATGACGCACCCAAAGAACTGCCTAATCTTCAGGGAAGAGGAAGCCTTGCCAGTAGGGTTTGGATGGCTAGCTCAACCCTTGAACTAGAGATCTGATTCGAATCTCCAATTTCCGCGACACAAATCAGGAATAGGGACGCCTCTGCTCAAAATCCATCCAGGGGGAGCTGAAATGCGAAAACAAATTGTAATGTTAGGGTTGACGAGTTCTTTTAGCAGAGCAAATCTTTGAAATGAGCTCTGATTAGCCACTGAATTGGAACAAAGTTTGAGATACTTGCATTTTCAGGCTTGAACCAGTTCATTACAAGCAGACCAATCACTGACCATTCAAACAAAGTTCAAGTTAAATGAAAGGGATAAAAGTCCTTTGGTTGAGGAAACAAACACTTTTGATTTAAGTTTGAAATGGTTGAACAATCTACGTAGGAGATGTGGGTGCAAATCTAAGATTGATCAGAGATTTGAGCAAATGGTGTACAAGAAAGAGTTTTCAAAACAGAGTAAGCAAGTTGGTGAGAAATATGGTTCAAGTGGGCGAAAGAAAACGACTTTTCAGCAAAAAATCGTGTCTGACCAAAAACCAAGCCATCTTATTAGAACCAAGCTAAAGACCTCGAATCACGCGATTTTTTGAAAGTCCAAGAAATAAGTGTTTACTTAAGATATGATGTTGAGAGTGTTCAACTTGAGACAGCTTCGTTCCAATTAGTTGCGATACAATCATTTGGGGCCAAAATTGACGAAACCTGAGCATTTTTAACTCACATAACTAGGAGCAAAAACATAAGACCAATTAGATCAGAAAATTCAACTAAACACGCATAAACATCAAGTGAGTCGAAAAAATAGTTGTGAAATTCATTTATCCGTATAGAACAATCGCCTTTGGCCATTTTAGTCTAAAATTCTACCTCTTACGCGAAGCAAGTGTTAGATTCAAGCAAGCCGGCAACCAGTGGGCCAAGGCCCGCATCAGGGCCCAAGGGTGGTCTTTGGTGGGCCTAGGAGCTATGGGGAAAGCCCAAAATAGTGGACCCGCGAGACATCTTAAGTACCAAAGCTCTTTAATCTTTAATTTGTGGGCCCCTGAACCAACCAAGGTCTGTTTGGTGGGCCCCAACAACATGAAATCAAATTTGGTGGCCTTGACCCAAAAGTGAGTGCCGACCCCTAATCTAACCTTTTTCTACTTTAAAACCGGTTACATTTTATAACGTCAATTTTAACATTAAAATATGTTATAGCTACTGATAAAAGGAAAAATACCCACCATCCACAGAAATTTTGAATGGGTCTTTTTGAAAGGGCCCTTTGAGGAACTTTTTTCTTTTTGATGTTTGCAAAATAGACTTAAATTGGGGTTCCAGCTCCCGTGACCCCTATCAAAAGTGAAAAAAAGTTGTGAAACAAGAATCTAGGTTGGGAATCCGCAATCTCCATCCGTCACAACAAAATGAAATATTTGCTTGCCTAACCACACATATTCTCGCTAAGTTGATGATTTTCATGGTCTTTGTATCAAAAATATACCAAAACAAAGAAAAAATTTTTCAATTATGTTAAGAAATGATTTATTGTCGTCCATATTTACAGGGTGTCCCTTCTAAATTGAGACCGTAAGGTTTATGCCTTACGTGTGCTCTTTGTTACATTTTACGTTTTATCTATGCAAAATGCTGTTTTTAAGAGTTTGCCAATATATTTTGCTAGAAATATTTAAAAGACGATTTTAAACTAATGCTCTTTGACTGACGAAAGTGGCCTCTGAACTTCCCTGCTTTCTCAACAAGTCTTGTCCAATCCTCCGGTTTAACGTATCCTTGATTTATATTAGTCTATTCTGAAGAGGAAGCAGTTTGCTTCCTCTTCATACTATCATAGATCAATGCTACTTTCAGTTTCACTGTCAATGCTTTAAGGACCAAAATGATCCAGGTGCATGCCAGTGCTACACCCTGTATAGACGTCACATGTGCCCTTATTACAGCAATTACTAGTGACGTCATCATTTTTGGCGGGAAAAAAAGTTCGGAAGACCTGTGTTTCTGATGAGCGTGCGAGGTAACTAAAACAAAGGTTTAGGCCTGGTGATTGCAACAATGCCTTTCTTATCTGCACAAATTGAAGTTTAAATAGCAATTCTTGACATTTTATTTGCAAAAAAGTATGTTTTGTTGCTTTTATCTAAAATTTCGCTACAAAAGTTGAGAGGGTTCTTCCGAACTTTGAAATTAGGAATGCCCGACTTTGAATAACAAGATGGCCAGAGGAGATCGGTTCCTGGGGCAACTAAACCAAAAAACAAATAATTTGTTTAATTGAAGGCTTCCAATTTCTCCATTTGTTTTCAAATTACTTTGCAATGCTTCTCAACAAACATTAACTATGTCATTGCCCATAAATGCAACATTTTTCGAAAATCTGGCCCTTGAAAACTGAGATTTTTTTTGGCAAGCCTACACTGCTAACGGCAGTTAGAGACGGCAACAAGTCCGTAAAATGATACGGTAATCACTCCCATTCTCCAAGAAGAGAGGAAGGGCAAATAGTGCTACTTTGAGGCGTTACATTTTTCTTTCTCGGTCCCAATCCTTTTGAAAAAAATCATTTTTGAATGTACTAAATAAAATGTTCATGGTGTTTTTATAAGTTTTCGAAAAAATCTAGAGCATGGGTAGGCAAACGGTAGGCCTTAAAAAACACCAAATTAGAAAAAATATGGCCGTAAACAAAGATGGTGAAAGCTTTGTATCCAAGAAGGAATCATGTTCAGGAATACAAATTTCTTTCAAACATGTTCCTGTGAAGGCATAATTAATCCGGTCTGGAGTTGAATTGTCTAAGAAAACCTTTATTCGATGGAAAACAAATGAAGGTAACGCGCAAAAATATACTCCAACCAATGTCCAATTCCTTGTTTTTTAGAAGTGAAGACAATTTTAAAGAACATATACAGTATGGTTGGTGCAATGTTTCTAATCTGATGGGTGCATCAGTCGAATTACATCTTTGTGGGAGCAAAAGCACAAGTCCGTATTTGATCGCAAAACCAAGGATGAAAAGTTTTATTTGCCCCTCTCCGATATGGTCCGTATTTCAACGGTCAAATTTGAGCCTGATTCTGACCTTTCTCTCACCAAGACAGATCTCGCGTGCTTTGAAACTTGAGAGAGCTTCTCTCCAATCTCAATGCTTGCACTTACCAGCGATCCTTCAAGCAACAGCTTAATGTAAAATCACAACACAAAAGATTGGGAGGTTGCAATATTATTGCAGCCCTCAAAATTGCACCCAGACACGAAAATTTGACCGGATTTCGGACTTCTCAGTACGTTCTGTACTGGACGCGGTAGAACAGAAATTTTGTGTCACAATGCGAAGAGGTTGCACATATTTTCTTATTCGCTTGTTGCGCTTAGCGGACTCTATACTTGATCTGTGAATTTAAATTGGAAGTTAAGGGCTTGAAATTGTGGGAATCTTCAGACTAGAGTCTCACAACAGATAATTTCGCGTGAGCATCACTGTAATGGACACAGACTGGAAAATTAGATGTTGATGTTGTCCGAGATAAAGGATTGAGCAAAATAGTTTGCAAAACTTGGAGCTAATTACGGACAATGTTCAGGCTTTTCATGAGAAACATGAAAAAGAGGCCACTCGCTTGTCGTCATGGGGTTGTTTCGATGCGACAAATGCCAGTTTTGGAATGCATTTTCGGGATTTTTCTCAATTTTGAAGCTCTAGTATGGCCAGACATTGTACATGTAGTTTGGAGAACGGTTGCACTCAAGAATGCATCTAGAAAATACCCTTTTCTATGCGGAATGAATGAAAATAGCATCGGTTCAAGTTTCGCGAGATTGGGCCAAGCAAAAGTTCCTGTTTAGCGCCAACATTTACATTTTACTTTGATACTTGAAAGGTTGAATTGTCCCTTTTGTTATCGACCTTCGGCTTGTTGAACTTGAAATTAAGAAACATTTAGGTCAGTGTCGTTTTTTCTCTCTTATGATGATGTTAACAATACACATTAATGCATTGTTTCAAGTTGAGATCGTTTGTGAACAAATCTTGGCATTTTTCGGACTCGGGGAAACTTTTTTGTGATGAATAAGTTTTGGTTCAGGGTTAAAATTGTAAACCTTAAAACCTTTTCCAAAAAAGAGATGAAGACTCATTCCATGCATATTTTAAGTGCACTTAAACACATATTGGAGTACAATACAATAATTATTATATAGGTGTTGTGGAGCCATATGAGTGTAAATGGTCAAATGTTAACCCCATAAACTTCAAAAACATTCATTAATACACGCATATATTATGCCTACATATTGCATTTTGTCATATCAAAAATCAAATTCCCAAAGATTCAAAATTTCGTGAAACAAAATAAAAATGTCCAATACAGGCAAACGGTAACTTATTTTATGTTACAAGCAAGGCAATGTGTTATTCTGAATAATCTTCATATCCAGCGATATTTGATTCTGATTTTTTATTTACGACTTGTAGTGATTCAATTAGTCATTTTTGCATGAAATTCGATCTTCGAATTGAGTTTTTAGGGAGCGAGAAAATTACAAAAATAAAAGTGCAACGGTCGTTGCGCCCAAAATCCGAAGGTTATACAATTTCAAAGGGGAACAGCCAGTCCGGTCTAATGAACTGTTTGCCTCTCCTTTCCGGGTTGCAATATTTTCCATACGTTCCAACATAGCGCAAACTCGTACTTTCTGCGTAAAAGAAATCCTCCATCTCGAATGTTTTCTCGCCTCTCATGCCTCAAAAATAACATCTGTTTAGAGTGTTCACGAGTCCCAACCTCGCCTCGTCGACAGCCTCTATCTAATTGAGTTGTTTTGTTTTTCAACCTAGCTCTCAGGCCTTCAAAAATTGCCAACCCCCGCGCTCAAATTCGCTCTCCTTCCCCATTACGTACGTACGTATGTTCGTTGCACGGCGAATATTTTTGCCAGTGGTCTTCAGAAACTACGACATATCTTTTGGCTTCCCAACACAAAGACCTTTATAGAAGCCTGCCATCGGCCCGGCCTTTTCGAAATCCCGGCCAGCCTCTCCACCAATCTGGGCCAAGTCGCTGGCCGGGAAATTTGACAGAATTCGAGACCAACGACAAGGGAATTTGGTCGGATCGGTCCGAATTTCGGGCTGTTCTGGCTTTTGATTCTTCGCCAATGAGTTGAGTGCGGAGCAAGTCCACGGAAACAAAAGAAAGAAAGAGAGAGACGTCACAACCTGATCCTGTATATACAGTACACACATATTTCACATCTTATACAGCAACTCGTTAAGTGACTATTGTAGACATTTGGTAAGTATCCATAGGTTTGGATTCGTAGACCTCTTAGATATCGTGGGAGGTTGGGCAAGTTGGGAGTTATGTATCAAGATTCAGGGAAAAGACTTTCTCGGACCGTCGAAGTTTCGGCGGACAAAAAACGCTAGAAGAGCGAAAAAGTCTGCTCCTGAGCGTAGGAGGATTATTGTACAAAAAGCTGCCTTCGAATCCCGCCCATAGCTTCTCTCTATACCATCATTAGCTTGTCTTGCTCTGGAAACTGGAAATCGACCTCAATAGCCAGCCAGAATTACTGAGACCCACCACGTTGACACAAAGAAAGAGCTAGCCAACGAATGAGCTTTTTCCCATTGATGCGTTCAGTTTGTTAATAACCCTTCGGTGATAAGTTGGGTTGTTCATGTTGTTGGCATTGCATTTGCAAGTTCACACATGTGTGTGTACGTCTGATTTGTTTTTGGCTTAGTTGAGCCTTCAAGTGTCGAGACTGGATGAATCTTGCGATAAGGCATTGGTGAATCAGAGTGAGTCTTTGAGGTATCTTCCGACCCTGAGGCCTCAATTACAAGCCGCCAGTTGATCGATTGCTTTTCTTTGCAGATATTGTCCTCTGATCATTGTTGATTTGTTTTCCATCCCCGTTCCCATTTCCAAACCATCGTGATTTCATTCTTTCAAGGCTCATCATGACCTCCACTCCGCCGGAAAACGTCTTCTCAGGTACTTTTGAGTATTTGGTGATATTTTACCGAATCGTTGTTTGATTGGGGCTGTTTTTGTCTTTTGTTTTAGATTCTTGGGTGGATCTGTCGGGACAGTTTTCACAGTCCCACACCCCTAATCGGGTGACGCCCATTCCATTTGGCGGAGAGCAAGACTATTTGCGGATGCTCCGAGAAGCCCAACGCGAGTCCAAGCAGAATTCCAACAAAGTATCACCCATTTCCTCGGCTCTCATGTCTCTGTCGTCCACCACTAGAAATACACCAAGCGCCTCGTAAGTTGGTTGATATTTGAGTTCGAATGATTTTGCGAAATTCTCTGGCGTATGTTGGTCTGCTATGGAAATGCATTCATTCGTCCATTCATTCACTTGCTCGGTGCTGAATGCGAGTTTTATGCTAATTCAGATCGAAAACCTGTTTGTTATGGACCTTTTCCAAAGTCTAATGTCTAGATGGCTCGCATCTTATCCAAGTCATTTTGCCACTCTTTTTTCAACGAAAATATGCTCTTTTCAGACCAAAGTCCCCACCCAATAGTCCGAATCCCGAGTTGGCCACATTTGCCGAAGACCTCAAAGGCGTTTATGTCAACCGTCTGTCAGAACCTGTCAGTCCCGTGGGAGCCGTGGGTCAACCCGTGACCCCTTCTGAAATCTTATGGGACTGGACCTCAAGGCCCACTGCACAACCAAGGTGAGAGTACAGGAAGTAGACTTCAGAAATGAAGTCGTGACGAGGCTGTTGCTATCGGCCTTGTTTTATAACCATGACATGACTAGAACTGCACCCCTCTTATTTACCATGACGTCATGGTCTGAAACTCGGTTATTCTTTTTTATCCAGAGATTGGAAGTTGGCCCCCAATTTTCGGAGCCGCAAATCTTCGTCGTCGTTCACGAGTTCAGGAACTCATGGATCGTCAACTATAGCCAAGGATGCCAATGGGAAGAAAAATACTTACTCGAAAGGCGTCATTTATACCCTTATTATCACGAACATTATCTCCATGATTATTGGAGCTGGTATTGGGTAAGTCACATATCTTGTTTCAGTATCTGTCGTCAATTTTTTTGGAGATGTTCCACACAGTGACAAAACAAATTCAAAAGCAAACTTTTCAAGCTCATGACTTGTCTTTGTTTCGGTTGCAAGCAATTTTGTGGTGATTGATCTGAACGTTTTTGTTTGAATTGAAAGTTCCTCTTTCAGAATATGGTTCAGTAAACGCGGTGGAAATCAAGGATTCATCGAGATTGCTATTTAAGACCAATTGGCCGTCGGAACAAAATGGGGTTTTTGGGGTGGTTACGTGAATGATTGAACTATCTAACTGACTGACCGAACAAGTAATTGGCAGACTGACAGTGCTTGAAAGTCAACGTTGAGCAAATGTGAGCGAAGATGAGCGAAATCCCTCATTATAACCCCCATCACTCTTCTTCTGATTGAGTTGAGTCATCTTTTTTTCGCCTTATTCCGTATCCCGAAAGGAATATGGAAACAAGGAACTTGTTCTAAAATGCAAGTGGACAAACACATCTTCATGTTCTGGCCTGTTTGGAGACATGTGGGTCCATGTCACATCGAAGTCCCTTTTCACCCACTTTTTATCGAATGTTTGTACGTCTTTCTTACCGGCACCAATGATCAGGTCCAACAACAAAAAGTGAACTCACCCAGAAACAGGTGTCTCTCTCTCTCCTTTCTAAATGTGATTATGTCAGTATAGCTATCATCATCGTCTCTTGAATTTCTAATTCGAATTTTTCAACTCTCATCCATTAGACCAGAATTATAACCTTCCTCCCAAAGCTTACTACATAAATGTCTTCGTGCGTGTTTGTAAAGACAAATGGCATTCAAGTCCAACTGTTTTCATTCTCTTTGAAAAGGAATTGAACCTCTTTTAATTGTAACTGTGAGAACAGAACAAAAAAGAACCGTACCAACCATGATAAATACACGACGTCAATCCAATCCAATACTTCTTTGCAATTTAATTTCTCATTGTGACGAGGTTACCGCTTTCCGTTTCATCCCAGGTAGAGGACCCGGTGTTTTAAACACAGTATGACACGTGGTACAAATAGGGCTGAACTTGCAGAAAATAGAGAGACACACTGAGCATACGAATCCGATGTCGATCAGATTTCGATGACAGAAACACGCGGCTCGATAATCCACTCGATCCATGGAGGGCAACGATAAAGCCCCTCTTAAGTTCGTGTCCGGCAAGAAAATCCAGGTTAAGAACTGCAACAAAGCCGGAAAATGCTTGGCTTGAACCCGATGATACACGCCTCCCGTGATATCCGCCCCTTGTTGAAGAAGTCCGGCGTCTTTCTCCAACATGCACGTGTCAATGATCACATTCATCTTCTGAGCACTGAAGAACACGTTCATATAGTTCATGTACTGAGTGGCCGTATCGCCCGAGGCCGACATCACCAAGATTCGGGCCACCAGATTCTCGGCCACGCCCATTTCGTGCCGCATTCGATTGACATAACTCAAGGCCTGACTCAATGCCCCGGACAAAAGGGAATCAGACGTGACTTGGACCGATGGTTGGGCCTCTTGCAGGAGAATCCGACTCACTTCACGACGGATTATGGCTTCTACTTGATAAAAGCCCTCGAATTGTCCATCTCGTTGACGGAGAGAACTATTCTCCTGAAGCTCCGGGTTTTGTGAGGGATAGAGAAAGGAACAGGATTGACTGTGAGAGGCGATGGCGGCGATGGTGTTGTTCGGATGAAGCATCAAATGAGAATGGGCCAAGCCCAAAGCCGAATCTAGCCAATGAAAAAGAGCTTCGGGTTGTTTCGCGAAGAAGGCTTGATTGGGGTTCATGTCGAGAACCAAGATCAGGAGTTGGCCATTTTGGCCGAGTTGGATTCCACGCTCTTGGAGATCACTCGTGGCTGTGGACACGGCTAAATCCGACATCGTGATCTCTCAGTGCGCAAATCAATCTAGAACGATGAACCAATTTGGAACGTGATTTTGTTCTATTTGATGGAGAGTTGAATTACCTAATAGACTTTGGATCTTGATCAAAAATGATTCAGAGGTTTGATCTGCGGGCTGTCCTTGGATTTCAACCACTTTCTGGCGGGCTTTTTGGCCTTGTACGATCCGAAGGTCAGCTTTGGAACAACCCAGGGCTTTGGCCAACACGTTGATCACCTCTAAATTGGCTTGTCCGTCTCTCGGTGGAGCATTCAAACGCATTCGAAGCTCATCGCCCGTGACCTAAACATAAAATCTAAATGAAATTTCATTACCATGCTAATGTTTTTCACAGCCTTCAGCGTCAAATTTTCTTTGTCTTTTGACAATTCATGGTCCAGTCCTTGTACAAAGTAATATTGTAGTTTAATCAAACTGAGAAGAACTCAAATGGCCAAACTCGCAAAAATGAGTCCACTGTAGGGTCCATTCACATGCAAAATTAATTGGCAATATCTGCTACTGCGAATTGATAACGTTTCGGTGATTATTTTACACAAAACACTTATTTACAAACCAAAAGGGTTATTGGGAGAAATTCTATCACACTTACAATAAAAAGTGAAGGATACTCATCTCATTTATCTATTGATGTATAAGATTATTGATTGCAATTATCTAATTATGTTTGTAGTTAAGGATAAACCATGACAAGTGCGAAAAAAAAGTAACAAACCAGCAAACAAGAGCCCCTTTAACATGTCGCGTAATGTATGGAATTGGCAAATTAGCAATCCATAAGGCAGGTCTTTGTCCGCCTAACTATCCATGAACGGAAGTAAGGAACTCAATCGAAACGCAATTTCTTGTCTTGACCGCAAGTACCTCAGTCAAAGCGGATTGAGCGCAATTGGGTTGAACGCACACTTTGAGGTGAAACTGACCCGGAGCTCGACGAACAATCGGGCCCCCTGTGGGTGGGACGGGCGTGGCGGCGAGGGCGGGACCGGGAGGAGGAGGAGGAGGAGCTGCCTTGGCCTTCTTGGCCATACGCGCGGATCCACGACCAATGTGCAAGCCACGGAGTAAAACGAGGCCGACACTAGGAGACCAACTCATGTGTAGTAGTAGTAGGAGTAGTTGTTGATGTTGTTGTATGAAAATAAACAGCGAGTCGATCACAGTTTTTTTTAAATTCAGGTATCCTTGGGAAGTAAAGTTGGAAATGAGAAAAATTGTGAGAAAAGGGGGATTCAATGGAAGATAAACGGATAAATGATGAACGTTGTCGTTATCAATACGTGTTTTGGAGCATAAATCCGGGGATACCATGGAAAGTCCAACTATGGTCACTCTGAGCCGAGGTTGGGTTAAGCGGTTTCTGGTTGAGGTTGCGCAAAAACCTCGAAAATCACATTCATGGTCAGGAGAGAACCCTTGAAATCTCTTAAATAGTAGAGGGAGTGTAATCGTAGAAACGGTTTGCCCTTCCCCAACTGTTGAGCGGACAAAAGTGCGAAAACATTTGAAATGTGTGACCAGGCGAATGACAATCATGCAATTGATGATTCAAAGGTGGAATTGAGTAATGTTTTTGGGTCATTTTTTGATATTGCTAGTGGTTGCTTTTTGAAAGAACCGATGTTACTAGGTGACCATGCCTTGGATTTGAACACTACAACTAGGAACTTTTTGCCAATATATTGAATAAGTCAGTGATAGGAAGAACACAAATAAAGGCTTTTGGGGGTATTTAATTTTCTGCTTGATCTTGACTGAGTCTCAAAACAATTATCAAACGTACAGTAGTTGCAAATCCATGATGAATTCGTCATACCACCACCTACAGATGGCTGAATTCAATGGTGAGGAGCAACAACATTGCGCCATTGTGATGGCCCTTGTGAATTCAAAGGCCAAAATAACCAACAGAGAAATTGCCAACCCACTTGGATTGTACATCTGATTCATTCAAAGGACCAGGAAGAGGTTAGAGGAGAAAAAGAAGCACCCTGGTTCAAAGATAGGATGTTTGAATGTGGAGTGATGACCATATCATGCCTCCTCACATCACCAAAACATGGCTCAGGGTCAACACAGGCATTTTATCTAAGGATGTGGTTTTACCTATCACCAAGGAGACAACTGGTAACTGTCCCAGTATGGCAAAAAGACGATGCACCATGTCATGTATCCAAAATCTCTCCTGTGGCTCAAGGAGCACAGCTACGACTTCACCTCCAAGGACACATGGCCACCTAGTTCTCTGGATTGAAGGCAGATGGATTAGTCTTTCTTGGGCATGTGAAAGAAAGTACAAACATAAGAGCCCATAACATAAAGACCTCCCAAATCAGTGCCATCAAGGAGAAGGGTAACTAGATAGATGAGGCAAGGGTAAAAGCTCCAACCACGTGGTTTTATGTCTGTGCGAAGGCCATGACGGAGGCTGGGGGCAATGAGATTGAATGAATTCTATTCTAAACCATAAACCTTGGATGTCAATTTTTTTCGCTTTAAAAATTTAGTGTTTTAGGGCTGAGAAATACTAGTTTTGTGATGTTGATGATACAGCAACAATTAAAAGCAGCAGCCCTGTATGGACAAAAATCAACTTATGGCTTCAAGAACAAGTTTTTAAAGTTGGTCTTGATTTACATGTTTGGTTTCCATACAACTCCATCAACAGTGATCTCCTCCTGTAGGTTTCCAAAAGGTGATTTCAGCCAAGGTAAACTCCCCCAACAATCAATTCTGCCAACATTGAACTCTGCCATGTTAAACTCCCCCAACCATTATTTCCACCACAGTAAACTCCCCCATGACAAACTCCTTCATGGCAAACTCTGCCACAGCAAACTCCGCAATGCTAAACCCCCAAAAGTGATTCCCACCATGGCAAACTGCCACAAGAAAGACTACCTCAGTTAACTCTGGCATGAGAAACTTCTTGGTTATTGTGCCATAATAGTGCTGATGAATCAATGAATTTGACTCAACACTCGCCCAAAGTCTACTGGGTAGGCCATGAATGGATTTAGTAAACATATAGTTGGTTTTTAATGAAGTGCGATTGGTTTGTTGTTTATGATGTTTTAAAATGGGCCACAAGAGGTGCACCATACACAGTATTTTTCAAGGTGGCCATGTCATATTAGTATTCTTAAATTTCTACAAGGGTTCCAAAAACCCTTTGTTGAGTTTTGACGCTTTGATACCTTAAGCTGATGCGGAGCTAAAATTGGAAATCAGTTTTAAAAAGCAAGAAAGATTGCAAACCAAAGTAGGATTTTTGAAACCCATTTAGAAAATTGTGAATAGTAATGACACAATCACCCTGAACAATATGGACTCTTGATCAAAATCAACAACATTTGCACATCCCCAGCAAATGTCAAAATAAATAGATTCTCTCAACCTAGATAGGCATTGAGGATCCTCAAGGCCACAAATTTGACCCAGAATGAACAAAAATACCTCATACCGAGTGAAAATCGTCAAGTGTGAGTCCTGTTGCATATTGGTAAATGTTTCCATCACACAACATCTTGATTTACAAAATTAGCGTCTTCGAAAGTTGCTTAATTTGACGCTCTTGTTTTTTTCTCAACTGCGTATGGTGCCCCTCTTGTGGTCAGCTTTAGAACCTCAAAGCACAACAAATTTGATCTCTGGCCATTGTCTCAGTGTAAGCATGAGAAGTGATTGGTGTTTGTGTGGTGGAGTTTATTGTGGCAGAGTTCAATGTTGGGGTAGTTTAGCATGGCAGAGTTCAATGTTGGTGGAGTTGATTGTTGGGGGCGTTTACCCAGGTGGAGATAACTACTGAAGGAGTTTACTTTGGCAGAGATCACCTGGTGGAAACCTACTGGAGGAGATCACTTTTGGGGGAAAGAGATGGCCACTGGCATGTTTGGTCACACTATATGTTCGCTCAACAGCTGTGAGGGTGACTTTTTCCTCGCGTTATCTAGTGATTAATAAATGATCTATGGTCGGAACTGTAAGTTTTCCAAACATGTGCAAACTGAACATTAGTTATGGTTAGAGGTGCAGATTTCAGGCAAATAAAATATGCCGTTTAGACCCAAAACACGGCAAAAATACGCGTCCAAAATGGCAAATAAAATGGCAAATAGACATGAAAATTTACCAACATAACATCAAAACAGGACGCTAAATTTGTAAAATGAGCATTCTGAATCATCAACAATAAAGTGGAATGCAAGTACATGAACATTTAAGAGAAAATATTTTTATTCCAATGAATAATCGACATATCCCTTAAACAAAACATTTTGGGCAAAAATTTGTTTTTCCTATTTTTTCTCACAAAAGACAATTTTGCATTGATTTGCCCAAAAATCGACAAATTTGGTATTTAATTGCCTAAAAACCGACAAATTTTGTATTCATTTGCCCAAAAATGGCAAATAAAATGAAATATGGCAAATAAACTTTAAAACCTAGCAAATAGAAATAAACATGTTGTTGGGCATATAATCTTATTTGCTGAAATCTGCATCCCTTGTTATGTTCCTTTTGGATAAATTTTTTTCTAAACTGCTATTTCATACTTGTTTTATTGCGGATCCTTTACTACTGCTACAAGGAATGCGATTCTCTGTAAATTGAAGGATATTTCCCGACAGCTTCAATCCGACCCCCAACAGGATTCGAACCTATGCCGTGTGGGGAAGCACTTACACTATGTTCTTTTAAGAACGCGCTAGTACGCGTGGCCACTCTGTCTTCCTTGTTACGTGGATTGAAAATTATTATGTTGCCTAAAATAAGCTTTATTGAATATTTATTGAGTTAGTCATCTTATTCATTACTCTTTCACAGAACTAAATTGAGTCAAATCTTCATTTTTGAAAGGTTTTTCGAATACCCTGGTTGCTGATTTTTAGTAGGATTTTTTATCGAGGCTTTATGGGTTTTTGGCAAGTGCTTTTGCATCAAATGAGAAGTGACCTAATGAGTGTTTTACGTATAAATATCATTTCTTCAATAAATCCTTATTGAAGTTGTCAATCTATGTATGACCAGTTCATCTGTCCCATGACTTTGTTTAAAACTAATTTTACTGATAAATTTCACACGTCAAATCGAATGTAAGTTTAAAAAAAACTAATTAACTTTAAATGGAAAACGTCCGGAAGAAAGTTCTCTTTTCCAGAATGTATTTACACTCTGCTTTGATGTTTTTTTATTGTATTTATTGTACTTTTACTTGTTTGATTTCCAGTGGCCTATGGGAAAAAATATCGCAAAGTAAACTGCGGGAAAATTTCTGTTAGCTCCATCTAGCGCTCCTGTCAAGAATTCCATTTCTATCTTCTGGCTCTACCTCCACAGGCCTAGGCTAGCCTAGGCACTCTTTTTTCAGGCGCGTGACGAAAATTACTCCCACACAGCCAGATACTTGGAGACAACAGTAAATTCCCCCTACGCTCCATCCTTCCAAGTTACTTCCTTGGCTCGCTGCTGGCCTGTCGGCCTGGCCGTATTGGTTCTGAACTTCCAACTGAGGAAGGAACGCCAGCTGGCGTTCACGCCATGGACCCGTCCAAAGCACGCACTCACTCAACAAGAACTAAGAAGTCCATGCAAGCCATGCATGCTGTCAGCTTGGCCAGATTAGCTCGGTCAAAGCCAAATGGTTCGAAGTTTGACCAAAAGAAGTGAATGAAGATGAGGAAAACTGCTTTGACAGAATAAAGAATGCTTACGAGCCACTTAACATTGCTGAAAAAGCCTTTTTCTTATTTCATTCGCTTGCAATAAGTTTTTTGAAAAGATCACTCGAACCTCCCATGCATTTTCTTTCCCAATCCATTGGAAAATCCACAAAATGCACAATGGATAGATTTGAGTTTCTTGCTGCCCATCGACTTAAGTTTCACGAGACTTTGAAGATTTTTTCAGCTTTTTAGACTATTTTCAAAGTTTAAAATTTCCATCTAGAGATATGAATATTGTATTGTATTTATGACCACTCAAACATCCAAAAAGTGTATAAAGAATATTGGTTAACATTAGATGGGTATGGAATATAAAACATTGTATAAAAATAACTCAGGGTCAATGAGTGTTCAAAAATATTTTAGCTTTGTTTGAATTTGGTGTCGGTATTTGCAGAGCACATGAAATGAAAGAGGTTGAAGGTTTTCTTTCTGTTTCTGTATATTCTTTTTCGTAAATTCATCTTTACAAAAGTTTCCTTCTGCCTAAGCTTAGTTAGCCAACCTTGCCTCAATTTGACTGGATTTTGAAGCAGTTTATCATCATTGATTTCTGGCCCAATTTCGACCTTATTCATCGTCCCCAATCTAGCAGTACTGTACTTTGTGCCACAGCAGCTTGACAGCACTCCAGCACACGCAGTACACACCAGACTGACTCCAAGAAGAGTGAGTGAGTGAGTGAGTGTGAGTCCTGGGGAAATGGAAGGACGTGAAAAAACAGAAGGCCAATCACAATCATAATAATCGTTCTCTTCAAACACTTTCATAGACTGCATTGACTGTTAGGATCAATCCCGGATGACGGGGGTGGACCCAGGGACCGCCCAAGGAGGCTAAAAGGCATGCAAAGCTTGGGAGGTGAGTGCATCATCAGCATCAGTAATTCAGGCTTCAATCCAATTCAGTGTTTTGGTACTCGAAGGTCAAGGCTTGAGGTCAAGAAAGGCCTACCTGAAACCTCATTCATTTACAGGATGTTTAACCTCTCAAGAGAGATTGACACACGTAAAATATGCAATACATTTTAGGGTGCTCAGGTGCAAGCTGTGAACAGTATTTCGTGTTTTGATTTTGCAACGGACTGACTGACTGCTCATGAGTGCGTTGGAACTTGAATTGCTTTCAATTATTGGTTAAGACGAGCTTGAAGAAA
This sequence comes from Tigriopus japonicus, assembly GCA_010645155.1. NCBI lineage: Eukaryota > Metazoa > Arthropoda > Copepoda > Harpacticoida > Harpacticidae > Tigriopus > Tigriopus japonicus. Next base: position 5,042,985 of record CM021323.1, read on the forward strand.
CGAATTTTTGAGAGAGTAGAAATACGAACCTTTTGTTTTACCCAGTGTTCGCACATACAGTATTTATCTTTGGTTTGTTACTGTCGCTTAATCAGCTAATGCTAAGTCAATCCATTCATGGGAGACAGTAATGAATTTGGTATCACTCTTTAGATCTAAGGATTTTTCGGGAAGATATACCGAACTAAACCCAAAGTCCTGGGATATTGGGTGGGCTGTGATGAAGGCCGAAAAGCTAGAACCACGACCTTGAGATCCAAACGCAGAAGACAAATAAATGAAGCTGGTTTCTTTTGATTCATTCTATGAGGGCGATCAGAGATGTGACATTCAAATGTTTGATCTTGGAATGAAGGTCGATATTTTAAATTAAATCTGAAATGCTTCAACATGAGGACCTCAACCTGTGGACTTTGTCCACTTTGCGTGGATTTGTCACCCTTGGAGTGACAAATTTGGTTTACATTTAGGTTGATCATTTCAGAATCATTTCCAAACAACAGACAGCAGACCAAAGTAGATAACAGATCCAATTATCACTTTAAGTAATCTTTGAAGATGTAGGTGGCCTATTCAGGCCTATTCCCACATTCTGCCCCAACATTTGGCTTTTATGTTGCATTGTTACCATTGCGTCATTTCAATGTGGAGCTAAAAATAGATTTTTTTTGTCGGGGGGTCTATTATGCATGTTTTCCTTGCCTATTTACACGTGTTTAATCTATGCATCTTCACGAGTCATGGTAAAGTCCGGTGCAGGTGCGATTTGACCTTGTTTTGTAAGCCAGTTTTCATCTTCATGTAGTCAGTGAAGGCTGGACCGACCGAAACCACTAGAAATTAATTCATAAGTCAAAAATCCTATGAGGACGTCGCCAATGTCGGTATAATTGTGATTCAAGCGATAATGTAAGCCGCTGATAAAAATCATTATCACTGATAATGAAAATAATAACGTTTGGCGTTTGATACGTCGCCAAGACCTGAAAATTAAAAGTAAGGACAGTAAATGTTGGGAGGCGCACATTTTATGTGAACGCATTAAGCCTTGTAAAGCTTGAATCCGTTAATTCTAGCACCAATCTCAATTGAACAGATTTTCTGGCACAACATGTAAGGATAAGGGACAAACCCTTGTTGTATCAGCTCGCATGCTAGCCTGTAGAAAGACTATATATGACCAGAGCTTTGTCATAAAGCCAAAATGGATGCAAGGCAAAAAGCTGGAAGTTCACGTGTTCCTTTGGAACAGTTTGAATTATCCCTAGGTTTGCTGATAATCCTCCATTCGGACTGGAACTTTATGAAGCGCCCATGCTTCTACAAGCGTTTATGAAGGCAAACCAGACTGTATATGCCAATAACCCTCTCACTCGATCTATTCAATCTCCTTCTTTTGTAAAATTTGACGAGCATGGAGCCGAAGTTCAAAGGTCAACAACGCAGTCAAATTTTCGTTTGTGGTCTAAGGTGCCGCGCTAATGTTTTCCAAACCACTCCGAAATGCAAGCCATTTGAATAGTATCCATTTGTGGATTATAGTGCAATATGGTTTTCCCAGACATTACACATCTGTTTGTGGACGGATTCACGATATTCCAGTTTTCATGTAGTCAATCTTATCAACGTGTTTTGTCAATCGTTTTTTTGTTTCTAAGTACGTTGTAGTGTGATCATGTTAAGAGATTCCCTTGACCTTAGATCTTTGGGAGAAGAACTGGCGCAGATTCTGGCACTAATTTCAATGGGGTTAACGACGAGGGTTGTGTTTATTGACTAACCCAGTTACGCGGGTCCGAGTTGTAATCACTGAGCGTGCTATATTAGTTTTACCTGATTGAATCATCTTTGAGGCCTGTCTCTTTCAGCCAACTACTCCAATACTCTTCCTCAGTTGTCACAGAATCCGGAATTCGTTCAAGGAAGTGTTTGGATGACTGTAAAAAGGGAAGACGAGGAACTCGAAGAAGAACTCTTAAGATCACCTCAATGAAGAACTAAGAGACGACAACGACGACCATCAAGCTCATCATCAGTCGTTCTCGTCGTCCTCCTTTGACTCGTGGACTCTGATTGCAATGATGTTCCCCGCCACTCTCTCCATGACGAAGAATCTCTTTCCTCGCTCTCATTCCATGATGTTTTTGAGCTCATGATCGTGGCGGTGTGGTGGCTGTTGTGATTATTTGCCATAATTGTGCCTCGTTTATGTCTCCTTGGGGTTGGGAAAACGCACTTGGCGATGGCCCAAATCTTCTGAACGACTCCTAGTACATACATCTTGTTCATGATATATACGTACGCTTCTCTGGACGACGACAACGTCGACGACGACGTTGTCACAACATCTGGACAGACAACTTACCCAAGCCGAATCTGTTACACTCCCGTTGGCCTTCAACCTTGTTCTCATCAGGTGAATGGCTAGAAACCTCAGCGATATCCTCTCAAGCAGCTCGATCAATCCTCGTCAGTAATTTTACCCTCAGGATGCAACGTTTCGCCTCCTCTCCGTCCACATCGGCCTCTTCCAGTTCCACGGGGGTCTCGGCCTCGACCACCGAATCCTCGAAGGAAGAGCCTGCTCACAAATGGGCGTGCCCAACCTGCACCTACGACAACTGGAACTCGTCCCAACGGTGCACCATGTGTCGCTCGGCCAAGCCCTCTCTCAGTCGCATCCCCATGAACGGGGATGAAGCGGCTCGATCCTCTAGTCCTCTTCTGTCTGGCGTCGAGCCGCACCCGCACATCATCTGTGATTCCAAGCACGTGTCGTCGTCCACAAGTAGCACCGCCACTAAATGGGCCTGTCACATGTGCACCTATCTCAACTGGCCCAGTTCGGGCAAGTGTGTCCAGTGCCTTACTCTCCGGAAGCGGGTCTCACCCGCCAATTCGGTCGGAGCCATTGCTGCCGCCGGCATGACCGTCAGTACCGCCACTCATCCATCGCCCCCGGGGTCACTGTTGGGTGGGGGATCGCCAGTTCCGGCCATTCCGTCGACCTCGGGTTTGAGCGGTTCCTTCGAGAACCAGCTCCGTATCAAGTCCAACGATTCCAACAACGAGAGGAATAAGCGGATTCTCACGCCCTCATCGAGCTCGGCGTACTCGAATAACCAACACAATCTTCTAGCTCAGAGCCCCCCGCCCCAGGGGTGTGCCCCCACCTCGCCCTGTTTGAGCAACTCGTCACGCATGAAATGGTCGTGCTCGGTGTGTACTTATGAGAATTGGGCACGTTCACGGGCCTGCGTGATTTGTGGCTCCAAACCGCAGCCTCAGTCGCTTCAACTTCAAATGTCTTCCAACCGTGACACGCCTTCACCTCCGGCTGCGGCCGCTCTTTCCACGTTGGAGCACTCGGACCACGTCCAGATTACACAGCATCAGCAGCAATTGAGATCGTTATCCCCGTGTATTGAAGCCTCGTCCACGGACAACAAGAGCAATAACTATGACTATGAGCGGCGCATTCGGCAATTGCGACGACGCATGCGAGAAGCGGATTGGTCTTGGTTGACCGCTTGTATGGGCGTGGTCGAGGGTGATGCCAATCCCGTGGAAGCTTATATCAATGGAGGCGGGGATCCTACTCGGAAGCTGTGCAAACCCGAAGTGGTGTTATTGAATCGACCTTCGGTCTATGAAACGGGTCACACCCTCATTCACTTAGCCATAAGGTAAGGCGGTTATGTCTTCAATAAATTACTGGCGAAGTGTTTGAATTTTTAACTAGTCCTCTATTTTCAAATTTAAAATAACGTAATTGATGCCGAAGAAAATTTATTTCACGGTTAAATGCATGTTTGGTGACAGCAACCAATAGTAAAAGGTAATTGAAGTAAAAATAACTGGAGTTTCATATTGTTTTCTATTGTTGCATATATTTTTTCGATCCTGGATGAGCAACTGCTCTTTTTTGTGCATTTCCGTACTCTAAAATGAGTGTATATATTTAAGAGCTTGTATGGAATTTATAATGTAAATGTGAAATGCAATGAGGAGGTAAAACTTTAGTTGGCGTTCATGGGGCCCTTTACGTGTTTCCCCAGGGGTTTGCTATAAAATGTCAGTTGTAGAGATGTTGTTCAATTCGTGAATGGAAAGTCAGCTCTTGAAAGCGAGACCCATGTTTTTCGTCTTTAATTTGACACGCCTTGCTCTACTGATTTATCATTTTCTAAAGAAAGTTTTAAATTTACGTTCAAATGCAGAAGCTCGGAAAAATGTTATTAATTAAAGGATATTTTCGTCCTGGCCTCGATTAGATGCAGAGGCGTGTGCCTTGTACTCTCCTCCGTTTTACATTTCCAAGATGTGACGTGGTTGGGTGGAAACTTTCTCGATCCAGTGTAAATTTATAGTTTGAGGATCCTTTTGGAGCTTCCTTCCAGCTTCTATCTCATAAGCAAAGATGAGAGATAATCAATTATATGAGCGAGCATGGAGGATCCAAGAAGCTTCGATTTAAACAACAAAATCCGATACTGCAAAGCGAGATGTTGTTCAATTCGTGAATGGAAAGTCAGCTCTTGAAAGCGAGACCCATGTTTTTCGTCTTTAATTTGACACGCCTTGCTCTACTGATTTATCATTTTCTAAAGAAATTATCTGATTTTAAGAGAATTCCACGCCGAGGCAAAATTAACCCAAAAGCAAAAAGAGTGCCGCCTTTATTTGAATAGCAGGCTGAATTTCATCATGAACGAAACATAATCAACATAATCGATACACAATAAGCCAACCAACTGGATCCTCTTTAACAGACTTTAAAGAGCGCAAATGAATTTTAAAACAGAAGAGCTTAGTCGTCGTCGATTTCTTTGGATCACGCCACCACCCGATCGGCACGAATCTTTCCAGAATTGCATATTTCTTCTGTATTTCGTTTCCAGATTCCACCGCGAGCACATCCTGGCCAAGTTGCTGGCCAAAATCGAAGGCGTCGGATCCCGTGAGGATATCAAATGTGTGCCCTCGTACGTGGCTCCGGATTTGGCCTCGGTCATTCGTCGGCACATTGCCCAAAGTCTCCGCCAGAGGAAGGGCCATTTCAATTGCTATTACATTGCCGAATGGGCCTCGTACACGCTTCCACCGGGTAGGTTCCAATGGAAATGCGCGTTTTTTACGAGCAACAGGTCTCATTTTGTGTGGGAGTGACCATAGTTTTATGACTGATACATGCTTTGCAACGGCACAGAGCTAAGTTTAATGTTCGTGCTTGAGATAATACGGGCCTCCTGGAAGAGAGCCCAGTTACTGACATGCTTTTTTCGACTTTTGCTCACGCTATCGAGGATATTTTGGCGAAGTCAGAAAGAGATAGTACCGTATGAAAAGTTGTCCAATTTTGCGATGGAAAGAGAATCAAAGAAGAGGTCTGAGTTGAATTTGGTTTCGCAATGGGCCATATTTAGAAGAGAAAAGAAATCCCGGGGGGGAATTGTCCAGATCAGCCGAACTTCAAAGGCTCCAAATGAAAGGCCATGAATGTCCATGTTGCGTTGCAATGCTACTTAAGGCAGATTTTTGTCCCTTTGAAGTGTCAACGACGGGGGCTTAATGTCCTGAATAAAATGAAAAGGCTTGAAATAATCCTTTCTTTGGGGGATATTGTGCCTTGGAGCTCCCTAGGATCGTTTGTAGTTCTCTGAATAAGGACAAATAGTTTCAAGCCACGGGAACTCTGGCGGTTAAGTTGAACTTTTAAAATCATTAGTTGTGGCCTTGGTGTCCGTGAAATTTTTCTTCATTCTTCGTCAAGGGAAAAGTAAGGAAGACAAATTTGACTTGTCCTGAATTTGGGGTTGAGATGACGTTTAAAAGCTGAAACCTTCTGACAAATTCTGACGGCAAAAAGTACTGGACCAAAATGTGCTTTGGTGCATATGTTGCGAAAGAGGGCTCCTCATGCCTCTCTGTCTAATAATTCTTATCATATTGGCCGAAAATAGAAGCAGCAGGAGCACGCACAAGTTGATAAAGATCTGAAAGGCCCTCTTAGTAGAACGTGGACGGTCCATCCATTCAATATTGAACTTCTTGTCGCCGTCAGAGTTCCAACAAACATTGTATTGTTCTTCATGTGGATCTCGACACCCTTCGAACAACCATTTGAGGCCTGATGGGAGAAAGAGAGACTTACAATCTGCTGGTTGTAGTACGTGTTTTCAAACTTTTGAAATTCGCAAGCTGATGAGTTTTCCTGAAGACATGACAACCCCAAGGGATTTGTATTGCCAAGGTCTAACAATCTTCCGAAACTGAGCTGGCCTTGGCCCTCAATGCCACTGCGACATTTCTTTCTTTTTTTTGTGCGATTTACTCAATTGAAGTGAAAGGTTGACAGTCAAAGGGTCCTTTGGACTCGAATGCTTGTCACAAAGCCACATGAAAAGACAATTTCATTTTCCTTGTTCTTTTAGAAATCGACGACCTGCCTCCAGCCACTCAAGAACAGCTTTACTCAGAACTATTGGATCGGGATGCTCAAAAAGAGCTCGAAGAGGAGAGTTACATCATTAATTGGAGTGACGAAGTTCGAACCCGACTTCATTCGAGACTGTACGCGTTATGGAATCGATCGGCCGGAGATTGCCTTCTCGATTCGGTCTTGCAAGCCACTTGGGGCGTGTTCGATCGAGACAATGTCCTCAGGAAGGCCATGAGTGATAGTCTGCATCAAGCTGGACACATGTGAGTTCGAAAGAATAACTAATGTCCTTAATTTTTTTGAAGAAAAATGTTTTTTTTCTTGTACTCGGGAAACGGTCGCTTTCGTTCAAAGACCACAATAAGCAACCCCAGAAGATAGTCCTGTTAGTCCCTTAGTTCTTTTGTGCCCTGATGTAATCCTTTGAATTGATTACTAGTTACATGGAAAGGATCGGTAGGAAAATCCTGACCCATTGTTGAGCCCTGTCCCTAGTCCCTGAAGGCCATTGTTCGTTGAAAAGGGGCTTTGATTTCCATTTGCGAGCTTCTTGATGGGCCTGATCTGCTGGCCGGATAAGGTGCTAGGTGATTTTGTCCCCAAGTTCGTTAGCTCACCACTGTTGGCCATCTTGATTCCAGATTCTACTCTCGTTGGCGTGAATGGGAGATCCAGCAAGCTTTGGAGCTGGACTTCTCACTCCATGAATCCCAATTGACCGACGATTGGGCCGGACTTTTGAGTCAGGCCTCGCAACCAGGGGCCTCACTGGAACAAATCCATGTGTTCTGCCTGGCTCACGTCCTCCGGAGACCTATCATTGTTTATGGAGTGAAATACGTCAAGAGCTGGAAAGGAGAGAACCTCGGTTATGCCCGATTCGAAGGTGAGTGAGATAAATGGTGAAGATGATGATGACTGGCTTAAGTTTGTCGCGGTCAAAACAAGTCGCACACCTTTCCGTCAACAGCCTTTCTTTGTTGGGGGAACCTTGTTTTTGATGATTCATTTCAACTTTTCCTGCCACTTTCTACAAAAACGTGCTTCAATATTGGGCTTTACGTACCGTGAATTTTGTACGGGTTGGCCTTGGATGAAATGGAAGGGGAATACGAATGGATGAGAGTTTCCCAATGGGAGCAACTTTCTAGTGCTTCAGGGCTCAAATATTTCTACGCTCTGCTCTTTCAAAAAGTAAAATTTGGCTTGATTCGTTTTTCCTTCTTTCCAAATCCGTAAGAAACGTGTACCAGACAAGCATTTCCCAATTTTAACATCCAACGATTTCCTCGGTGAAGCTGTCCTCAATGTGTCGTACTGTGTGTAAAGATATTTGCCCAGTGACAACAAATAGTTACTCCTTGGTTGCTTGAATGTATTGCAAAGATCAGGTATTTCATTCCTTACAATCCTATATCACTATACAAAGAAAAGTTGTTGAAGAAAGTTACTTATTAAGGTAAGAGAAAAATCAAGGCGACAAGAGATAAATGAATTTATTGATGGTTTTCGAGAATTAGCTTTTCAAAGAGAGGGATTTCACAAAAATTAATTTCGAGGAGACGTTATCACAAAGTCGTCGTATGAGTCTTAACATGCTCCCAGATGGCGTTGCTCCAAGGGTTAAGGATTCAAAATCAGCGATCAAGGACACTTTTTGTTGTTGTAATAGAGATGCTTGCATTCAAATTCATGAAGATGTATCAATTTTTGAACTGGCTGTTATTTTCGGACTAAATCAATGAAAAAGTCGGATTACCTGTTGCTTACTAAAATCTTTGATTGGCTCGATTCTGTGAGCAGCGCCATGGGGAATTATTATGTTTCTAACTCACTTCTTCGCGAGCTCTATTGTAAATCATTTTTAACCCGATAATCTGTTGGATGGGTTCAGCGGTATTATTGAAAACCAAGAAAAAAAATCAAGGTCTAAAAGTCGAAAAAAGACTTAGAAAAGAGCACTGGTATGGAATTTGTAACGGGCGCGTAAAATACGGTCGGAGACTTTCGTTTGGCAACACCTTTCTAAAACAGAATTTACTGATATTTTCCCTATTCGATTCATTGCAATCACCCTAGCTTTCATTTGAAACAAAAGACCACATTGATGAACGAAGTTACGCCAGGAAAGGTGCTGGGCTTCGATTTTTGATCTGATGAAAACCAAAACCCGGTGGTTATAAATCCATCGACCACCCACCACTATTGTAAAAGACCAATTACATCATAATGCGTACTTCTTCTTTTTCTTGATGCCTTTCAGATTTCCTTTCATCTGTCAAGAAAGTTACCCCTCAAAAATGGCCTTTGGTCTTTCTTGGTCTCTAAGAACAGGAAAACGATTTTCGTTATGCCAGCCTTAAAAGTCCGCAATGGCTGCCGATTGACTCAGACCCAACTAAAATTACGATCTAATTTGATGAGAGCAAAAAACGAGAAATATTCAATCTTATCGAAAAACATAAGTTATTTCCAATACTCAAATCTAGTTGGGGCAAAATCTTGACAAGTCAGTAATGCGTCACTTGTGAGCAATGTTTAATTAGAACGGAACATATTGACCTTATTGATTTAATAGGCTTGTCAAACATTGTGAATAAGTGTGTCTGCATTTGGACTTTAGCTGACCTTTCCAAAGATTTGCTCTTTCCAAAGAGGCAACTTTTTGTTGCGTAAGAAATGGGACTTTGCTCGTGCGTATACTTGTCAAAAAATGATGACAAGATCAGTTGTTGAGGTAGTTTGGAAATATAAGGTCGGTTGTTGAGGTAGTTTGGAAATATAAGGTCGGTTGTTGAGGTAGTTTGGAAATATAAGGTCGGTTGTTGAGGTAGTTTGGAAGCATATCTAGAAGCATAAAAGAAGCATATGAGGCGAAGTAGAAGTAACCATGCTCGATCAAGTTTCGTTACATAAGCTGCGATTGAAAAACGCAGCTTATGTAGCGAAACTTGATTGAGCATGATTATTTCTACTCCGTCTCATGTGCTCCTTTTGTGTTTCTAGGAATGCTTCTAATATACTTCAAAACTACCTCAACAACCGACCTATAGTAGAATCATATCTAGAAACAAAAGAAGCACGTTAGACGGAGTAGAAATAGCCATGCTTGATCAAGTTTTACTACATAAGCTGTGATTAAAAAACACAGCTTATGTAGCAAAACTTGATTGAGCTTATTTCTACTTTTTTTCTACTCCATGTCACATGCTTCTTTTGTACTTCTTCTGTGCTTTCGATATGCTTCTACTATACTTCCAAACTGCCTCAACAACCGACCTATAATGAAGAACCAATTGCGTGTAACATCTGCCTGGATCACAGATTAAAATCTTAGCTGATGCAAATTGCATGTTTTTTCATTGAAGCTGAGGATTCCTTCCCTCTTCATGGCTGGATTTTTTTAAGCACTTCATTCAACCTATGCAAAATCATTAGTCATAATTTTTCTGATGGAACCATTTTCCAATAGAATTTATTCGTTCTTTCTAAGTAAAAGTGGTTTTGAAATAATTCATTGTAGTATTGTCATTATCGATGGATTTTTCGATAACAGAAGCCTGAAACGGAGATGGAATTGTCCCTGCGTTGTATTCTCAAGTGGGAGCGAACATAACTCAATTAAAGTAACTTTTGAGTCTGTGTATCTTCGGGAAATGAATTGAGCCAAAAAGATTTTTCATTTGCTCTTTGAGAGGAATATGATGGAGCGAGACAAGATGCTCTTGAAATCTATTTGTTTGGAATAATTAAGTTTTTCCGGGTGGAAATTTACCCCCGCTTTCGTGAGAAGCCAATGTTCATTTGTCACGATAAATTGATGCTCTCAGTCGTTACACCCAAAAATTTCAGTATTTATTCAAGTGTCTGTATTGTTGATGATACTACTTGTAATGAATGTGCTAGATGATTCATTATTATTGGAGAGGAGAGGCCATTTGTGTCTAAAACGCAAGAACCTTGTGAAGCAAGATCCCAATATCTTACATCTCAAGGAAAACAGAACAGGAACATGATGAATGAATGATTCATAACGTCTTTGAACTTTTTCGGGCCTTCAAATGTAAAATCTGAGAAGAACTTGCCCCTTTGATCCTTTGATATCGGATCACTTTTCGCGCTTTCAAACTCCCAACTCTGTTCTCTCTTTCTTTTAGTCGTTCTGTCTGACTAATTCCACCTTACATACCTTCTTAACAAATCTCATTTTCATCTATCTTTCCAGGCGTGTATCTTCCGTTGTTATGGGAGCCCTCATTCTGCTCTCGATCGCCCATCGCTCTTGGCTACACCCGTGGGCATTTTTCAGCCCTGATTCCGCCGGAACCGAATTCGTGCGTGTCTCATCCGGGAGCTGCGGCCTCGTCCTCCACGGATGATGTGAAGGCCTGTTTCCTGCCTCTGATGACCTACGATCGGAAAGTGCTGCCGGTCCATTTTCTCAATGAGTCCGAATTGGGCAAGGAGGAAATGATTCTCAGGCAGTGGTTGGACGTGGCCGTGACGGACTCGGGACTTTGGGTGGCTCAGCAGAAGATTGCCAAACCGCCTCTTTTGGTCGCACAAATGACCGAAGAGTGGCTCAACCATTACCGAAAGATTGCGTGAGTAGTAGACAAGCACTTTTTTAAAGTACCCAAAAGGCGTTTCCGTTTTGGAATAGCCTAGTTTTTTTCTCCCTTTACGTGAAGTGCCTCGCATTGATCGACATGGAGAGGGTTTTTGAAGTGTGTTGTTTAGGTGGCAGATCATCGAGTTGAGGTTGGATAATGATAGAGAAGAGGGTCATTAAAAAGAGTGATCTTTTGAAAATTGATGTTGCTACTGAAATTGTTGAAAGGTTATTAATAGTGTTTTCTAGTCCTTGACACTAAATCTCCTTGTGGAAGGAAAATGAGAAAAGATAGGACTATCAATTTTCAGAGTTGGGCCTACCTACAAGCTAAAGAAGTCACTTAAGAGTTTTCTAGGGAAACTTTATTGTTTTTTTATAACTTTTGCTAGATGATCAAAAGTGTTACGAATGAGGCTAATCTTCATCTTTTCCCGTCTAGAATCTTGACCTACCAAAGCCTAGAAATCTAATGTTAGTCTACTTGGAAGTTCGCCGCATCCTTGAACGATCAATCAAAGCACAAGTTGATTGACATCTCCGACAGATATGCTATATGTACTGCATATCAGGGGCTTCGAGAAAGAAGGGCCTTTTATCTCATGCTTCTTCCATCAAAGTCTTCAGACGGACTTGTTTAAAATAAGAAGGCAACATCTTTACTTATTCAGAACCCCGTTTGATCACAAATGAGATGGTAGTAACGAATTGATGATTTGATAGGATCTTTCCCAGCTGGTCCACAAAATATGGAACAAGGAAATGAGAAGAGAAGATTCTAAAGGACTGAAATTAGGAAATTGGCAACTTCTCCTTCAATTTTAATCAAGGGAACCTCGTCCAAAAAAATGTGCTTGTGTCGGAGTAAACAATTTGCTTAGAGTATGTGAGACCTTAGGGCTTAGCTTAAGAATTTTTAGTTATGTAGGAAAATAGGCCAGGCTGAACTACAGACAATGAGAAGGTAAAAAAAAAATTGTGTGTCCATCATCCTATTAGGTCCGTGCTTTAAAGAATTTGCAACAAATATAGACGGGAAACTCGCTTGAGGCAAAGCAGCTTTCTACACAGGAAGTTTCCCCATTGTTATGTTTGCCTCCATAGAATTCATCCTGAATGGCATTAATGGAATATTCTTATTCAACGTACAAGCGGAAGGTCTACTAAAGCAGGACTACAAATCTGTACTTTATAGTAAAGTATAATATAATAGGAAGCTTTGAAGAGCCAAAAGAGCCATAAACCGAAAACGATACTTTTAGTTAGAGACAGCTCTACCAAAATCAATATTTTCAGGTGGAGTAAAAGGCGTAACTGAAACTAAAATTGTTAAACCTTATAATAATGATTTTAGATATTTTAGAAGAGCACCAACCGAAAACAAGATTGTACACGAAAAATGAAAAGCTCTGTCATTGAAATCATTGCTCATTTCCACTTGGATGTCTTTGATTGCATATTAAACTAGATATTTGATTTTTGATATCGTCTAAAGTGATGAAAATGATACGCTCAGTTATAAAACGTTACAATAATCTGAAGGACCCTATTTTTCAGACTCGTGATATTTAAAGGCTGCCTTAGATTGTGGAATAATTTTGGGTTTCGTGTAAATATGTCCTTAACAATACTGTTGCTTATTTTTAAACATACACTGGAAGAAAATTAGCCGCTTTTTGAAGAAAGTACAGTTCAAAATACAACTTTTTTTTTTAACTATTGAGCAATGGTTTATGTTTGTACGTCTCTTGTACCATTTCCACTCGATTATATGGAACCTCGTTAATTAATTTTGCTCATTGAGGTGTACCTAATTTGTTGGATTGGCGTTGGTCTTTGACGAGTGAAGCTGAATGAAGGCCGAGCATGAAGCTCGTCGATTGAATCAGAAAGAAGCGTGACTCAGGAGATGAAACGCGTGTTTGGTAGTGTTCCTGCTACTTTTTGTGAACAAGTCAAGTGCGCTTTTCGATCTTGACCGGAAAGATGGATCACTGACAAGTGTCCACAGAAGACTCCCTTGAGTATAAAAAGGTTTTCCTGTCACGGCTTTTCTTTCACTGCCAAACCACAAATCTGAGGCCGTCAATGCAGTCTTTTGACAATTAAGGCTTGGCACTACCTACGTTCTGTAGTAGTAGTACTATTTTATTGGCCAGGGAAAACTTTGATCTTTTCTCACCGCATTCGCTTCAAGATCAAAGGGGTTTTGTACATTTGACGACTTTGGCCAGGTTGTGGTTGAAAGTGTTTTTCTTTGTGCCGACAAAAAGTTTCGGAAAAGGTTCATCCAAAGTTTCGAATTAGGATTTTCTTTTCTTTGACAGATTGACCTTTTTCTCTGATGGGCTCAAAGATCGTTAGTCACCTTAATCACGATTTCTTCAGTCAAATAAACATTGGATCTACTTGTCTTCAAAGATCGTTAGGGAATTTGATGAAAAGTCCGCCTAAATTGCCCTTGACCATGCCAAACCACATTAAAGGGAAGACAAATTTAGCGTTCACAAGGAGCCTCTTGTTGATTCGCCCACTCAAATTAACATAGAAGGCCATCATCGTCCTTGGCTCAATGTTATTCATGAAACTTGGGTCGAGGTCGAAAAATCTCTCCATGACTTTGTTGTCTCAGATGGTCGAGCATTTGGGGTATTTGTACTCTCCTGTCCTCGGCAAGGTCAAACAAGGCCTCCCAATTGTCCAATTCAATATGTAACTAGAATTAGCAGCCACTGTATTTATCGTTTGTTCGCTCTATTTTCCCTGGCACGATTCGAATAGAAACCGTTGGCTTGGATTACGAGCACAATCTCTCATCAAGATCTTTGATCTCTTGCAGACAAAGCTCCATTGCTCCGTTATACAATCCGAGGTCCAGTGGCAATATGAACGGTTCCAATGGGGTGGTCGGATCCAACAACCATGCCAGTCCAAGCTTCTGCCTCACCTCCCCCAATAACGCCGTTTCCAATCTCAACAATCCCTCGGCAGCTTCTCAGGGTTCCAATGCCAACTTGGGTGGCTCGGTTTCCAGTTCGGGCTCATCCTCGGCGGCCTTGAATAACAATCATAACCATAACAACAACAATCACGCCGGTTTGAGTGGCGGACCGCCTTCTTTGGGAGTGGGTGGAGGAGTTTGTGGTGGAGGAGGTGGATATTCCAGTGAAGGCGAATCCGACGAAGAGTGATAGCTGGTCCCCATTGGTTGGTGGTTGGCTTACTTACGGCGGCCCTCCAGATTCATGTGATTGTATTCATCAAAGTCAGTCTCGACGACGTCGACGGCAATCGCAACTCGTCATCAAGGTTGTGGTGTGTGTGTGTTAGTCGGTCGGTCGTTTGTTCGAGCAGGTGAATGGAAAAAGAGCAGATGATGATGACGAAGAAGAGAAAGAAGGCCTTTGTTGAAATGATTATGGCGCTCCCGTTGATATGAAAGAACCGTTGTTTTTAGGACGTCCTCTTGCACTCTTTGAACAGATTCAGCACCCTAATCATGTAAAGCCCTAGTTGTTCACGAGACACAGAGTATTTTATGACCCTAGTTCACACGCCCTTATTAGTCTAATTGTGGCCGCCAAAAGGCCATCTGTTGTCGAAAGACGGAATAAAAGAGAATAGCTATTTTTGACTGGTAATGCAGACGAACATGTACTTACTAGTCCCTCGTTGTCCCTGATGTAACACACTAGTAGCAGTAGTCAATTGAGCGCGGTTCAATGACGACCCTCATGATCAGAATTTGCCATATAACCTTGCACAGTTTAGAACCCCATTCTACCCCTGCTTTCGCCCCATATTTAACCCCATTCAAACCCCTCGGATATCATACCATGAAGCACATCTCTTTGTGTAGATCCCTTTTCAAATATTTGGAAGCATGGAGTGTCAACTTTGGGGCCCTGGAAGAAATGGCTGATGGAAAAATAATCATGGCCAAGTGTGTGGTGTAATGATAATAATTGCCTGCTGGTACGGAACAACAATATACATACTTATATCGTCGTCGTCGTCTTCGTTGTTGTCGTTCGTTCATTGGGCGGTTGATCGGTTGGCTTATTAACCCAATGGAAAGCGACACCAAGAAAGAACCACGAGGAAAATGGTTTATTTTCAACATTGTGAGCTTTGAAATCAGAGATTTACGAAATATACAGTTCTACTTCGACGTGTCTGTCTTCATTTTATGTTTTCTTCCTTCTTTCCTCCATCCGCTTTGCTCGTTCCGGATAATTACGCTTGGTTTACGATTCCCACAGCCCTTGAAGTCAAACACAGAAACGACCATTGTTTTCCTTCCGAGGAAAAGAGATGTTCTTGGTTCGGGAACTTTTCCATTTGCAGCCTCAGCTGGAGGCTCCTAATGAATTGAGGTAATCTCCTGAGGGAATCAGCTCTTCTCGTTGACTCAACCATCAGATAGCATTTCGCAAACCTTCCCTGGAACAATTTCTCATCTTTAACCTGGGACTTGTGCTAAATGAGAAGCAAACCTCGAGGCCACTTCATGGTGCATCCATTCCATTTGACCTTGACAGGCGGCCTTTCTTTGCCTTGTACCAACTCGAGTCTCTGGATTTGCGCTACCTACGTACATCCTCCTTATCCATCCTCGTGCTCGTCTTGTTGGTCGGTGATTGGCGCCTCCTCGTCGGCCAATGTTCCAAAGGGAACGCGCGCGATCCTTAACGGTTCATGCATACATACGTTCGTTCGTTCGTTCTTTTCTTCGTTCCCAAAAGGGAAAAAAGGTGAGGGACCGTAACGCTCGTTCAGCGATCGCTGAGAAGCAGTTGCCAACTTGCTGTTCATGTGGGAAAAGCAAAAAAAGTCAACATAGATAGCTAGATTGGGTGGGAATTTGGTCCACGAATTCTAAGGGATCAATAGGAGACATCCAATAAATGCTTTGGTCTGACGGATCGGTGCCCTCTTGTGTGACACGTTGTATGCAGTTTGTGGCCCATCGTTGGTTCGTTGAAGGTAAGCAGTGTTTCGCCTATCGACAAAGTCTCACTTGTCGTTTGTCGTGTTTGTGACTATTGATATTAAACCGCCGGGGAAATTGGTTTTTGTGGAACCTTGGTCGGCGGTCGTCACGACATCATGCACTCAAAGACCTTTCATTGGCAATCGAGACAGGGATTTTTCACTAGTTGAGCTTGAGGACAGCATCCGGGCTTCTTGGGATGTGTATTCTTGTTCAGTAGATTGATCCATTCTCCTTAAGTAAATGTTTGGGTCTTGGAATCCTCTGTGGAAAGCACTTGGTCCCAATTTGAACACCCAAAACAGACTTTACACACGGATTAAGCACTTACTACTTTAACGATGGAACCACTGTAGCTTGATTGCTAATCAGATGAGATAACGAAATAATGGAGCCCAATCCAAGGCACACTTGACAATGGGTCGAACCTTTCTAACCTCCAAACTGTTGCGTCATGTCAAATTAGGCTCAATCAAGGTGGCCTTGTTCAAAAGTCTGAAGCATCAATCCCGATTGTTTGGCCTTCATTCTCAGATCAAGCGTCTTCTTTGCGCCCAAAACTGTCATTCACTCGTTTCCAATGATGAAGCAAAGCCAAAGACTAGGTGTGTAAATGATATTCTCCATTTGTTCCGTAAACACGCAAGGTTGTCCGAAAAGAATTTGGCCTTCGCTTTTTTGGTTAGTCTCTTTGACACCTAAGTCATTAGGTGAAATCCTCGAGTGTTCTTGTTTCTTGCATCGCTTCCTTTTTTTCTTTTGCTTATCTTTAGAAATTCAAATAATTGCAAGAAGCAAGGTCATTAAGAATGGAGTCTTCTTACTCCAAGACTCAGGGAAAGGTAACACTAAAAAGTATTTTTGTTCACCAGCACCAGAATTTCTCCCTATCAACTAAAATATTCATTGCAAATCATGCCGTTGTTTAATCTTGAAGGTGGATCTTATTCTAAATAGAGGGTTACTCACCCATTCCTCGCTTTGCTTTTCCGAACAACGTTCATCATGTCGCAACATTTACAGCGATGAATATGCACTATTAACAACATTCTGTCATCATCAAATATCCTACATACAAATAATGATTGTGTATTGACCTCAAATGTTTCCTGGAGCCAGAAAAGAGAAAAAGAAAAGTAGAAGTACTCTTCCAACAAGATGGCTCGTTTTCAAGGCGACAAATCTTCATTCAAAGAGGTTCCACTTGGGTTTATTGCCTGTCAAAGCCATATCCTCTTACCACATCCTTTAAAAACAAAACTACCCTGTAGTCTGGGTTTGAAGGTGAAAGACCTCCCCACTTCAAATCAAGTGGAACGATTGTTCAGCAAATAATTTGAGTCATGTCCTTCTCCTTGTACAGCCTGACACGAAAGTTGTGTAGCAATCTTACTTTGAACCTAAAAATCATGACAATGCGTGACCAATTTGGCACAATCAAACTACTCGTGTGCCCCAACAAGTTTCTAAAATGTATTTGAATAAGTTAGGACGTAACTCATGTACAAATAAGGGAAAAATTGTTGCTGGAACAACAATTGCCAATTTGATGTCCAGTGTTTTCTTCTTGAGGAGTTATACCTACATTTAAACCTCTGAAAAAAATAAAGAATGGTGGGAATTAAATCTTATTCGGTCTTGGAGAAAGGAAAGTACTTTGAGAACACTTACTACTAAAAATAGCTGAAATATTACTGTCTGCCATGATTCAAGAGCTCATGGAATCTCGACCGTTCATCAACATTTTGGACAAAGGCAAGATTTCTTTAAAACTGCTGATAAACGTTAAGCCGTCCACACTTTCCAACTTAATAGATAGCATCCCAACTATCATATCCACGGATAGAGAGACTAGTTGGGAATAGATCGCATGTTAAGTCGTTCAAATCTATTTTTGCATAATAAAAATATTTTGGTTCAAAATTACGACAAAACTTTCATGTCAGGGTGTAGAATCGTGGACCTTAAACAAAGAAATACAGTTTATTCTTTAGCGCTTGAATTTTGGGATTGTTCCGATTGCAAAAAAATGTTCCAGTCGCGAGATTTGAAAGCCAATAAAGTCAATTTTTTGGTGGATGTATACGACATATATTTTTGACTTTTATGTCCCTTGATTGTGCTTTTATGGGCCTCCCTGTAAGACAGGGTTCCACAAGACAAATGTTGTTGTCATCGATAACGTTTTCCATGCTGAAGGGAATGGATGGTCCAGATTTCGACCTTGGGATCACCACCATCATCATGGCTCTCAAGCCCGATTCCCTGTGCGACAAAAGACAAAAGCAAAAGAATACATGGTGTTCTTCTCAACTCATTCATAACCAAGAAGGTAGGCTTGATGTGCCATTAGAACTTTCTAGGGTCTAAGCAAGTCAGATCTGCTGCATTTCAAAGTCCGTTGCGTTCTTTCTTGCAACTCACAACAACAATGAACATTATATTGTGTTCAACTATATAAAAGATAGGATTAACCGAACCTGATTAAATTGTGACATTGCAATTTATTTTGGAAAGAGGGCAAAAATCATAGCAAATAAATGGGATTCTGGGAATCAAGAGAGTTCTACCAAACAATATTTTTGGTTCGTGGTGTTTGCTCAGATATTATTATTATATTGCCCTCTGAGGACGAAACTGTTTCTTTCTCTTGATATCCACCGCAATGATCAAAACTCTTCGTTTTTACGAGTTCTGTTTCGATCATTTCGCGCAATGCAGACAAAAAAAACTGCAGGACAACGGAGTACGAATGATCTTGATTTCAAAGGAAACTCACATGTCGCCGTTAGGAAACAGGCAATGACAACCAATACTAAAACCTACTTACTCTCTAGTATGACAGGGAAACATGATATCAAAGCAACCAGCCAAAACAGACGTGAGCTAACAGGATGTAGCTTTCCGGATTTTTGTTTCTCCTCGAGACGAGTCAAAATGGAAAGCATGGTTAAGCTTTCGTGTTTTTATACTTGTCATTACGAGAGCCACTTTTTTTACCTTGAGCTCTTTCTCGCACCGAGTGAAACCAACATTGAGGCTTTATTAGCCATTTTCGCGATTCGCGAAAGCTCGTGCATATATGGAATAAGGTCTGCTTTTTTTTAATGAGCCTCAGAATTTATGGATTTGCTCTTGGTTCAATTGCGGTAAAGGAAAACTTTAATCTTGTTCATATCCGACCACAAAACATGGTAAATCCATCTGCTCCAGTAAAAGAAAGATTTGTGAGAAAAGTGTACCTTAGAAACGTTCCGCTTGAACCGAGATCTTTTGAACATATATTTTTTTTATCAGCCTTTGTCGTTACCGTTTATCTCTTTCCTCCCAAAAACCAAAGTGCTCCTCCGTCTTTCTTGATTGTGGAATAGCCTAACAGATGTCGTGAAAAGTGAGATTTGTTGTTTTGGGAAAACACACAATTTCCACTGAAGCGTTCCCAACCTTTCAAGCCTTTAAATGGATTTTGTCAGATGAAAGGTCATTCTAAAGAGCTGCATTTTTTGTATTATTTGAATTATTTACTGGTAAGAGCTATTTTCGAGCGTGGGTTGCTGTTTTTTGGTTACAATGAAATATAGGTTACTGGTAGTCAGTTGTAAGCCTTGAAGTGGAACTCATTTTGTGTGGAGCAGAAAGAATGTGGGCAGGAACTCATTTTCGACCTTATCGTAAATGAGCACTCTAAAGTGCGCCGTTGTACCAAGGCTTTATTTTATTGTTCTTACACACTTTTGTGGCTGGTGGGGTTCAGAAACCTTCCCTGGCTGTTTAATGATTTTTCACAATACACCTAACAACAAAGTGAACAACAAAGTGACAATAATCGAAATTCCAATATTGACAAAAAAGCCTTGCGTCGACTGTCAAAATAGCTGATTCAGAAACTCAAATTCCAGATGCAAAGAAGTGACACAATTCAGGTACAATTGGTTCATGGGTTGATATCGTAATGGAATAGCCATCCAAATCGTTTTTTCAGGCGTTCTTGGAGAGTTTTTTCCATGTGGGATTTTCTATGTATTCTCTGAATTGCCCCAAATCATCATAAAAAGCCGCTTTTATCCCTATGAAAAAAGCTAGGAATTCGGGGCATTTAGTAGAAAAGGGGATGGAGAATACGAAACAAAAATGGACAAGCAAGCTTTCCCATTAGAAGTGTGAAATTGTAAAACAAAGTTTTCTTCAGGAAAAATAATGCAACGTAGACATGATACTTTCTTAATGTTGGGATTAGAAATCGCAATAACGGGTTTTATGTTAAAGGACGTGATGTATTTGCGTTGATTGCTGCCCCTAGGGGCATTTCATGAAATTTGAGCCTTGTAGACTATAAAAGTACACAATAACATTCGCAATAATTTCTTGACTCAAAGCTTTGGCAATTTTTCTAAAAGTATGTCCAATGGAACAATTTTTTTTGACTATATAATGTAATTTAGAACTAAAATTCTTCTGTTCTTTTCAAGTGTAAATGAATATGAATAAATATTTTCTTTTCAAAGGGTCAAAACAAAGCAACAACCGAGGAATCTTGCAAAGACAGGCTGAAATTTTGTCCAAAAAATAAATGACTTTCTCTGTCCACGAGTGTGCTTCTTTGCGAATCCATTCTTCAATTTCAATTCAATCGAAAATTGGAGTAAAGTTCTATGCATGCCCTCTCAAAGGAAAGTTCAGAAAGGAGCGCAAAATAAATATCTTACTCTTAGCATTCATCAAGGAGCATAAAACTTCTCTATTTCTTTCCTTGAAAGGATGATTTAACAAAAATATTATGATGTGAAGACAACGTCACAGGGGAAACACTCGTTAATCCCTTCAGCTTTCAGTGAGGAACGCTTTTGCTTCATTAGACTTTATGCACTGTCTCTATCTTGATAAGTGTTCAATGGGTTCCAAACGAGTAGGCGAGAATGAAGGACGAGTTCCATCAAAAATCATCACGGTACTTAGGTTTTGAAATTACCTTGATCTTAAATTTGGAAACAAATCAGGAATCAAGAGTATTTCACACAAACGAGATGTAACTTGCTTATGAAAATAAATAAATCAGAATTTATTTTCTTTTTTCTCGAAGCTGCGTTTGTTTCCCTTTTGAGAACCAACGTTGAGTTTTGATTTTTCCTTCTTTATTTGCGGATTTTTAACCAATGTCAGGGATGAACTCCGAGGCAAATCGAAAAGTGGATTGAATACTCTAACATCTGTAGGCATTATGATACTTGATAAACTAGTTTTGTTTGGCAGGTCGGGTTTCTTCTTGCACATTAGGTTGGTCCGGAAAAGCTTTTAAGACAATGTCTAAATCAGAGTCAGAAACAGATTTTGGGCCAAGGCCCACAAAACGTGATGTCGTTTAATCTGAGGCCCACCAAACAGAAGCTGATGAGGACAAGGGCCACCAAAACATCGATCACAGAGTTGTGAGTCCACAAGTATAGTACTATGAATGGCTTTTGGGCCCTCTATTTAGGTGTTTCCCCATAGCTCCTGGGCCTACCAAAATCCTCATTGGACCTACATGTGGGTTTAGGCCCACTGATTCTCGGCCTATGATCATGTTTAAAAAGCAGATTGTGTAGTATAAATCTAATAGGATAGTGTATAAATCATTCAAACATCAGAAATGTTGATTAAAGAGTATTGGCGTGGCAGTGCAGAGATATTTTAAAAAACGATACAGAAGGGGGAAGAACAAAGTGGAAATTATGAATAATGGGAAATTTGACTTGATTGTGCGAAGCAATTTACTGTCTCCTACATAACTTTTCAACTTGACTTAACAAGTGACTCTCACCTGTCACTAACACTGAAGTTGATTGAGGTGTTTGAACGGAGGCCGTGCATAACTTTCATTGCGTGGATCGTGAGCTATTTCTCATATCTTTGTTGTTTCACCATAGCTTAGATTTATCATGTTTAATTGATTAATCACACTAAGGACACAAATATTGTTTCAAGCTAGAAGCGCTGCATTTCTGATTTGTCACCCAGATGTCGTTGCATCATTGATCATATTTATTAAATTCCAAACATTTGAGTCCCTCATTGTCATAAAACTGCGGAAAATACTTGCTCAAACTTCGTCTCAGGTGAAGTTTTTGAGTTATGCACTTGAACAAATTGCTGCATTATTTTTCTGGGTACCCATTTTCCTTGAACGAAATGCAAGTTTAAACTGATGTGAAGCAATGACAGCTCAAGCACCATGTTCTCACGTCTTTCAGAACATGTACCTATGTGTTGGCCTACACATATTTGCGTTTTCTTTGATGTGGTGTTAGACTTGAAAAGGTTCAAGTTTTTCCTTTTGATGATTGGAATCCTTCTTTTTTTTTCCTTTTGATTTTTCCTTTTGATTGATTAGTCTGGAGATGCTAATGTACAAGTAGTCGCACCCTACCCTTAAATAAGTCAGGAACCACTGTACGTCAGGACGAATTTCAAAAATACACACTGGGTCCGATCATTGTACTAAAATGTGAGGTTTTTGCAACAAATGTACTGTTCCGTTGAATTTTCATTGTACTAATTGGACCTAGTGTGTATTTTAAAAGTAATCCTGGCTTGAGCCATCCTTGAATAAGTGCAATTGTTATTCCGTCCGCCACTTGAACTTATTTTGGTCAAGACTAGAGCACTAAAATTAAAAGAGTATGCACATGAGATTGATGGTTCCACATGGGATCAAGTGTCTCAGCAGATCACAAGATTTGAGAGGAAAAAGAAAAAAAAACATCTGAACGGTTGCTAAGAATTCTGCTGAAAAACAATATGATAACTGGCTGCCCAAGTAAGCCTAAAAGCAATGCAATTCCCTTGCTCAGTTCAATTTCAGTACACGAAAAATTTGCTGGTGTATTTCTCGTAAAAAAAATCGGTTAATTCCGGCTTTTGTCTTCTGAAATCCAATGAAGACATGATCGTACTCCTCAAATCATAGTGCTTTGGTCAAGATGACAAATTGTAGAGTTGCCGCGTTGTCCATAGTTCCTGGGAAATCTTGCATTCATGTCGACATGCACTCACACATCTGCCATCTTTCCATGGAGATCCTGGTGTGTCGAATCCAAAGAAAAGTAGGACACGAAGCAAAGTGAAGTAAAGTTGTTGGTCCAACTTGTTGTTCAGTCTCTACATTGTGTGTGCGTGGGTGTGCATGTGCTCCATGTATGGCGTACTGTACTTTCTGCTCTCATTCTCCTCTCCACAGGAAAAGTGTGTGTGTGTGTGTATGTAAAGAAGTAGTAGCAGCGATAGTATGGAGTTGGTTAGATGGTTGGTTGGTTGGCTGCGTCGAGAGCGTTTGATGAATCTAATTATGGTTGGTAGCTGCCTTCTCGTGGGTCAGCTGCTGAGGCCTAATCTCCCCCGATAGGAACCATTATTATGTTCCCAAGTTTGGCTCGGATGCTTCTTGCATGATGAAGGTTCATGGAACAACAAAGGCCCAGCATGACCTCAGAATGAAATTGACCTCACCCAATGTTTTGATATGTTGGCCCAATGTCTCTTACCCATCTCGTGAGGGAGAAATGACTGCCAAGACATGATTTAAGAGAACAGCCAAATGAGGAAAAAAGAATGATCTCCGGAAGACTGCATAATTGTACGAGACTTTGGGGAGTATGAGAATGATAACTAACTCTTGGTTCTGGGATAACTTATGGCCAGACCTAAGTTGCCTTTGGTGTCAAAGGAGGACTTATGTATTGTCGCCAACAAGGAAGAAAATATTCTCACACAAAGTACGTATTCCTTGCTAGTCTAATGAACGGTTCAGAAAAAAGACAATTGAAGGGAAGAAATTTTGGGAGCAATATCGTAGACATGTATTATTTATTGTCAGCAATTTATCACGAATGGTCCATATTGCTTCGATTTTGGATCAACAAAAATCGTCATTATTTACTAGTTCCATTAGAACAGGAACATAAGTCTGCGAAGTGTTTCGTGGACACACTATAAACGTAGTATATATTTCACAACAAGTGCATTTTTTACGACATTTTATGGTATGCAACAGCTGTAACAAAATTAGAAGCTCTTTTTGTTCATTGTGAAAGTCAGAGGGTAATACGATTTTGAAATTTTGGAAACTTCAAAAGAACCTTCATCTGTTGTTCAAGGGATGTCAAAATAGTTTTGAAACAATTTCGAATGACATTTTACCTTCATCAGTGCGTTCAGGCACGTGTTTTGAACTCCCATACAGTTCTATAGAGACAGAAATATCACTCCCAAATTGTTCGTTATTCAACCAGCTTGCACTGTGTGTGCGATGGGATTTGAGGTTGGCCACATTTAGTTACGTGATTCAAAACTGGAGTTTGCGATTTCAGGGAGTCAATTGCGGAATTGCTAATTCAACTGCTTTGCTAGAACAAGAGCAATGCATGATTAATCCAGTCACTTGGCACCCTTGCTGACAGACTGATGAAATGAGCTCAAAGTAATTCTGCATTGACCTAACCCATTGGTGCAGTCCTGTGTCTATATAACTGTAGTATTGGTGAGTTTGTGAAACAATTGTATGTTGCTGGGAACGCACATGATTCCCTGTAACTTGGATCGAGTGAGAAAGTTTTGGTCGGTTTTGTGTTGACAAATATGCTACGTTCCAATTATCTCAAACACATTTATTATCCGAAAGCGTCAATTTGCACGGCTCCAGCTAATTTTGTGCTTTCAGGAGCTCATTTCTTTTGAAATTTATCTCGGAGACATAAATAATATGCTGGGGGTCTGTTGTTTCCATCATACATTTTTAACCAAATTACAAACTCATGTGAAGAACTTACTTGGCAAAATTCTTTCGAGTTCTGATCTTATAAAGTTGCAAAATAGTTCCAGCTTTTTTAAACGAAGAAAGAAAAATGAGAATTGGGAGAAAGTTTGGAAGAGCAAAAACAGGAACAAAGCCTGGAATTGTCATTCCCGTGCGTTTTATTGCTCCAAGATAAATCAGTTTTTGTTCATCCAGACTATTCAACGAAGCCAAGAGGCCATTTAACGCTCCTGACACGAGAAACTTTCAAGTGTACGAAAGTCAAAAAAAGAAAGTAAAATGGACATTACTCTTTTATTTTTTTGCCTATTTCATGTCGTTCTTTATTTGGTCTAACACCATGCCTACCATTACTACTCTTAATGTATTCCACACACTTCGAGTACGAGGTTTCATTCCTCGAGAAATGGACTTTCCCTGGATTAGATTGAACCACTCCTGAACATTCATTCTCAGACTCGGACATTCGCCATTTTTTATGGCTTGAAAGGGCTGAGGAACTTTGGGAAGATCTCTTTGGTCTTTCTCTTGGACAATCAGAAAAGGTTGTTTTCCCGCGGATTAGGCTGGCAGATCCCTCCGCCCACTTTAAAGGCCAGATGAAAGCAGTTCATTCCCGAAGTTATTTCCAGAAACTTTCCGGGAAACTGGTTGTGAAAACAGTCGAGGTCCCACGATTTCGATGTCAAAAGAAGGCTTGCGATTAATTCGGAGCTTATTTCCCCTTCAACTTGTGCTGAGAGGGAACTAGTTGACTTTGGGCCTATATCAAGGATCAACATGCTAACAGTTTAGACGTTGGGTTCTATCTGAACGTGCGCTGAATAAATATTGAGACTCTCGACGATTGCAATAAAAGTCCTTGTCAGACAACATCAGAGACTCAGAGATCAAGTCCAAATTGCGAGAGGAGGTGGGAAGTCATCATCAATGAATCGCCAAAGGCTAAAGTTTTTCCACGACAATGTTTCAAAGGCTGGGGTCACTGTATTAGGAACCTTCGAAGCACTTGAAATGGAACAGGCAAGCGCAAACTCACCCTGTTAAGAACGAGTACTTTGCTCGTCAAACATACTCGAACACCTTGGGAGTAGAAGGTAAACAAAGGTAACCCAATAAAGAAAGGCCCGAGAATAAAGTTGCCACCATGTGCTACCAAGAGCTATTCTAAGAAGGAAACATTATACACTTGGTTAAAAGCTTTTTGTCAAGCTCAATTGCTTTGATATGTTAAACCATTGTGACATTCTACTTTGAAAAGCGGAGAACAGAGGAGCTATTCATTTTTGAACGGCAAATATGTTTGTCCAATCTGCAAGAATGGCGAAAAAACTTCCGTAAACTTATCCTGATCCCTTCTTCCGAAACTGAGAACTTTGAGGCAGCAAAAATCCCTTTCCTCATGGCTTTCTGTAAGAAGATTTAGAGCCTTTTTGAAGTTTTGAAGGGCCTTTTGATTGATTGATTGATCTATGTCGACCCTAAATCATATCCACCAAAGTACACGTCATGGACAAAAAGAAAGCTATGCAAACAAGAACAAAAGATTAAGTCAACTTTCTGCATTGCTTTGCCAGTGATTCATTGGCGGGAAAATACAATACACTCGAATGATATACCGAAAAAAAATACCTTGAAATAAACTTTAGAACGTCTAAAAAGAGACCGTCTGACTTTTAAACTTCCTTAAACCTCATTGAAGTTCAAAAGCTCGTGACTTTTACTCTGGGTCTTTTTTCTTTACCAGATAAGTTCCCACCCAGTCCCTAAAAAGTTTCCAAATCCAAGGAGATAGAGTTTAATCAGTTTTCGTCTGAGCCTTTAACAGACAGCCTTGTTACTTCAACGGCTATTGTTGGCATCCAAGATTTCAAGGTTGTTGCATCACCAAGGCCACAAAAAGATGGCTTCAGACACGAAATTTCAAGATTGGGTGGGGAATTCCAGGAACCCAGTTCGATCCCAAATTTGCCATTCAGTATCTGTTGCTTATCATCGAATTTATCAGATTGGCACCACCATCAATCTCGACAATCTTAAAATGGACGCCCACGGCTTTTTCCATTTGAAATCCCTCAAAAGCCTTTTTTCTAAGATGTGTAATGGACTGTTCTCATAATCCTCTCAAATTTTTTGGAGCTTTCAGCACGAGGTTATGCAGATCAATTAGGTGGGTTCAAAGTGAAATAAGGCGTTATCCAGCCACTTTTGAGTAAAAGCTTTATTCAATTGATTAATGTTGAAGGATGTTCGAATAAATGTGAAATTCAAAAAGAGCAGGTTTCCTTCAAATGAACGTGTTTTTGATGATATTTGAGTTGTTTTCCATTTCCTTTTCTTGGAAATTTGACAAAACGACACCCACTTAAACGGTGGATTGACGCTTAGAGTCACATCATTTGCAAGAATGGTTCTCCATGTCAAAAGAATGTATTTCAAGATCCAAACGTTTTGGTTACCGCAGTGTATCGGATCAAATATGTAGAAATACAAATGCCTTCCTTTCTTTACAGACCCGCATATTTTACCTTCAAATTTGACGATTTTCTTGGAGAAGCAAGTCAAACTATTCAGAATAAATTGAAATCGTACATTGGAAAATGTGGTTTAGGTTCAAACTTTCGCTCACGAGTTTCGGGGAAATAAGTAAGATTTTTTCCATTCGAATCAAGCGTAGAAACTAAGATTTCAATGGAATTTTTGAGGCGCCCAGTTGAGATTTGAATATGATTTTAGAGGTAGGTTTCTTTTTGGCTCATGCATGGTCGAGAGGGCTCATTTAGGGTTCTTTGCATACTTCTTGCACCTACAACAAGGAATTGAAGCGAAAGCAATTTCTCGAAATTCGTTTTCGCTTCATGAGCACAAAGCTCCCTGCTGTAGTATACGCCTGTTAGAAATTGAGCAACGAATTCGAACACATGGAAACCCGACTCTTTCCAAGGAAACAAATGCGTAAAATTAGTTAAAAGAAAGTGGTAGATTTTTTTTTGCAATTCTGAAATATCGCCAAGTTAACCCAAGTGACATGGATTGATGCAATCTGCAAAGAGTTCAAAGTTGCCAAAACGTAATGATCTCTCAGAAAGTGGATCAATCCAAAGGTGAGAGCAATAGTCTCAGGAAAAGTTCACGAGATAAATGAATTGCGTTAACGTTTTTGGTTAACGAGACTCAAGTAAAGCCAGACTAATTGCTTTCTTTTTTGTCTGAGAAATCTTGAGCTCTACTCAAGACTAATTGATTAAAAAAAGAAACACTACCTTTGAGCTCAGATGTGATGGTTCAAACCTTTTTTCATCCCCCAGCAAAGCAATTTGCTGCCACAAGATCCATTTTTTCCATTTTGATTGGTTCTTGCTCCAAGATTGCTGGACCATCATTTCATAAAAGTAAGATAATCCTACAACTCCAGAGGGCTAAAGAAGCCTTGCAATACGAGAGCTCCTCCCATGGGACTTGGCCGATTGAGTTGCATCCTTATCTCTAGGAAAGCTCCAGTCTACGATTCTCGGAATGAAAAATGCAACGCTCAATGTTTGAAACATCCTTGGGTCTCGCAAAATAAAGACGGATATTGTATGATGAATTAATCCTCATAAGCCTCGATAAAAGCAGAAGTCGTCGAAATTGGGCTCGGTCCAGCTTTTCTTGGCACTATTCCGTATGGTATGCATAATGGGCTAAAATGTGACGATGTGTGACAATCTGGCCGGATTAATCCACATTCATGCACCACGTAATATCAGAGTCCTTTTATGAAGTTGGCTGGAGGAAGAAAGATTCAAGACAAATATTAATCCCTTCTTTTTTTGCGGCAGAGCCAAGAAGTGATAATGGAAAGTGGAAAGACTACACACGTGGTGAGAATTACTCAATGACTGCAAATATCCTGTCTTATTGCCACGACTCTCAAGGTTTAGTTTGCGCCGAACCTTTTTGGCTTGAGTTTTCATTTCTTGAATGAAAGACCAAGTCTGGAGACCAACTTTCTCCCTCTTATGCTATACATAGTTGAGAAATTAATCAAGGGACACGAGCGATAGTTTAGTGAACTTGCCAAGAAGAAGAGGGGTTAACTGTGAGTTTTTAAACACGTGTTGTGGGCGTGTTCTTCAAGAAGTCAATCTAACTGCGCATCAAAACTTTTTGT
This sequence comes from Tigriopus japonicus, assembly GCA_010645155.1. Lineage (NCBI taxonomy): Eukaryota > Metazoa > Arthropoda > Copepoda > Harpacticoida > Harpacticidae > Tigriopus > Tigriopus japonicus. The sequence goes on from CM021323.1 coordinate 5,071,976, forward strand.
CCAAGAGACGAAATTCAAACCCAACGTAAAAATCCCGAAACATTCAGTCAGGATGACAACGATGAAGAAGCGTTTGGAGTTATAAAAGTTCGAAGATTTGTTAACCATGTCTCTATTTCTATTTTTGGGGGAGTCTGAACGTCTCTCAGATGAAAGAGATCCGTTGATCTAGTGTTTTGTTCCGGTTCCAAAAACGCCGAGCTTTTAATAATTTGGTGGATATTAAGGAAAAGGTCGGCCAAACCGAATCTAAAGTTTTTTGAACAAAAGAGAATCTTGAAATGCTCCTGAGTAACAGATTATGATGGTTTCTCCTGAGATCTGAGATCAATTGCCGTGCTCTATCTCTCAATAACCTTGATTATGAATTATCGTCTTAGACTCGGTTCGAAGAAAAGCTCACCCAAACTTTTCCCCTCAGAAGCCGCCTTCAATGGATAAGTGAGTGATCTATGCTTTCTTCTTTCTTCTTTTCTCATTTCTTTGAGATAAACGAATCGAGAATTACGAGAAAAAGTTTTTGAAATTCTTTTGTATTTAGCTTAGCGCTAACAAAGGAGGATTTCCAAATATCTGTCATATTCCGGATGCAATCGTGCCGTACTTTTCACAATGGATTTTTTTAACTAAGCCTTTAGTGTCGATCATTGGTAGGTTAATTTTTAAGACCATTTTAATGCCATATTCAAAGCACCGACTTAAAAGTTATTTTAGAAAACTTTTGGAAAAAAAATTTAAGCGTAAAAAGGGTTCCTTATGGAGAGACTAAGAAACTAATGCTTTAAGGGAAAAAAAATATATTCGCCAATGCCCTTTACAAAAGAACTTTTTCGGACTTTCAATTGAACCATGATGAGCTAGGTAAACAACGTGTGAGGCATGTTCATATTTCAACAAAGAAGCAAGTGTTTACTTTAAAAAGAGGTCTCATGTGGTAAATTGAAAAGCACCTTCCTTCCCTTCATGAGAGCCAAATGCATTGTTGCTTGAGGCACCATATGGGGTCCCCTTTTGTCAAGTTTGTGGGCTTCCGTTTTGAAATACCAAAAAAGACTGCATTATTCAGTATACCAGACACAACTTCCCCTCTCCATAGCTGGAAGGCTCAAATACAAGTACTTTAAAGGCTCCATATTACATCAACACTCACATTTCTTTCAACACGAGAAGAGACGATATTAATGGTTGTATAAGTTGCGTTGAGCTGAATGAGAATCCATTTTTTGTTATCTTTCTTTGTAGTTGAGCACAGTTGCCATCTGTGGAGGCAGTCTCATCAATCAAGGCCAGTTCAACCAACCTCGTTGCTGACGATCACCTTCGGCCTTGAACGACCCCCCAAAGCGCGATAAGATGGGCATTGTCGAGCCTGAAATGACAGCCCTGACGGAAACCGAAATGCCCGACGATCAATTGCCCACGTCCACTCCTTCGGGAGGCACTACAACCAACACCACCGTGATGAATGAATGGCTGCTCTTGGAGAATGTCATTCGGACCATGGTGGAGAATTGGCGCTATCAAGCTCGAGTGGGCAACGTATGGTACACCATCCTGGTCCTGTTGTACGCCTCCATGATCTTGATCGGGGCCACGGGTAACTTGTTGGTCATTCTGGTGGTGGTGAGGAACGTGGCCATGAGAACGGCTCGGAACGTGTTCATCGTGAACTTGGCCGTGTCGGATCTTATGTTGTGTTTGATCACCATGCCGTTGACCTTGGTGGAGATCTTGTACCAAACTTGGCAGGTGAGTCTGAATGCTGTATGATGTTTCCAAGATGAAATGGCATTTATGTTGCGGTGAGGACAGATGCAAAGTGAAGAGATGGAACGAAAAAGGCACCCTCAGGCTTTTTTCCGCCCCATTCACTGAGCGTTAAGGGCATTGATGCATATCAGAGAGGGGCAATGTCTGCAGTTTTCGGTATTTGCATATCTTGTCGTGCTAATGCGCTCAAGACATTCCTGCCAAGTATCTTACGGTAGAAGGGAAACTGGACATTACGGGCAATTTCTGCAGCGTACCGTGGACCATTTATTTAGATTCATTTCAAAACGTCGTCCCCAGTGTGTTTTTTCTTAGTCTAACAACTCTTGAATGTCTGATGAACCATGAATACGTCTCTTTCGAGCTGGAAACGTAAGGGATCGCTTAGTGGAACAAATTGAGTAGGAAGGTTAAAAATACAAAAAGAGAGGATCACTTTTTTCTTGTTATTCAACTGACGTTGACAATATTAATGAAAACTTCTCAGGCCTGAGTTGACTTTGCAATGCTGTGGTGTGCATCGGCATCGTTCTGGGGAACAGTTAAACATCTGTTTTAGTTCTTTGGGTTCTTTCACCCTCCAATCCACTTTTCAGGCCACCGTAATCCGACAAAAACCCAAAGTACATTGTTTGAAGAAAAAAGACTGAAAACTCATTTGGAAGCTCAAGAGGTACTACCGTCATTTTATGGAATATGCTTTAGGCTTGTGCACAATAGCTGCTACGCTTGGTGGAACTCCATTGAGAGTTTTTTGAGGATTTTGAAGTTAGTAGGTGCGAAAGAGAGAAAAGTTAGCCATTCGAAGCCAAGTGCCCATATTGCATGTACCCAAGTCCCTTGGAACTATTTGACATGTACATACGTAGAGTTGAAGAGTCTTGAGTATACATTTCCCACGAGAAATTACGCTCAAACACGATTCGAAACCAAAGGTTAGGCGAAACAAAAGGCTGACTGGTGTACGATGATGCACGAGAAATATGAGTACAACGAAGAAGTGGATCCCTTATCCACGAAAAGAGGATTGGAATTGACACCTCTCGAACGATCACGTGGTCTTTGTAAGGGAAGCTTTCAAGGGGACACCAATGAAGTTTTTTTGGGGGGAAACCCATTGGATCGTCGTAATCACCGCCATTTCCAAAAGTCGTTTTCGAGATTGGCACAAAAAGTTTTGAAATCACCAGATGAGACCCCACAAAGTTTGACCAGGTCTGAGGAATTTGTGTGTGATTGGCCTTTTTCAGTTCGGAAACTATCCTGCGGCATGCCCAGTGGCGGCCTTGCTTCAAGGCACCTCCATTTTCGTTTCCACCTTGAGCATCACGGCGATTGCCTTGGATCGACGTCAATTGATCGTGTGCCCTCATAAAGGAGCCTGGGGGATCAAGGCCATGCTGGCATGTGTGCCGGTGATCTGGGGCTTGGCCTTGGCTCTGGCCTCGCCTATGGCCATTTGGAAGAAGCTCGAATATTGGAACGATTGGGCAGCCGCCATGAATATCATCGGAGACAGGTAAATACAGAATGCACTTCCCCTTTACTGCCTACTCGCTAGACAAGGTTCCACTCTATAAGCTTGCCCCTGATGGTCCAAAAATTGGCTTTTGGCACGCCCTTCCTCTTATAAAAGAAGACAAATGAAACAATCTCTAGGGTATTGGAAGCAAGGCCTTGTTGGCAACCATTTGGGAAGTTGCCATCATTAATCGAATTAAGGAGAAATCTATACCATTTAGATTTTTTTTCCAGCTCGAACTCTACGGACTCGGGGGATACAGATGACAATTCCACGTTTGTGGATTGTCCCCATCTATTGAATATGAGCTCCAATGGAGCTCAACGCACCGTTTCCCACTATGCTGTGGATGAGAATGCTCGGTTGAACTGTATGCTTCAGGAAATCATTCCCCGATGGCTTCACGAGCTCCAATCCTGTAAAGAGGACTTTCCCGAAAGTGGCCGCCTCGTATACTCGTCAATAACGATGATCATTCAGTATCTGCTGCCCACCATCACCATCTCGATTGCTTACTACCAGATTTACGGGCAACTTCGTATTCGAATGCAGCAAAAGCTGAGCCAATTGGCTCAAAATACCCATATGGCGTCAGCTAATGGTGGTCGTCGGAATACAGCGGTCACTTTAGGTAGGACCAATGAAGCGGGAGTAGTGGCCTCCTCTGGACCTGGAAATGTCTTGGTGGAACGCATCGAGAACGACATTCTTCGCATGAAACGAACAACCAATCTATTGATCTGGGTCGGAGTCATTTTCTGTGTATGCTGGTTGCCACTTAACATATTAAATACGGTAAGAACCGCTTCGCATTGATGGGAGACCGTTTATTTTACAGGCAGGCCAGGAGCGAGACATTTGAGACAACTCTTTGGGTTGTTTAATCGTGCCCTTATGTAAACGCACACTGTGCATGACACTTTTATAGGAAACGAAAACTAGCATGAGATAAGTCGATATGACGAGGGGAACAACAAGCCAGCCCATTTGGCGGAATGTGTTCCAAAAGCAAACAATTTCCACCTCTGAACACGTTCCAAACAGACCTTTCCAGATGACAAATAAACAAGGACCCATAACTAACCTGAGAGTTAATCAAAAGTATCCTTAATATGGGCCGACATTGTCCAAAAACGAGAGGCGTTTACGAAGATAACTGTATTCCAAAGGACTTTCCTTGTATTAATCGTTCATATGATGTTCCTATTATTGGTACTTGGTTGAGACAAGAAGCACTGGAATCATGGAGTGGGAAGCAAGCAATGAGAATAATGATTTCCAGTAAGAGCAATTCAATTACGTTCTTCTGCAAATGAGACCTTGCATATGTTGACAAGAATACGTGTTTCAATTTTCAGCTCAATCGAACGTCGGAGACAAAAGTTATGCTCTCTCAAAGTTCAGTGCAAATCCTACCGAGAATGAATGAACTCGCCCTTTTGTGGTAATCGTTTTACCACAAAAGGGCGAGTTCATTCATTCTCTGCTCTCTTCAGTACATAAGTTTGAGAAGGCATAACTTTTCACTCCGGCGTTCGATTGGGCTGAAATTTGAAATACGTGTTCTTCTCAATGCAAGCCAGTTCTCATTTGCAGAAGAACGCAAATGGTTCGTTTCTGCTGGAAATCATAATTCTCATTGATAGCCTCCCACTCCATGATTTCCGTGCTTCTTGGTTGAGAAAATCCATTTCCTTTCAAAGGTTGATAGGAGGTTAATGAATGTCGGGAAACCGTGTCCCACTTCTGCCCTAACAAGGCTGATGCCAAATCAGTATAAATGAACCACTACATCACTGCGGGTAGGTCTTTGTTAAAGAGCCTTTGAAGGCCATAGAAGCCACACTTTCAGAGAGAGGAAGAGAGAGACCCAATTTTTTGGCTTCTCAAACTTTGACAATTCCATCAGTATTCAGAGAAGAACCTCAGTGATACCCGGAAGGAAGCTATGGTACTGTTTGTTTTGAGATAAACCTGGAAGAGAAGTCGTAATAAGCAATCTCAGAAAGAAGCCCCACGGCAATCCATTAGATCTAAAATTGTTGGCTCATCGAAGGCCGTCAGTCTTAATTCCAAAGAAAAGATTGCTTAATTGTTTCGTCAATTACGGCCAGAAAAAGTATGAAAGCGTTTCATTGGAAAATAAGTCACTGTTTTTGAATAGAAAGAATGGAAAAAGACGGAAAGCGTAGTACACGCTTGACCTCGTGAATGAAAACAATCCATGTAATCATATATGCTTATGTTATTCCCCTGTCGGAAAAATGATGGTCTATTATCAAGTGTGACAAGGTTTGATCAGTGCTCACCTCGCTACAGGCACAGATGTAGAGCAAGAGTTTTTATGTTATGTTTTTCACATCTCTATCAGTTTTCAAATTGATGACGAATCTATTTCGTAAACATGTTTTCTATTTGATTTCATTACAACTGCAGCAGGGAGGTTTTGTTTCGACAACAGCATCATCATCGGTTTTTGAACAAGCAATTCCATTGTAGTTTTGATCGGAATGGAATGTTGCAAAAAGTAATGCCTGGCCAACTCTTACGAATATGCTTAAAAGTTGGTTGCATTCTAGGAATTTTCAGCATGGGTTGTTACTTGAAATTGCCCTGTGGCACAAAAGTCTGGCCATACACTTGAACCAAAATATTCTAAAATATTTCTGTGATGAAGGAATCGATCTGAACAATTTGATACCCAATGTCTAACTATCCATATAAATAATGTATCCAAACTACTCCCAACAAGTATCTCTGCCCTTGAAAATCTCGCTTAATATATTGCCAGCCAGATTGGACGATGTGGATCCACACACAGTCCTTTACGTTTTGTTTCATTTTTTAAAGTTGTTTTTTTTAAGTTTTTTATCGAGATGAATCCTTTTTTGGAGCCTTTTGATTCAAAATGGACCAAGAAATTTCAATTGGATTTTGTTTCGGGGTGTCTCAGATACTTTACCTTACTCCAACAACTGTTTTTTACGGTGGTTTGTAGGGTGTTAGAATCTTGCACGAAGAAAACTATCCCAATAATGAGCTGTCACTTTGTGTCTTAAATTACATCCCAAACTACTTTCACAAGGAACGTCAAAACAAAAATGAGTTCAAAAGCTGGTGGGGGCACCCTATATATTTGATTGTTCAAATCTGTCCACGCATCACTGATTATTTGGTTCGGAGTGTGTATACGACAGAACTTTTATATCAGAGTATAGTCAACTTATTTAGCTTTCGTATGTGCTCGATGACTATTGGCTTCCCCAAGAATGTTTTGCACCATATTCAAGCACTTCTCGAGTTTTAAAGTGAAGCACAAGGACCGGTCATTTTTAGCAAATAAATCATAAATATCGACAAAAAAATTCTCATCATATCCGGTCCTCGATTACAGTGAACGTGCCGCAAGCTTGTGAGTGCAATAAATGGGGCCCTTAAATTATGTTGGACTCAATATAGAGAAAGTTCCGAAATTTCCTTCTTGGTCTCGTATCGAACACCGAAACCAAGAGCATGCTCAACATACTCGTATGTGCTGTCCAATCGTAAGCCCTTTGAAAGACGGAAGGAAAGGAGCGTGTTTGAAAGAGGCCGGTATTACTATTGGCAGGCTCCCCCTCCCCAGTTAATGAAAATGGAACTTGGCCAAGAGTGTATTGGAAAATAGTGATACTGAGTGAACCACAATCCTTAAGGAAGAACGTACTTACTCCTCAAATCTTGGCACATGATGTGAGCTTCTTCCAATTAAAGTGTCCAGAGAGTGACCAAAGTGAACCAAGCTCAACTTGAAGTCCATCTCTATAAACCTGCATTATTGGTGGGATTATTTTCCTGGAAGGACAGAACCTCCCATAATATCTGATTATTTCTCTTTGTTGTTTGCCCTCTATTGTACATGTTTTCTTGAATGACATCCCTAAATGCGACCTGTTTTCTTTACACAAAGGTCGGAATATTCTTTCTTTCAAAGCGTTAGATCATCTCGACCTGTCGAAACCGAGCCTCTAAACATTCACTTGAAGTGACAGAAAACATATCATGCATCTACTTTACGAAAGGATCTCATCTCCCGTTATTCATGTTCCAGGTAATGGATATTACAGAAAACCATAGAATTCAAGAGGATGGAACGAAGGTTACGAGTCTAACGCACGAACAGTTCTGCATCATTTACGCGATTTGTCACGTGACGGGCATGCTGAGTGCCTGCGCAAATCCCGTAATCTACGGATATCTTAACGAGAACTTCAATCGAGAATTCAAGGAGATATTTGAAATGGCCCGGCCTTGTTTCCAATGTCCGACCAGGAAGCTCTTGTTCAGAACCGAGCTCCAAGGTTCGTGCCCCGAGATCGGCACCAAGCCTGTCACTCCGCTACAAAACAGCAAACTTGCTCTGCAAAATGGCGGGAGTTATGAAATGAAAACTGTTAAGACGCAAGAAGAGCCATCTCCCACGCTCCATGACGGAAGGCCAGAGGGAGAAGCTTTATTGGGATCGACAGATTAGCCTATCGATATGATCTTACACAACCTTCATCCTCCCTGCAGTCCACTAGGGAAAAGAACGGATAACTTCCGAGTTGGTATCCTTATCTTCATGATGGAAAATTTGGGGCCACATTAGAGAGTTCGAGACTTTCAGACCATGATCCCCCAAGCCCAAACATTGAACTCTGCGGATTCCAAACACGAGAAGAATCGGATTATAACAGAGATGGCGAGAGTGTCAGAATAGGCTTAAATGTGATGTCATTTTCTCCCTAGAGTTCTCTCGAACAAAGTCAAAAATATTTTGAAACCAGAAAAATGTGCGGAAATATTTTCATCCCTTAAACGTTTCAGATGTAAGTTGACCATTGTGAACCAAAGTGATATTTCAACGATATATGTATCAAAGATACGTGAATCTGGAAAATATAACAATTCAAATTTCGCTCAATACAAGATGGTGTTACAATAAAACTTGCTTCTCATAGGAGGTGCGTCCTGTAAAGACGCAATATTTAGTTTTCCAATCATGATAATATGAACTATGTGATTCAAAATGAAGGCTACGTATCTCTTTCTGTCTCTCTGTTAAGGAGTCAGTACATCACTGATAATGGGTGTTCCATGAAGGAATATTCCCGCTCCTTGCCACTTTTTGGTTGCCAATAGTATTATATATTGGTAGTTGATTGCATTGAAAGATGGTTCAACGCTAAGTATTGATTCCACAGAGTTAAGTTTTGAGGGTGGCAGTTACCCGGGGTCGATCCCCAGCCATCCGCATGACAAACTGACACAGTACGCACTACGCCATGCCTCATCCCCTTGGGAAGTTAACGTTTGTAAACGTTCGTGTATTTTCTTTAAATCAACTTGTGAGTAGTGGTGTTAAAATGATTCACATTTCATTTTACATTGTGGACGAAACTATCAAAGTCAAAAAGCAGTTACTATTTTTTTTTTGGAACGGCGGAAAGCCTGCAAACATCAAATGGTATGATAAATGATTGACAATTTATTCAGATAGAGATATAGGGCCTGAAAACTAAGATGTGATCATTGAGCTGGTACTAAGATTGGATTGGATTTAAACCACAAATAATAGGAGGGGTATGCAATAAGATGTTGGAGACTATCAGTAAAATTAAATATATCCATTAAAGAATAAAAGTATAATATATTCTATGGGAACCAGATCGTAGATCCTAAAACATCTCATGGGCAGAGGTGGTAAATTTATTACTAAATGTTCTTGCATTTTTTGTTTCATTTGCAATTTTTTCGTATTTGTTTTTTTTCTACACCTATAACTAATATTTGGGCAAACTTTGAACCGAAGATAAACTAGACAAAAGATTTCACACCTTGAAAAGTACAAGACGAGAATAATCGACTATAAAAAACTAAAATTCAATAAGACATATTGAGGCACGTCAGTTTGTTCAAAATACATTATGTCACATAAGTAATTTCACCCCAGAAAAACGGCCATTGATCAAAGACCAAAGCTGAAACAAAATCAAAGAATCAATTACCAATATTTACACCTTTAAACCAACATCTTGTTATTATGGTCACACATACTTCTTAGTACATTTTCGGGACATTCAAAATCTAAATTCCTCCGCAGCTTTCATGTTTCTCTCAAGGTCTGGAACGGAAATGTCAATTGGAAGTTCATCAAGCTTAATTTTGATAATTGACCATGAATTTTCCTTCCACTGAGGTTTGATGAATTCCTTTACTCCACTACAACAAAAATTGAGATTTGACTCACTTTTAATTCCCAACAGGTACATGAGAACAAGCATACTCTTCTAAAAAATGAGCCTCGATGAGAGCTTTTTGAAGCTCTCATTGGACCAAAGGACTTACTCCTTCCATCGCAAAACCATTCAAGCATGTCTTTAGCCAAAGCAATCCGAGCCTTCTTCAGTTTCGTAGCCAAAAGGGGCTGTTTGGTCCGACTGTATGGACCAAGCTAAGGTTGTTCATCATTTGCCTTCTCAGTCTCCCTAGACACAAGGTAATTTGCCTTCACCAATTGCCTTCTTGGTCAGGTATTTGGCCAATTTTGTTGAGCTCTGCTCTCTTTTGCCAACCACTTCCGATCACATGCCTTACACTCCTTGAATTTTGATCGGAGGGCTTGATGGTTGGGTTGTCTGTAGGGCTCTCGTTCCTTTTTAACCGCACCCCCATAAATTGATGATTCTTCATGAAATCCCCATAGTGAGACCACATGGTCTGTGAGTGAGATTAATGCAGTATTTCAAGGTTGACAAATCAGACTCCACCATGCTTATAGAGTATCATGATTCGGTCCCAATTCACGACATCTGGTGGCTAAATGTGCCAGACCGTTGGTGTAAAAGTCGAAAAATAGTAAAGACATATTAGTAAGTTTAAATGACTCTCATCCCAAAAGGGGTCTTGAATGATTGATATGATTTTTGAGACTTTGTGAAAATGCTTATTTTTAAAAATTAACATCTCACAGTCGATTTAGTGCTCAAGGCGCCTATTCCAACAGGGTTGACATAATTTATGTGTCAATCTATAATGATGGGAACCAAGTTTCACTTTTGGCCCAGTGTTGCCAAACTGGCACTTGTTTAGATTTTTGGGTCAAAAAACCTTCCAAAACAAAACGTAATAATAAGCTAGAGACATGAACTCCAAATAAAAAAAGGCAACACTCAAGGCTTGATTCCCAACACAAGGCTAACCCTGATGTATGATTGCAACTTGTAAATACATGGAAATCGTGAAAAGTGCAAGAGGTTGTGACATAAAATGTAATGGGATTGATTACCGTATCATGTAACAGACCAGATGGCGTTAACAGCCTAGGCTTGCCAAAAATTGTCTGAGTTTTCAAGGATCAGATTTTCAAAGAAATGTTGCATTTAAGACCAATGGCATGGATTATGAATGTTGACGAGTATTTCAAAGTAATTTGAAAACAAAGGTATGCTAACTCTGTTCAAGTCGATTGTTCAACCGCATCTTGAATATGCCTCACCCATTTGGGCTCCAATGAGT
>CM021323.1:5082916-5128622 GCA_010645155.1 Tigriopus japonicus
AAGTCAGGCATTCTTGATTCAAATGTTTGGAACCAGAAGCACTCCCTCGATTTCAGGAGCGAAATTTTAGATGATAACAAAAACATACTTTTTTCAAAAAAATGTCAAAATTGTTATTCAACATTAAGATGTGTAGATGAGAAAGGAATTTGTTTTTGTAATTACCAGATTTAAATCATCGTTTTACTTAACTTTCACGCTCTTCATAAACGCATGTCTTTCGAACTTTTTTCCCGCCAAAATTAGCATGGCGAAATCTGACAAAAAGTTCATAAAGACAAAATGAAATGTCGAAACAAAAAGATCTACCATCCATACTTACTAGAGGTTAAGTGAACTGCATGATGTGCTCTTGTAAAACGTTAAACATTTTAACTTGCAACAGGGCAGTGATAAAAATATATATATATATTTTAATTTGGGGGGTTGTAGAGCTCCAGGGGGTTGGTTGCTTTTCCCTCCCGTAGGTGGCGCACGTAATGAGTGTTTTCTTTCATTGTTGTGCGCTAAGTGAGACTAAACGCTTTATTAAATAAAGCCTTTAAGTGAGACTAGAGATGCTTTTTTTTTAAAGCGCGTTTAAGTGAGGCATGAATATGACTTGGCAGGAGTTGTCACGTTGCATCGCTCAAAAGCAGGTTGGATTTCCCGGGTAGACAAGCTTGAAATTTTTTGACAAGTCTGAAAATCAGTCAAGTTTTAGTGGTCAAAAAAAGTACTGTTGCAAATTATGGTGTCAATTCCGAACCGTTTCTCTACCCATGCATTTCTTAGTTTGGAGGTGCCTTTTGAGAAATGATTCTCTTTCTTCTTTTTGCAATTTAAGGCTTGGATTACAGAAAGTAAAAAGAAATAGCTGAGTCAGATATGAAAAACTAAAATTTACTCAACGGATCGTTAAGAAGACCTCCATTATCGAGCTTATATCATCGAAGAAATGGTACTTCGATTTAGTTGCAGAAGTACGTTTTACTCGACAAAATGAGCAATACTTTTTTCTAACACATGGGATTGCATGCTAAATGTAATCGAAATGAATCCCAATGATTTGACTACAGTATTTGTATGTGTAGAAATAACGGGGCACATGATTTTCAAGTGTCAGGAATGAATGTGTAAGTGGAGAAACCGGATCCTCATCTAACAAGATTGAACAAGCTTTCATCCAATCGTGTAAAGTATGTACTTAAGTACACTATGCACTAACCACTCCTGCATATTTTTTTGCTCAAACAATATACAGAGATGGTCGCAAGAATCAGAAGGAGCTTCCATCCCGTCATGAAGCCTATAAGGAAAAAAACCCTTTATCCAAAGATCACAAAACTAGGTTCGAGATGTTACTTAGTATTTTTGCACATTCTTGCGCTTTTTGAATTCTGGAATATGTTCTGCCTCGTTGTCAGGACCAATCATAGCCGCTCGATTTTGGCGGGCGGGGGTATGGTAAGTCTTGGCTATTTTTACTAAACCCTCGATTGGGAGGTTGCGTGGTCTAATTTTACCTAACATTCCGAAATTTGTCGGAATGTCGAACTCGTGGGCAAATTGTTTTCGTAAGCCTGTCATGAAGTGTGAACCCTACACAAAGTGCTGGTTTGCTCCGACAGCTTGTTTGCTACAGCTGCGCGTTCGGCTCACTATAACTCGAGAATGCAAAAGAATGAACCCGCCTTAGATACAGTGTATTGTTATGGGATTGGATATTCTATTAAAGAACAGTTGAAAGGTAATATAATAAAATAATCTTTCCACATCTAAACCTAACCTAACCTTACCTTACCTAACCTAACCTAACTTAACGTAAAGTAATTTAATCCTAACGTAAACCAAATGTAATGTAATGATAAAAAATGAATGGTCAAACCTAAAATTAAAAAAAAAAATTATACCCGTGGTGAGCCGCAAACACTCAATCAATGGTACATGAGCCAGATTTTCTACCATAGCGCTATAACATTGCCTTGGATGGAAGGATGCAATTGGTAGTATTTAAGTGTCTCATTTGTTGCAACAGCTATTTCAAGCAAGCTGTCGGAGCAAACCAGCACTTTGTGTAGGGTTCACACTTCATGACAGGCTTACGAAAACAATTTGCCCACGAGTTCGACATTCCGACAAATTTCGGAATGTTAGGTAAAATTAGACCACGCAACCTCCCAATCGAGGGTTTAGTAAAAATAGCCAAGAGTATGGTAAGGCCTCGGATGCTCAAGAAGCTTTAAGGGGACCCCGGCTCAAAAAAAAAAGTTTAAGAACCACTGCTCTTACAGCTTTTACAGCAGGGTTAAACAAATTTTTATATTCCAGAATTATCATTTCTAATTATAATCTATAAGTAATATTGGTGATCAAACTCACTACAAATGGGCAGGGGGGGGGGCAATTACTTGAAAAATGTAATTAATTACAATTACAATTCCGTCGTCCCAAAATGTAATTGACATCAATTACCAGGGCCACCAGATACATGTAAATTACATTTTACAATGTAATTAATTACCAAAATCTGTCATTTTTGTCCAAAATTACATAAATAAGGAAAAAATTAAATAAATGTGCAAAAATTGCCTGTTTTGATGGATATGATATGGAAAATTGTTTGATTCACGGCAAAGTCAAGATAAAGAAGCAAAAAACAAATAGCATTTTTAACTTTTAACAGTTATATTTAGTTAATCCTCAGGCCCGCTGGGTTGTTATAAATGGTATTTTACATTGTAGTCACAAACAATGTGCTTTTTTGTCGAAAAATGCAAAAATAGGGAAAATTTCGAAAGAATGTAGAAAAAATGCCTCTTCCGTTGAGAGTGATCAACAAAAAGGATGTCAAAAATCAAAATAAGAATAGAAGCTGTTATATTTGCAACAATTGTGACAAAATATGGTCATTTTAGCATCTTTTCCTAACCATGAAATAAATTTTAGATGATGCAAGTACATAAAGGGGCACTTTTTAGGCGATATAGTGATTTGTTTTTGTTGCGTCATTTCTAAAAAAAACATCAAAAATAAAACGTTTCGGGAAAATATTTTGCATAAATTTGGTGGCCCTGATTGTAACACACTGTTTTTATGTAAACAATGAGAAAAGGCTTTAAAAACAAACTTACCAAACAACCAAAAAAACTTCCAAAAAATCCGATTTCATTACATTATTTCCAAGAAAAACTACCAAAAAAATACATATTTTGGCAATTTTTTTTCCTAAAATTTGGTGGCCCTGTCAATTACAACTACGTGTCAACTCCATGCCTATTCCATGACAATTATATGACAATTGCAAGTCAATTACAATTTTCCGTCTCTTTCACCCTTTCACCTTTCCTTTTGCCTTTTGCCGTTTTGGTGCACCAACTGGCAACCTACAGTATAATGCCTGATAGGTCCATGAGTGATGTACCAAAACCAAAAGCTTGTTAAGGGGTGAAATATCAGAAGTATTATGCCATCATTCACAAGGCATATTTTTCTTTCTCTGAAAACACTGGTTGCAAAAGGCTGTACCTCCGGACACAAAAGTCTTGGTCAAAGGCTCATGTGGCTGTTTGAAAGTTACTAAATATTATAACTTGGATGTGTATTGTAACATAAGAAAACTAATCAAGTTTCGTGTATTCATTCTTATTTCTGGGATTTGAAGGTTAGGGGTCAAGTAAAAAAAAAGAATTTGCCTTTCTTCAATCTTCGGCATAATTTCATCCGCAGTACCTTCTTCGAGAAATATTTCACTTGATCTTTCATTTGGCATTTAGTTACCTTTTTTATTAACCTTTATTTAGTGGCATCAAATTGATGACAAAATAATTGTTTTGCAAATGAAAACTGATAAATTGGTTTTATGGTCAATTTGTAGTAGTAAGATTTTTAAAAGAAATTGGTAATTTGCATGCCTAAAAATGTGATTAATTACAATAACTGACCTAAAAATGTAATTGATAACAATTAAATTTAATTGTAATTAAAACAACGTAATTGCAATAGCAATTACTCCCCATCCCTGAACAAGGGTTGCCCAGATCTGCCAACAATAACTTGTTGGTAGATCAAATTTCGTGTCAATGTTGATTGCTTAAATTATGTTAATGATTTATTTGTTTATTGGGAATCGCATTCCTTGTAGCGGAAATGAGAAATAAGCAATAAAAAAGTAAAAAAATTGAATCCGGCGGTAACAAAATGCCAAATGAAAGAAAGATCAAATGAAATATTTTCTCGAAGAAGGTACTGCTGATGAAATTATGCCATTGAAGAAAGGCAAAGTCTTTCTTTCGCTTGACCTCCTAGCCTTGAAATCCCAGAAATTAGAATGAATACACGAAACTTGATTAGTTTTATTGCTCTTATCTATTATCAGAAAATGAAATGAGTTTCATTTTCTGTCAGAATAACACCTACTTTCTAACTTTTCTCCAAAAGTGAGAAATTCATAAGAGAATGAAGAGTCATTTTGCTCACCAGAATTTCGCTTATTTCGTATAAAAAAATGTGTGGATACTTGTTCCCACCTCTGAAAGTACTTACAAAGGCAAACACTTTGGGAGGGACTCCTCCCAAACATAAACTCCTGTAATGAGCATTTGGCACCCACTAGAAACGCTTAATTTGGAGATGGCTTTGAGAGCCAAGCATTGACAACCCCTAAACAACGCTATTTTATGTTGCAGATGTAGACATTGTATATTGTCTGAAACATTGTAGGTCCAGTTCTGTCAGAAAAATCTCGAAAGCACTTTATTAACGCTGGGCAAATATGTAAATAAAGCCAGCGGGGCAACCACGCTAACTTTCTCCTATGATGAATTATGAATGATGAGATTGTGAAGATTAAAACTCAGAAGTTTGAGGAAATTAGACGAATTATTCATGATTATCAAAAGTAGAAAAAAACAACATATTCAAGTGGTTTTTGGTCCTCACTTCTAATCCATCACTCCAACGCAGACCAAATATCAACTTAGTTTGAAAACAAATATTAGATTTACGTATGCGTATAATTATTGTAAGCGTTTATTTGGAGGGATTACTCCTTAGCAGAATAAAAAAAATCCACAACTAAAAAAAGTACAACTAAATGCAAAAGATTCCTATGATACACCAAAGTCACATGGATCACTTCAGTTCACTCATAGTGATAACAAGGAACGGGTAAAGACCAAAATTAAACACAGGCTTTTACTTACCAAAAGTCGAAAAACAAGCCTAAAATCGGAAAATACATTATACTAAATGGTCAAAATGGTAAAAACAAAAACTTCTCATACGCATGGCGTATCGTGCTTTTCCTTGCCATTCAGACCAAAAAGATGCTTTAAAAATGAAAAAATAAACAATTAGGAAGTGTTTTGAAAACGCTTATCCTCTTGGAAACCACAGTTTGAAATGCACGCCACACTATTTGAGAGGTTCAGAGCGTTTCAGGCAAAGCAGGTCAAAAAGGTATCTAAAATTCGTCTTGGAAGGACACTTCAATAATCATTCATCCCAAGGGACATCTAAATCTTCTGATATCAATTCAATATTGTTCAGGAGGTAAGAGGAACAATCATAGAAGAGCCTTGATCTGAAATATGTTAAAAACTTGAAGGGCATATGTGAGGTATGAGCATATTTTCAACCCTATATCAAAAACGCAGAGTGAGGCCGAGAAAAAATGAAAATCACATGCCCTCATACCCAATCAAATAAGTTGAAGAGCTTGATACACGAAGTTTTAGAAAGGGATCAAAGATATTTGCAACTGAACCATAATTATTTCTGCAAAAGTATATTTTTCTATAACTTGTCTATAAGCTATTGAAAATCTATTTTTTCCGATGCACCATCATTTCTTGGACACCCTGTACATAAAGTCTTTGATATTTTTTCCTAGCTTGTTCACTCACGAGCTTTTAACCGATATTGTTATAAAATATTTGATCATGTAATGAATTAGAATTTGCCGCTCTTGAGCATCCTTGTATATACAGGTGGTCATGTAAAGTCTGTAGGAAACAATATAAGTCATGTTTAAAAATTAACAAATAATGAATCGTTCCTGAGGAAGAAGGTTGTACTGGTTTGGGACTCGATTCAAATTGAAGAAGTCTTAAGATATTTTAGCTGCTTATGGTCAAAAGAACATGGTTTATGCTTTGAGAAACATGTGATACCTCGCCTCTCGCGCTCAATTCCTGGGTTTGGGTAAAGACCGTTGTAGACATTTGAGAACATAAAGAATTTGGTATCTTTCGTACCGTCGTTGAACACTATACATTTCCAACTTTTGGAGCCTTTCCCAATAATTTGATTGGGACATACCGCCAATACAACGGGTAAAAGATTGCTGCACCCTTTCAAGCTTGTTTAGCCCTGCCACGCTTATTGGAGCCCAGATGGGTGAGGCATATTCCAAATGAGGTTGGACAATTGATTTGTAAAGAGTTTTCATGATGAAAGGGTCTCTGGACTGTAAATCCATCCACATGTTTGGAACACTTTGATCACTTCTGTTTGAACGTGTTCTTCAATTTTCCACTATCCTCTACAACAGGGGTCGGCAACCGGTGGGCCGCGGCCCAAATGTGGGCCCAAGGGTGGTCGTTGGTGGGCCCAGGAGCTATGGAAAAAGTTCTAAATAGTGGTCCCGAGAGCCATCCATAGAACTGTACTTGTGGGCCCAAAGCTCTTTGATCGCTAATTTGTGGGCCCCTGAACCTTCCAATTCGTTTGGTGGGCCCTTGACTACACTAATCAAATTTCGTGGACCTTGACCCAAAAGTGGTTGCCGACCCCTGCTCTACAACTACACCAAGATCTTTACAGTTGTGTTCAGATACTACAGGGCCTTGACGGTTATCCGTATATGTTGGTGGGCATACACCAACAGCATCAAAAGTCATGCACCTGAATTTTCCTTCCTTTGATTCCGTATTGTGTTCTGAAACTCACTTGTATGACCGGTCTAAATCAGCCTGGAGGTCCTGTGAATTACGCGAGAAATATGGTGGTTTATATTTTCTAGTCTTTTTCATTTTTTTAATCTTGAAGAGCAAGATGTTAGGTATTGATGTCGTTAATCAATACTTCGGTCAATAAAAGCTGAATTTAATGATCAAAGATAAATTTAATGATTTTTTCAAAACCTAAACTAAAAGTGATTGAAATGGGAAAAATGTTGCTGTTGAAGAAAACATTCTCATATTCAAGAAAACTTGTGCTTTCAACATATGAGAAGGCCAATTTTTATTGAGATTTCCGCCATTTTTGGTTTAGTTGCTTGAATTGTGTGAACTTTTATGATGTGTGCTAAAAATGTGTAACGTTTTCAATTTTCAAATGTGCTAAACAAATTCTCTTAAAGTTTGACATTATTAAAAAAAATAGCATGTTTTCAGCAACTTGAATATTTCAGGCTAAATTGTCGCAAAAGCGCGAATAAAGGCAGAAAGTGCCAAAAGGGAGAAAAATAGGAAAAAAATAATATTGTTAGAAATTATAAATTATTAAAACTCTTTTATACTTTTTGCTCGGCACTAGTGATCATTAAAGGGCAGGAAAATATGCGGTTTTGGAGGCCAAAAGTGTACTCTTTTGTGGTTAAAATGGCGTGTGATAAAACTTGGAAAAACTGTGCTCTTAAAGGATGACACTTTTTCAAATTTTGGTCACGGTAGTGGTCATGTAAAAATTTCTCCCAAGAAAGGAGAAATTTTTGGTCAAATTTCAATCATTTGAAGGAAAAATACCATCCAAAGGCTAAAATTCGTGGTTTTCAACAAAAAAAGATGATTTTTTTTCACCCAAATATGCCTTTCCATTTAAAAAGATATTGTTTTATGTTTATTCATGATTTCCCGTTCTTTGATCACTAGTGCCCGAAATAATATTTGCTAAAAAGTGACGAAATAGCAAACATATATTTTCTTCAAAAGCCCAAGATATTTGAATGGTGCCACACTTGAGACCTTAACTGAATAAATAACAGAATTTTCAATTTGCCCCCAATAGATGGCCCAACAGATTTTTTGCGCATATCACAGTAGTTATGGTTGTGAATGTTTAATTAAAATACAAATGCTCTTTTGTAGACATTTTGGCATATATGGTTTGTTTGGGTAAGTCAATAGGTCATATGTTTTGGTTGTATTGGTCTTGGAATGCTTGCTAGTTTACTTGAAGGTATGCTACAAAGTCTACTTGAGAGTAAACTTTTCATTAACTTTATAAACACAGCTCCTTTGAAGATTTCTGCAACCCAACCAAATCGCATTCAGTGATTTCATACACTAATTCAATTTCAACTTGTGGCACTCTGATAGTTTGTTGGGTGCAATTTTGACAAATCGTGACAAACGCAATATGAATCGTCCACTTCAAGTAAATGGTGTGAGCATATGTTTTGATGGCAACTCTAGAAAGTGTACTTGTTAGTACACTTCGTAGTTCAATTGGCTGGTTTTGTTGAGACAGCTGCCATTTTGGAAAGTAAGTCTCTCATTCCAACCTAGAAGTGCCTCTACATCTATGATCGTAAATTCATCCTCTCGAAACACTAATTGCCCGCTGATTCAGCTCTTCCAAATTTCTCCTTCTTTATTTCATATTACTCCATTCAACTCAAAACATTGATTGATCTCACAGCAGCATGCAAATTTTGGCAGCTAATTTAAGGAAACACTGGAAGGAAGTTCGCTTGCAGTTCGATTGATCAGCGTTGAAGTATTCAAATGGGAGTGCTTCCACAACGTTGGTGTGCTCCTCTCTAGGCGTGCTTCTCGGAGAACCTCTCATCAATTAAACGTGATGCTAAGCCCAAATAGCGACCCAGCTTGCTTGAAGTTTACTTGAAGTCAATGGAACTAGCACATGTTTGTGCATGCTAAACATATGACTAGCGTTGGATTGTTGTTGAGGTATCTGTTTGTTGCACCTTGGCACCAGTGGTACACTTCTCTTTTTCATGAGTTGCTTGGTGTACTTCTGATTCAAGAAAGCTTATGCTATCAACAAAACGGCTGAAACTGCCTTGAAGTTGCCTTGAAGTCAACTTTGCTAGCACACCTTGGAATACACAAAACATCTGACCTATTGACCACTCATTTGTTTTGCTCAAAATTGCCTGAAATATTTTTCTTGCCTAAGTAATCGAGTAAATATTTAATGTTTTCTTGAAACAGGAAAAAAATATTTAAAAGAATGAGGGAAAATGTGAAATATTTGATATTTAGAAAATCAATTCCGGGTTCGAGTGATCACATATTTTTGTGAGAATTCTGCCGTTTCCTTGAAACCTGATTCACATTTTTGCAAAAATGTATCAATATTTGTCATTAATAGGGACGGGCAAATAGTGTAAAAAGATTTTTGGTAACATAAACCCATTTTTTCTGCACTTTTACACTTTCCACCTTTATTTGCACTTTTTATTTACGTTTTTGGCCAAAATTGACAAATTGTTAAGAAAATGTAGTGGCATTTGAAAGAATTTTTAGTTTCAAGATCAAATTTTGAACTAGTCGAAAAAGCTTGCATTTGCAATCAACCATTCTTAGCACCTTGAAGAAATATGTGCATTTCAGACGCAAACCTCCCACTTTATTCACCATCTTGGCTTTAACTATAACATCCTGTTTACTAAACTAAAGATTAGACAAAAGAATCTTATTGCATGCAACCAACAAATAGCAAACCAAAAGAAACTCATGTTATGGTAATGGAAGGATCTACAAACAATATAGATTGCAGAATTAGGTTTCCTGCCTACAAAGATCGCTATTTCTAAAAAAGGCCGTTATAAACTTAAAATCATCAAGCTAAGGATACATCAATGTAGCAGTAAACATTGTTTAATTGACTTGGAGATATTACTTTTAAGTTCCAAAAGTATTTGAGAACAGTTTTGATGTGATGAGACAATAAATGCCACATTTGAAATTGAGTTCTGGTAAATAGGCCATGGGCCAAATATTGAAGTAATGTCACTAAAAACATGCTTAAAACACATTTATGACTATTTTCTTTGATGCAATTGTTAGGCACACGTGGGTATTTTTCTGTTCAATTTTCAATGTCTAGTTTTGAACAACTTGAAGGACAAAAACGGAGTGATGTAAAGCCATATAAAACAATTGCTAAATAAATTTCGACAATATTTTAGGTACATGCATCCACAAGAGCACCTTAGGAATGAAAAATTCAGAAGATTGTTGACTAGAGTATTTTTCATGACTTTACATCCTTTTTGCCAATGACCTAATTGATAGAACTCTATTACTTGTGCAGCATTGTCTCTTCACCTCAAACTAGTCTCAAATGTCTTTAGAACTTGTAAATGACTTCTCGTGCTCAATTAGGAGCCGTGGGTACTCCATGAATGACGTTTTAAGTCCAAATGCAAGTTATTTGCTCTTTTTTGACATTTATTTGCTCTTTTTGACACCTTTTTGCTCTTTTTTCGACATTTATTTGCTCTTTTTTGACATTTATTTGCACTTTCAACATTTTTCTGCACTTTGTTTTGCACTTTTGGGCACATTTTTTTGCAACTTTTGGTAACTAAAAGGGTAAGATTATTTGCACTTTCTGCCCGTCCCTAGTCATTAATGTGCAAAGCCTTCTAGAGTCAGTGTCGTCAAAAAAAAGCCATTTTGAAGATCAAAATTGAGAAAAAAAGAACTCAAAATAGGGAAAAGAGTTTTAGGGTTGCAAATTTTCGAAATGAAAATGAGCGATAGTACTAATTCTCATGTTAAAGTAAACGTCACCGACTTTGAAATAAAGGTATTAATTACTACCACCATCTGCCCATAGAAAACCTTGACAATTTGGTTATGATTTTCTACACACTTTGCATGAATATTTGCTTGATTATAGTGCATGGTTGGTTAAGCTTGCATTTGATACCAATTTGATTGTCAAGAAAGCAAATGCACTTCTAGAGTTTAGTTTGGAAAACTTTGAGCATTTTCTTAATTCCTAGCTCTATTTCAAAAAACAAGAGTCTAGGCATTGATGCATTTTCTTAATTCCTAGCTCTATTTCAAAAAACAAGAGTCTAGGCATTGATGTAGAACTTCAATTCAATATGCCAATATGCAATAAACCAGATGGAGCTTCATGAACTCCTGAAAAAATAGTTGGTGCAATAGTTAAACGCCCTCAATGTTTACTTTAACAAAAATGAATCATTGCACCATTGTACTCCTTTCACACTTTGCCTTCCTGTATAGATCATTTGAGAACTATTGAATTTAGTAAGACCATGGATAAATAGAGGTTTCTTCCAAGGTAGAAACATCGGTTTTACTGGAAAGATCTTGTAACTGGAAGTTTAGTACAATTCCATCTAATTCTTTCACCTGGTCTTTTGAATGCTTCTTTTCAATAGCCTGAGGCTAGTTTTTTAGACGCTAAGAACGATCTGAAGATCATACTGCGACTTGATAAACTTGTTAGTAAGTAAGATCTTAAGATCGTTTTTTTGCGTTTAAAAAAACTAGCCTGTTTTTTGAAAAAAGTTACTGAATTCGAATTCGTAAAGTTCCTGTATTCGTCTTGTTTTCAATGGTACAATCTAGAGCAGAGCAGGGGTGTGCAAACCCTAGGCCGCGAGCTGATTTCGCTTGGCCCGCGAGAGGATCTGTCATTTTTGATAGACTATGGCCCGGAGTTGCGGTAGGTAGATTGTAGAGTTTTATATTGGAAATAATTTGCCGTTTTGGATGGTGTGGCCCACGACGGTCCGGCCAATTTGGCCCACTGCTAAATACAGTTTCACGATTCGGCCCGATTCACGACATCTGGTGGTAAGAATGCGCAAAACCGTTGGTGTAGAAGTCGAAAAATAGTAAAGAGATAGAAGTAGAATGGCTCTCAACACACCCTAGGGCCTTGAAATAACCGGCCATTAGGTAGAAATTCTAGAAGAGTGTACTGAAATTTGATGTTAACATTTCAAAATATTATAAATTTGGATCATTACAATGTTATTGTAAGTTTTAACTACTAGTTATTAGACCTACTATCAGTCACCCAATGAGAAGAAAGCATAGAGGTCTATTGGGTCCTTTAACGAGCAGCTGACTGGGAGGTCACAGTACACAAGACTGGGAGATCACCTTAGTAATACAGCTCCAAAAATTGCACCCTGCCACAAACGTTTGATATATTTTCGAACTTCTTAATGTAAATTGGACACGTAAGAACAAAAATTTTCTGTATTAAAGCTCAAAGGTTGCACGTGTTTTCCATTTCACTGGTTGCGCTTAAAGGACTCTATAGAGAGGTTAACTCAACAGCTGACCTCCTTTTTGAGCGTTTGGCGGGAGCAGCCTGAAGAGGTACATCAAGTGAACTCATTGCTATGAACGGAGAGTTTTTGCTTTAAATCCTCGGTAATTAACGTAATAGAGGTAAAAAAGCAAGAAAACACCCCATTGAAAACATCTGAAGGCCAAGACTGAAGGTGTCAAGTGCCAAAACAATCAAGCGAAGCAGGATGGAGTGGAAATCGGATTCTGTACATTAATGAACGAGTGGTGTCACCAAACTAGTAGTTCTAAAAGATCCAAGTGAATGAATATCAGAGCTGGGCAAGAAAATAGGAATTGATAAACCAAACCTGAACATTGAAGGAAGAATCTGTTTAGCTGTTTTTTGTCAGTGGAACCAACGTCAAAGATAGTCCAGTTTGTGAAGTGTCAATGGACCATCCACCTTCCCGATTAACCATCTTTTGCCCGTCAAAGTCTGATGAAGATTCTCAAAGTTCTTTTGGTCTTTTAAAAGCCTTAAGTGATACTGAGAAGCTCCCAAGAAGCCTCAGCCATTGACATCAATGATGATGTTCAAAAACTTCAAGCAGTTCCAAAGACGACATTGGGACACAAATGACGAAGAAATGCAAAAAATATTTATGCTTCCAAATGATGATCTGTTCTCAAAACCCTCATTGATATGCTTACCTTTAAGTCTTAAACCGAATGAGTTAGTGAGCACAGAAAAGAACCTCCAGTCTTTGGATCTAATTGAGTTGGCATGTTTAACATTTCATGTACCTTAAGGTGAAAACATAAAATTGTGATCCTTTTTTTTGAATAATCATTTACGTAATAAATAAATGGAAAAATTAAACATTGATGAGCAAATTTTCTAGAAATGAATTTATTCACCTTGTTTTGGCATTAATCATATTCTAAACCAAGGATGGCTCAAGCCAGGATTACTTTCAAAATACACACTAGGTCCGATTAGTACAATGGAAATTCAACGGAACAATATATTTGTTGCAAAAACCTCACATTTTAGTACAATGATCGGACCTAGTGTGTATTTTTGAAATCCGTCCTGAAGTACAGTGGTTCCTGTCTAAACTCGTACTAGAGCATGAATACGGTCGAGATTTGCCTACATCACTGCACTGAAAGCTTTTCCAATTTATTGCTCATTTCCGCAGGAATTACTTGGTTTACCCTTGATTTGCTCTACATACATAACATTGACATAATGGATTATTGAGGATTAAATCTAAACACTACTCATATTTGACACCCATGCCAGAGCTACCTGGAACTGAAATAACCCTTTTTCAGTTTTTCAAGGTTTTCAGACAAGTCCATATTACAGTTTATCCTCCTAATAATCTACTAAATTCAGTATTTTTCAAATGTTTAAATAAAATCGGCGATGTTTAAGCTGAGGCAGTCCATTTTTGACCCAAAGAAGCGGAAAGTATCTCTGGGCATATAAACACCCAAATTCTCAAACAATAAAAGTCTTTGAAAATTTAATTAAGATGGAACAAATGTCATTTTTGTATGTTGTAACACAAAAAGTCAAAGATATAAAAATACATAAAACCCACTTAAAACACAGATTTTTGAAAAATTGCTTTTGAATGAGAAAAAGGCTACACAGTTCATCATATTTAGTGGAATTCTGCGATTTTAAAAATCGCCTTTTGGTCCTGTTATTAATGAAGAATGAGAAAATGTGTCAATGCTTGTCCTCTGAGATGGACAAAGTTGGGTAGAATTTCGGATTTCCTCTTCTTTTCTTTTGGACTGCCTCCAAAACACCAAACCGATTCTTTGAGGTTAGCTCTTTGCCTTTCTTTTTTATTTCGTGACAAAAGGATGCTTACAAGTAAGCTAAAAGTCCCCTCAAATGTCGATTTCCTGCTTTTTACGTTACGAACAATGAAGCTTGTACAGTCTGGGGCAAACAGTGCAGAATCGTGAAAGGTTGTGAGAGGATCGTCAAACACTTTCCGTTCTAAAGCTCAACGTCATCGGTCGTGGAATAAGGGAAGCTCAGTAAACATCAGCTGGGCCTGTTTTTTGCTCCGTAGCACCGTCGTGGCCTCTGGTGTCTCATTGCTTCACTAAAATTCTACGATCGCATCTCATTCTCGACCGTTTGTTGCGGAGCAACTGACCGTTTGAAATATTTGATCGAGCGCAGAACAGGAAAGAACAGAATCACCAGAAAAGGGCGGCGCAACACTACGGAGCGCAAAATCAACAACCTTTTTCTCACTGTGCTTATCCAATTTCATTGTGGGCAGTAAGGGCCGTTTATCATCAGCGACTAGTTGAAACTTGCCCAAACAAACGTGTTCGTAGAAGGCACATTTTTGAAAAGCATTAGTTTTTTGGCCATGTGGCCTCCTGTCTACGCTTTGCTTCTCCCAAATTATACTAAGGTGCTCAATGAAGATGATAATTCGATTCACAGGCATTAGTTCACGCAATTATAGGATTTGGCATTGAAAATATGTCTTGCGCACTTCCATTTGTACTATGATCTTCCACTTGTTTGGGCAAGTATTTCACGATATTCTTCGGATATATTTGCCTTTTCACGCAACTTCTGGCCAGTTTCAGCAATAAGCAAGACAGACCAAATGACGAGAATCGCCTCTCTATACCCCTTTTAAAGAAGAAAGGGATGAGAGAGAAAAAGAGAAAGGAGATTTGCTTAGCGGGCTAAATGGAGAGAAATGTCACTCCCATGAGCAAGGATTTTGTTATGAACAGTTTGCTGTTTCTCTGCTTCCCCAGTTATGGCGCCAAATTCAAAAATACGTCATGGACCTCATGTGCTTGTGCTTTCACTCGAAATGCAAAAAGGGTTCCAAGCTCCATCAATGAGTTGGACTCAGTTCAAGAAATGTACTTGCAACTCAACCAATATGACTATGGGTCAAATTACTAAAAATCAGAAAATAATGTTTACCCAGAGGGTACATTCAAATATCAATTCAAGAGTACCAATCAAAACTTTCTAACCGTTTGACATTTAGGACTCGTGCAACATTTGGTCAACCTGGCCCGCTGTCCAGTTGCATTTCAAAGCATAGATATGCATAGATAGAACAGGCTCAGTCAACTCTCCCTACGATTTTGTCGGATGATTCTGAGGTTAACTCCCTCCAGCAAGGAATGGTCACCTTTTGCAATCACCCGCCAACTTGGGCCTAAGTGTAAACAACGACAAAGAACGTTTAGACAGTCAAGAAAAGAAAAAGCTTCAAATTGCGTGTTATCTCATTTAAAAACCCAATTGCAGTGGGTAGGAATACCTGTGTTTTCAGATGCCACAATTATGTCATTGATTCAAAGGCTCTAAAGAACTTTTTGAGCCAAGCTCGCTTGTCAATAGTGCCCAAAATCCCCCATGCTCTGGCTTTGAACATTGATTTGGGTGTTTGGCCAATAGTATTTGTGTGTGCCAAAGCAAATTAAGGTGTCTGAGGCATATCAAAGAGTGGTTTTGAAACAGTGGTTTCATTTGTGTTGGAAAAGAGCCCCTGAACTGAGGCTTCAATGATCAAGACCAAGAATCATTTAAGCAATGGTGCAATGCCATCAGTTTGTCAAGAAACTGTTTGTCAATGGCCAGTGTTCTCTAAATTTTGTGAAAGCAACTGTGCTTGTGACTCAGAAAGAATAGAAGAGCAATGACAAACTATTGTTACTTAACAATACAACAAGAACAACAAGTTCCTCTTCAAGTGTTATTTAAAAGTAAAATCTGAAAGTTCCTGGTGGGTTCATCCCCAAGGCAAACCAATATTCATGGATCAAGGGTTTCTGCCATTTTAAATATTACTTAGGCACCTAATTCATGAATTCATGAGTGTCCAATGAGTTAAACAAACACAAAAGATCCAAGCAGCCATCAAAACTTCCCATTTCAGCATTTTAGGTCTCTTTTAGCCATTGACTTATGTATTTATTAATAACAATGGTTGTGAACTACTTAGATACTATCCTTAGTTCATATTCAGTCAAATAGAGTCTGAAATTATATATTTTCTATTCAATATCATAAAAATGGCAAAACTTGGAAGAAAGTGTTATTTTGTTCAACCTTTATTTTTGCAAAACTGAACTTGTGTATGACTTTTTTGCCTAAAATACAACAAATCAAAGCTCAAATAGATTTTTGAACACCAAATGGCATCATATGAATGCATTTTATGCTTTTGGAATGGGTAAAAGGGAAAATAAAGGCCTTGGTTGATCTGTAGACTTGCAAACAATGACCTAACTTGGCGGGACCAAAAATGTCGTGTCGCTTCCTTGCTCAAGAGTCTTTGCATGGAACACCTCTCTGGTCATAGTCAAATTGGACACACTCCCAAGGTTGGGACAATCCAGTCTTTGAAGAAAAGACAGATCATGATCAAAAGGCTCCGGAAAATTATCTTCTTTTTCTGTGGAGAAGAAATCTCAGACGTTTTGAGGGTAAGGCTAGCTGAAGAAGATAACCATTACCTGACCCTACATTATTAGAGGTCTGGGATTTCTGCTTCACAGCAAAATAAAATTATTTTCTGGGGCCTAATACTCAAATATTTGCAATATGTCTAGCCCTGTCTTAAACGATTTCACCTCTTGTTTATTCCCTGTCAAGATTTGAGGGCAACAAATTCAAAACTACAAATTTACATGCGACAAATTTTATTTTACTAGTAAGACAGAAAATAGGACATAGTTCAGCTCAAATCAACCATAATTGATACATCAATTTTCCTTGGAAACTTTGGGCGCATTAACAAAACCATTTTCCACCTATTGTCTCACAAAAATGAAAATGTCGTATCTATACATATCTATGTTACGAAGTCCGAGTGTTTAACTACGCAAAGAATAATCTCAGGAGAACACAACCTCTTAATCGTAACATTTCTGACATTCTAAAATTCGAGATTGACCAATGTATTTCATGTTTTAGTGTGCTTTGGGTGTTGGGATGACAATGGGCTTGGATACTAATGGTAAAAGAAGTTATTTTTGTGACCCGTTTGTCTACAAAATCAGCTCAAAAAATGACAAATTTCTGCCTGGGCAGTCGAGCCACTCTTCTTTTTAGAGCACTTTGAGGTGCTCTGCCCAACTCCAGGCTACCAAAGCCAAAGCAATTTACCACGCAAGCGGCTGAGTGGGAGTGTCTCTTCTCTCCATTTAGCCCTCTAGATTTGCTACCCTTGCGTGACTCAGAGTGATCATTTTCCGTTACGGAAAGTGGAACCCCCTGGTATAAGCAGTACTTTCTTTTGGTTCTGGATTCTTACCCTCCCCTGGGAGAATGTAGCATTTTCTACCGGGAAAATATTAGTGACAACAAGCTTTACGGGGCCCATGTGGGAACAGGGGGTTTTGGGTGGGGAGAAGTAAGCGGGAGAAGTAAGTGGGAGAAGTAAGTGGGAGAAGTAAGTGGGAGAAGTAAGTGGGAGAAGAAAGTGGGAGAAGTAAGTGGGAGAAGTAAGTAGTAGAAGTAAGTGGGAGAAGTAAGCGGGAGAAGTAAGTGCGAGAAGTAAGTGCGAGAAGGAAGCGGGAGAAGTGAGCATGATAGGTAGGGACAGGAACTTGAAACGAAAAAAAACTATTCGTCTTCTGAGCCTTTATTCGTCGCGAATTTTTTTTCGTCTTATTTGCATATTATTCATCTTTTTCAAGCTCTTTACGCGTTGTTTTCTAATTTCCACGCAAAAAATAACTTCGAAGAAAGTTCAACGTCAAAGCTTCAGCCAAGGAAATAAATTGATTGATTGTCAATTCCGGTTTTGCACCAACAAAAAAAATCCACACTTAAAAATCAACTTGGACTCGTAGCATTGCCCGCCAGACACGGAAAAGAAAGATTACTGTTGGGTTTAAAAAGCTTTCTGGCCATGAGAACAATTGCTGTATCTGTAATTCTCACATTATGTATAACTCTACTGTATACTCTCCTTAAAGGAGGCATTTTCTAACTTTTGTTTTTACTTGACATATGTACCACTGAATAATTCTTGCCCATTAGGTTATTCCTGTTTAAAATTTTCTAGATTTTGCCGTTTTTGCACAAGTAGACAATTTTTTCCGTCAATAAGGAGATACATTTTGTCTGTTCAGTAAAAGCAGTTTAAACGTCTTTTTCGGTCTGTACAGGCACTCAATTTGTCTCCTTTTTTATCATAGTTATGAGTAGGGCTAGGGAATTTTTTTTTTTTACATAAAAAATATTTTTTTACATTTTTTGCCAATTTTACGTGAATATAACATTTTAATTTAATTTGACATTTTTTTGGAAAATTTCAACATTTTCTTAACATTTTTTGTACTTTTTGCTCAAAAATGTCATCCCAAAACCGGTTCTGAGGGACCAATTAATCAAAGGAAGGCTTGATTGAAATTTCCCGCCAAAATTTCCCGCTAAAATTGTCATTGTTCAGCTTCACATTTTACGATGCCAATCAATTAAAATCTTTGGAGAGGGGAAAAAGTGCCCTTAAAGTTTCTTTTTGTTATTGTGAAAAAGTTCACATCAGAAACTTTGTGACCCTTGTTTCCGTGATTATTTTACGTGGGCTAAATAGCTATGTGTAGAGTAAATTATGTTTTAAGTTGGCACTGTTGCCATTATTTACTCAGACTTTAATATCTATTGCCTTTCAAAGGGTCTGATGAATGAGCTATCTGACTTATAACATAAACTGTTTTGACGTCTAGCTTATAAAAACACCCCGCTATGTGAAGTGCAACCTCCCGTTTTTTAAGCTAGAGTTTTGACGGCATTATTTCCTTCAGATGTCTGGTCACACTGTCTTAAGTAGTCTTCTCTAGTCCTCCACGCATCTAGTCCCATTTCTCACACATCTCGTTGACTTTTTGCCCTAATTTTTAACATTTTTTTTTGCTCTTTTTGCTCTAAATTTCAACATTTTTTGCCCTTTTTGCCCTATATTTCAACATTTTTTGCCCCTTTTCCTGACATTTTGATGACATTTTTTGGATGTTTTTCCAACATTTTTTCCCGGGCTCTATTTATGAGTAAGTAGTTTCATTCGCCTTTTGGGCAAATTGATTCCATTTTTTACGTCTTTTTAGTGAGTTTTTCTTCGTTTTTTCGTCTTCTTCGAACTTTTATTCGTTTTCTTTTGTTTAATTGGGCAATCTTATTTGTCTTTTTTCGTCTAATTACAGCAATTACTAGTGACGTCATCATTTTTGGCGGGAAAAAAAAGTTCGGAAGACCTGTGTTTCTGATGAGCATGTGAGGTAACTAAAACGAAGGTTTAGGCTTGGTGATTGCAACATTGCCTTTCTTATCTGCACAAATTGAAGTTGAAATAGCAATTCTTGACATTGTATTTGCAAAAAAGTATGTTTTGTTGCTTTTATCTAAAATTTCGCTACAGAAGTTGAGAGGGTTCTTCCGAACTTTGAAATTAGGAATGCCCGACTTTGAATAACAAGATGGCCAGAGGCGATTGGTTCCTGGGGCAACTAAACTTAAAAACAAATAATTTGTTTAATTGCAGGCTTCCAATTTCTCCATTTGTTTTCAAATTACTTTACAATACTTCTCAACATACATTAACCATGCCATTGCCCATAAATGCAACATTTTTCGAAAATCTGGCCCTTGAAAACTGAGATTTTTTTGGCAAGCCTACACTGCTAACGGCAGTTAGAGACGGCAGCAGGTCCGTAAAATGATACGGTAATCACTCCCATAAGGCAATTATATTTGTCTTTTTTGGTCTAATTTGATAGTTTTATTCGTCTAAACTTCCTGTCCTTAGTGGTATGAGTGGAAAAAGTAGAATGAGGCTAGTCGTTTAACAATCCCTCTTCAGGGATAATGGCAATATTTAGATTTTTTTGGGGGAAAATAAAGCTGATTGAATTGTCGATTCAAAATTCATTTAAGGTTGACGTGAAAAGCTACTCCATTACTTTCATTGAGTCAAGTTTTTGGCCGCAATACGATGCAAATTTTCTACTGTTTAAAATATTCTACATTGTGTGACAAAATTTGCAAAATTCTAAAGAAAACAGAGAACAAACATTGCTAAAATATTTATCTTTACCCTTAATTCTACTCTTCAAAATGTTCCCAAGAACAATCCTGCAAGGCTAATCAAATTGAAAAGAGGACAGACACGGTCAGAGTTGTGTTTGAAGTCCCTGTAAAGCAGCCTTCTAATCTCAATAAAATGTCCACGATTGATGGAAGCTTTACCTACCTCTTCTTTTTTGCGTCCACTTGTGCGTTCGAATGTAGTGTACATTGAATAACATTTCTTTTAAAAATATTTCTCTCGTTTTGTTCCCACTTGCAATTCCCAATGCAACTTACAGAGGACAACGGCAAAGGCCAATTCACTGGTCTTTCCACTTAATTCACGAATCAAACACACACATGCACAAGTCCAATATTTTGTCCTTGTTTATCAACTAGTTGAGGCAAGCCAGGATTGCCATCTCTACCGTGCAACCCTTGAACAGCAAATAGGCCTGTAGTGTAAAAATATTTGGACGATCAGTTGTGGGAATCCTTTCACTTGAATGCGTAACAGAGAAAGAGATCAGCTTGTGGAGAGGAAACTCAATGAAACTTTGACTGTTAATGTTTCCATGTATTTGTCCAAAATTCCTCTCCCTTTAATGTTCATGTCTGTGATAAGCCAGTAGTTCTTGGAAGGAGGTGCTCCTCTTCTCTCCTCTTGCTTCTTCAGTTTCAATCAAGTAGAGCTAGGTCAGTTGCAAGCTCTGGACGAGCTTCTTGAGGTCAAAAGATTAAACAATGAATGAGCCCGATTAAGAAGAGAGGAGACATGGTGTTCTGAATGGCTTTTTACGTTTGGATCGAAATACCCCAAGACATCATGGCATTTTGGAGTCACAATTCAATGAGGAACAACTTTACTTTTATTGTATTACATAAATGTAGGTCCAGGGATAAAGTTAAATACCTAAAACATTATTACTTTATTAATTACATTATTAACATATAACTTTTATTGAAAACATTTAAAAAAGGTGGGATTCTGCCTTAATTTCAATTCATTACTCTTGATGCTATGTTGCTATTGAAACATTACTCCTCACAACATTATGAACTTTTCTACGCTGGTCAAAGGATTCACTGTAATGTAAGTATGCAGTATTCTAGAATATATTTCTATTTATTATTTAAAGAAAAACGGCTGGCGCATCTCAGTTTAATCCCAATTTGCGGCTTAAAATTATACAGGTAAAGGCTCCTTTTTTTGCTTCAACCATGTACTCTTTAACTTTTCATTGCCATATTTCAAGTCAAAGCATTAAGATTTTTACCTTCTTTTCTAAATGGGAGGCAATTACTTTATGGTTTTGATCACTATTTTTTTACTTTGATCAAGTTTAAATCAAATTTTTGGCCGAAAAATTCAAAATGCAGGCCCTTGTAATGAGTCATCTTTCTGCTGTCTTTTGGTATTGTTTGTTAAAGAGTCAGCACATCAATGATAAAGGATGTTCCATGAAGGAATATTCCCACTACTTGCTACTTTTTGGTTGCCAATAGCATATATTGGTTTGGTGGTTGTTTGCATTGAACGGGCAGATCAATGCTAACTTTTTACACCAAAGAGTTGAGTTTGGAAGGTAACAGTCAACCAGGATCGAACCCCATCCATCTGAACAACAAATCGACGTAGTTCACGCTACACTATGCCTCACCTACCCTGTCTTTTGGTCATATTGGCTTTTTATTCATGTTTACTTCATTTATTATGAGTTTTGTATGTAGGGCGTATTTGCATCTTCAGGAACCAAATTAGCTAAAATGTAAAATGTTATGCATATTTTCATTGTTTGAAATAATCCACATTGTGCGACAAAATTTAAAAAAAAACTAATCTCAATAAGATGTCCTGGATTGAGGGAAGCTCTACCTACCTCTTCTATTCTGCATCCACTTGAACATTCAAATGTCACTTGAATAACATTTAAAAAACAAGTTATTTCTCTTGTTTTGTTCCCACTTGCAATTCACAATGCAACTTATAGAGGACCACAACAATTCACTGATCTCTCCACTTAATTCACGAATCAAACAAACACATGCACATTTTCAATATTTCTTCCTTGTTTATCAATTACTACTAAGTTGAGGCAAGGAAGTTATCTTTTCCCAACCAGGATCGCCATCTCTACCGTGCCACCTTTAGACATCAATAAGGCCTGTAGCGTAAAAATATTTTCACAATCAGTCGTGGGAATCCTTTCACTTGAATGCTTAACAGAGATCATCTTGTGGAGAGGAAACTCAATGCAATTCTGATTGTTTCCATCTAATTGTTCAAAATTCCTCTCTCTATAATTTTCATGTCTGTGATAAACCAGTAGTTCTTGGGAAGAAGTGCTCCTCCTTGTTCAGTATCAATCAAGTAGAGCTAGGTCAGTTGTACGCTCTGGACGAGCTTCTTGAAGTTAACCATTCACATGCAAGATCAAGTACAAGATTGCAGCAATAAGAAATCAATTTATTGCAAAAATACTGTTCATGTATATATTTTTGCCTTACGCTAGATTTCTATTGTTAACCTGAAGTGCTCTAGTTTAACCAAGGTATCCTTGGTTTAACCAGTATTGTACCTAGAGTCGCATTCACGTACCATGTCAAATGCCTGTTCTATAAGCACACTGATTGTTACTTAAAAGTGGCTACATGATTATTCAGTATGGGTTCATCAGAACATGAAATACACGGGGTTTCACTTACCGGAACGGAAAACTGCGTCTTTTACGTGGGTTCTTTCTACTCGGGCCTGAGAAAGAGTTGAATCGTAGAGCAAGTTAATTTCGGGCAACTCTAAACCACCAAGTCAACCAGATTTCTTGCCTCTTGAGCTGTTGCCACCTAGGTCAGGTGGGCAAGTGCCAGAGGCGTCGGTGGAGCGAGGAAGAGGAACAGGCCGCTCCTACACCTCCACCTCTGACACTTGCACCACCTTCCCGAGGTGGCAACAACTCAATCGGAAGAGAATCTGGTTGACTAAGTGGTTCCGAGTTACCCTCAACTGACTTTCTCTCCTCCTCTCCTCTTACTCAGGCCCTGGTAGAATGTAACCCGGGTAAAAGAAATAGCTATTCAGACACTCAAAAAGGGAGAGAATGAAGATTTTAGTACAATGCTTTTTTCAATTGTGTGACAAACTGAAGCAATATTGGTTGATATCCAGAGCAAAAAACTTCAAGCTTGAGTTACGCGTTGCACAATGAAATGTAAAAGAAAAGCCAAAAGTTTTTGAACGACTTTTAGAAGGTGCAAGAACATAGTACATAAAATGGCTCTCTTAGTACTCATTGGAACTACAATTTTGAACCCTGAAGGTCTTGGTTTGCACACCCCTGATCTAGAGCAACAATTGTCGATTTTGGCGTGGCTCATCGGCCTGACCGCTTAGATGCTACTAGACCTTAGGAACCGACCAATTGCGTTCAATGTCGGTTCGAATACTTAAATTCGGATGTGCTGGAGGATAACGAAAAACGATCAAGCAGCTTTGCAGAAAAGCCACGAAAATATCAGTTTATGTCCATAAGTCAATCTCTGCTGAACTTCAACGAACCATGATTGTGCTAGTGGCCTTGTGAAAGCAAGTTTGACCACAATTTCTTCGAAATTGAAATTCTATGGCCGTTTCACGCTTTTGGATTGGCATCAAATGCGAGAAAATCACGAAAATATAGTGACGGACCGAAACAAGAAGTTTTGGCCGAAAGAGGACCGAAACCGAAATCGAAAGCACCTGACTACAAAATCATATGTTAAAAAAATCACTTTGAAAATATTAAGTGGTTGTGTTCCATGTTGGGAAATTGAAATTTAATAAATGGAATTTCCTAAGTTTCAGAAGTTTTTGCAGTTTTTGTGCACCGAAACCACTTTCGGTCCATCCCTACTATAATTAGACCTTTTTTCGCTTCCTCCTGGTAATTGCATCAATTCCTTTCTCATCTGCACAACTTGAAGTTGGAATAGCAATTCTTGACATTTGTTTTGCAAAAAAACATGTTTTGTTGCTTTTATCTAAAATTTCGCTACATAAATTAAGAGGGTTCTTCCGAATTTTTGAATCAGGAATGCCCGACATTGAATGACAAGATGGCCAGAGGAGATCGGTTCTTGGGTCAACTAAACCTAAATAATACATTTAATTGAAGGCTTCCAATTTCTCGATTTGTTTTTATGTTACTTTGCAATACTTCTCAACATACATTAACCATACCACTGTTTTTAAATGCAACACTTTTCAAAAATCTCACCTTTGAAAAATGAGACATTTTTTGGCAACCTAAACTGCTAACAGCAGCAGGTCTGTAATATAATATGGTAATCGCTCCCATTGAAAAGCAAGTGATTAGATATAATGTGTAACTTTTTAACAAAGTTATTTTTCGCCAATGGTCAAAATTTTCGTTTTTTTTTTTGGATTTCTACCACGTTGCCATTTGCCTTAGAAATTTTTTGCTCCAACATCAAAATTAGGGCCAAAAATTAGGAACATCTTGACTCGAGTTGACCGAGTCTTATCAATGACTCGTTAAATCCCTTGTTGCCCAAACCGGTTGTTACCATCTGTGGTTGTTCCTCCCCTTGATGGCGAGACATTTGACCTACTTTTTCAAATGCCCTAACGGCCCTAACCTTCATCTAAGGACTCTATAAGAGTCCTTCAAGCGCAACCAGTAAAATAAAAATACCGTGCAACCTTTGAGCGTTATGAGACAAAATTCCGGTACTTATTTGTCCAATGAACATTTAGAAGTTCGAAAATGGGTCAAACTTTTGTGTCAAGGTGCAAATTCGGGAGCTGTATTGGTCAGGTGACCTCCCAGTCTTATGTACTGTGACCTCCCAGTCAGCTGCTCGTTAAAGGACCATATAACCTTGGCCTCTTGAGACTTACTTTCACACATGGAGGCAACAAGAAAGGAAAATGTGCCTTCTCTTGTTTAGAAAGATTACGTCTTATTTCTTTATGAAAAGTTTGATTTTGAAATAGAAACTTATGTCATATTGAGCCTAAGGTTAAGTTATAAAATAAAGCTTACATAAACAAATCATTGCAAAATTTAGTCCCGATTCATTCATTAATTTCTTACTAATTTCTAGCACTTAAAATCAATCATTTTTAGCCACAAACTCATGGATAGTTTGATTTTATATTCTTAATCATTTTTTTGATTAGTTCTTGACTGTCGCTTTTACTTTCATAGTCTCATTGTGCACAACGTTGACGAGAGAACATACATACATACATACATACATACATACATACATACATACATACATACATACATACATACATACATACATACATAGCCCACCACATCCCTAGCCCATAATCCAATAGAAAAGTGTTTTCAAAGAAATTAAGCTAGGGATTCTGGGCTCAAAATGGCTGGGGATGTGTCAGAGTTGAGACCAACCCTTCAAAAACTTAATAAAAAATGATTATAATTCTTAAGCTGTTTTGACAATCAATCAAAACAAATTTTTCCTGTGCTACAAAACACCCAAGCCTTGTTTTGATCCATTCTTAGCCAGTTTGGACCCCCAAATCTCCAGCTAAAATTATCCAAATATGCTCATCCATTCATAAAAGTGAGTATTTTATTTAGGTTATCTCTTTTCATTTAAAAAAAGCAAAACCAGTATGAAGTTCTTTGGTGCAATATTTTTGATGAGTTTGGGATTCAGCAAGACCAAACACAACTTCCTTGCATCTTTGATTCATAAGTTTGAAACATTTGATGCGAAGAACCATTACAATTTGCTTTATACCAAGTCCAATAGTTGAAATGATACTTCTTTCCCATGAGCTTCTTTAGTTTCATGTAATAATTAGTGACAAAGTAAAAAATTGATAGGTGAATTGCAAAAACTTACTTAAATAGCTTCTGTCAAATATTATGAGTACAAAATATCAAAACTTTTTACAAAGTTAGGTTTAACAATCTGTAGCACTGTCAGCCTGACGACTGCTACGAATGCGCAACTTCACCAGGGCTGCCAGATAATTGTTCAACAAAAAAGTCATTTCACATGACAATGCAATATTGTGCACAAGGAAAACCCTCCAATGGCTTCAAGTGACGTTCTAAATATTCACCAATCAATTTCGTATCTAGTTAGATTAAGTTTTCCTAAAAAGTAAGAAACTCAATGCAAATCAGCGTGGAGATTCGTCAAGAGCTGACATTACCGAGTCAATTCACAGCAGCACTGGGCTTGAATGCGCATCGAGGTTTAAGGAGAACGAGAAGGCTATCTTCCGGCACCCACGATTTTGACCAGCCTTGGCCTTCAAAGGCTATTAAGGTCAAACATTATGCTTTCAAAGGTAAGCTGAGATCATGAGCGTCAATTTGGCAGTAAATAGTGCATAGGGAAAGTTGCCTCAAACAGGTCGAACCCCAAGAACCACAGTACAATGGAACCGACGTCTTGGGACCAAAATGGCACATGCGCGTACTCTTTTATTATAGCGCTCTAGGTTCAATAACGTGTATATACGCGTAAAATAATGGTATATTTTTTTCTCAAAAATTGCGGTAGAAACAGAACTTTTCTTTTACGCCCAGTATCTGTAAGTTTTACTTCATAGCATGGAATAGCTGAAAAACTAAATACACACTGTTACAACCGTGGTAAACCCTGTTTACGTCTTTATTATTTTGATTTTGCCATCCTTTTTCCACATCATTCCTAAGGGACCAAACAATATTCCTAGCCTTTTTGAAATTTTCCCACTTTTTAATTTTGGGAAATATTGCAGATTTTTGTAATAAAATTTTAAATATAATTGACAAGTAAATGGTTTAGAAGATTAACTATTTTTTTTGTTGCAAGTATAATACAAAATGTCGGCTTGTTTCCTTACTTTAATTTTGACAGATGAACTAACCTCTCTTTTTAGAAAACGAAATTACATTTTTTTGATTTTGAGCGAGGCCCATAACTTGCATTCAAATAAACTCAAGGATAACAACCGCAACCACCACCTCAACCCTCTCATGAGAATAACTTTAGAAACACGTTCTTCACAATTATCTCAAAAGAAATTTCGTTTTATTCACGAGTTATTAGGATTTCCGGTGCCAGACCGTGAAAAGTGTCCTGGATGCTAAAAATTAATTCTTCTAGCGACTTTTTGCTCCACTGATTAGGGACCGCTACAAGGGATTTGCTTCCATGTAACACATGCGCCTAAAAATCAAAAGAAAAAATGAATAAATGATAGTTCTAGTTTTCAACAAAAATTGGTTGCTTTTATGATGCCTTTGATTGTTTTTTCAAATCTAAATATTCCAGGGTTGGCAATAGTTATCCCATCGACTGTTTGGTTGCAAAATAATCAAATAAATGACCTTTTGGGAATTTATCTCAAACTGGTTAACGTGCGATCAGCTATTCGATTTTAAGGAATCGAAAAATCAATGATAATGCCATTCGACCATTCATTTTTCAGAATCTACAGAATTTACAAAGCATAACATAAAAATCTTTACCCAATTTTTCAAATTACACTGCAAAGCAAACTCTCTAATTCTAAGAAATATTACCTCTAGAAGGCATTATATTGGCCGTGGTTGCATCTCCCATGTCCGTGTTAGCATCTGTGAAAATACCTATCGAGAATGGAGCCGTACAATCTGTGGAAAAGGATCTGACATTAGAGATGGCGTTCCACATGAGGTGAGTCCTTGGGCATAGAGCATGGTGGAGTGTATGGTACATGGGATTCAAACATAGTTTTCCGAGCACTATCAAAAATTCTCAAACCACGCCTTATGTAGCTAAACAATGCTCAAATATCGTTAACTTCGTCATTGGCAAACGCAAAACAGCTAACACAAACTTGGAGGAGATCAATAGGAAGCTACGCACAGTATATCTTGGTTTAGTTTTAACAGGCTGTCTGCACATGTATGTCTTGCTACTTGACCTCACCTCACTTGTAGATCTAAACGAGCTTAAAGAAACGTGTTTTCTTAGAGTAAAGAAGTCAAACCCATGATTTTTTTATCTGTCCATTCAATCCATTGCTTTGCTCCAAAGCTATCACAGCACCACAGCCATTAGAATCTCGAAAACAAAATCGGACACGGAATCTTGCCTCGAATCTGGGTAGAGAAGCCAGGTAGATTTTGTTTGGTCTGATTCACGAGTTATTTTCTTGTTCAATTGTACCATAAAAATGTTTGTAAAGTTCCAAACATTGCTCATGGTGCCTAATATTCTTTGGTTTGAAACTTTTGTTTTGAGTGAGACAGTTTTGCCATCAATTCCAAAATATAACCTGAAGTTAAGATGAATTGCCCAATTTCTGGGTAAAACACACCAGGCAGCATGTTTTATTAACGGAACTTAACATAGTACACATTTTCCGCTCACAGAAAAGATGTGACAAGTTTGTTGACACCTTCTCAAATATTGAACGAGCAGTGTGGAGGCATACTTTTCAATCAAGACAGCAACACTTCTTCCTGGTTCAAATCGTGCTCAAACCGGACAGACAGGACATCGTCATCATCAAAATGGAAGGTCACGATAGAGCTCGGTCTGGGCTCTGTCTCATTTGTCTTGACCGGAGTGCCGTTCCAATTGCTCGATTTTCTTTTGAGAACTTAGTGAGGCAGTACGTCGTCCAAGGCTACTCCCTCAATGATTCCAGGCTACCTTCCGGTCTTTGCAGTAATTGTTCGCAAAAATTACGGAGCTTTGCCGCAATGGATTTTAGTCCGGTGTTGCCGGAATTTCCCGACTACTCGGCCATGTCCGCTTTTCGCCCTTTCCGAGGGGAAGTCAAATGTAGATGTTTCCTTTGTGAACGCTACAAAATTTGTGGACTTACGTCCAGTCGTGGCAAGATAAGAAAACGCAAGGTCGGTCGGCCCCCCAAAATGGCTCAAGAGTCCAAAGGCATCGATAAAAGGCCCAACCGTGGAATGTTTTGCTTGAAATGCTTTGCCATGATTTATCAAGGCTGTCGACATCCATGCACCGTCAACAGTCTCCAAGAGAACGTCCAAAAACTGGTCCCTCAGCGAACTATTGAGGTGTTGGCTTCAGATGTGGTGCGCGATCAGGTCAGAAGCGATGAACACGTTACTTTGGCTACAAGAGGAAGCCGAACAGCATTGGTCCCAAGAGACAAGCGTTTTCAACGCATGGCTGAAGATAGTTCAAAGATGATCACAAAGGAGGCAGTGCTTGAGGCCAAAAAAGCTACCGGTGTAAGCGATACTTCGTTGTTGAAAATTGTGAGCATTTTTGGTGGCCACGTCAATGTGGAGCCTGGAATAAGAGAAGCGCTTGTTGAGGCCAATAGGAAGTTCAGCTCCTTATTCACAATCTCAACCGAAATTTCACCAACCACCGGAGAGTCATTTCCTATCGTGTATTGCCAAAATACCAAGCAATTCTTTGACTCAATCCTCAATGAACGTAACTGCCAATACGGTGATGTGATCTTGAGGCTGTCCATTGATGAGGGAAGGTCGTTCCTCAAGGTAAGTTTCCTTAGGGCCAGGACATTTTTTCATTTCCAATTTTAAGCAAATTAGTGGTCTGGATCATATTAACCAAGATATTATTTAATTTTAGGTCAGTGGAAACTTGATTTATCGCGATTGCGATCAGGAACAAGACCGCTTTAAAAGCTCTGGCGTGAAGAGGACGTTTATTCTGGCCATTGCTCCTGTCAAGGAAACGTATGATCATGTCAAGCTCTTGTTGTCAAAGATTGACCTTGACGTAGAGGACAAGTTGGAGGATGTTTATGCGCAGGATCTGAAGTGCCTCAACATTGTATGTGGGTTGGGCAACCACAGAAGCACGTATCCGTGTCTATATTGCCTTTGGATCAATGGAAAATAGAATCAATTGCCACATGAAGAACGAACCCTGGGAAGACTCAATAGCAAATATCAAGATTTCTTCTCAACTCATGGAGCAAAACCCAAGAATTTTGAATCTGTTCAACGAGAGCCTTTGGTGGGTCAGCACAAATCCCAAGACATAACGATTCTACAAGTTTGTGCCATTCCTTGGCTACATATTCGGTTGGGTGTTATCAACCATTCGTACTCCAAGCTCATGCTTGCAGTACCTCAAGCTGCACGTTGGCCAAAAGTTTTGCATCTGCATGAAGAGCGTTATCACGGAATTGGGTTTGAGGGGAATGAGTGCCAAAAGCTTTTGAAGAACGTTCACATCCTAGAAAAGATTCTTTTGGAGGAGGGTCAAGAGGCTGAAGGAAAACCATTCGTGGACATTTTCAAAGCTTTTGGGATGATAAACACCGAATACTCTCGGGAGACAGTGGATATTTCATCCCTAGAAAAATGTGTGCAAACGTTCCGAGAAGCATGGATTATTAGTGGAATGGCACTTATTCCCAAGGTCCATATCATTTTGGACCACTTAATTCCTTTCGTCATTCAGCACCAAGGGCAAAGCATGGAGCGGTTTGCGGAACAGGCACATGAAAGTCTTCATGCAGAATACGACAAGATCTGGATGAAGTATTGTGTGAAGGAGACTTCAAATCCGAACTACAACACTCGTTTTCTTCAATCCGTGAGAGATTTCAATGGGTCCCATGCATTCTGAATTCGTTTCTTCATGTAGTAATTTATTCTATTTGGTTGTTGTGATCCCAATTAAAGAAAAAGCTTGTTTGTACCCTTTTTCCCTTTTTTCAGTATTCATAGGGATATTAGCAGGGCTTTAGCCGTTCCTTGAAAAAAGGAACGGATTTCAGTTCCCTTTCCTTTTCCAAAAATGAGGAATGCGTTGCTCGAGAATTCCTTTAAAAAAGGAATGGTGTTACAAATTACTCGTTACAAAAGTACTTTGCCGAAAAGGCCTCTTTTTTACATAATACCCATAATAATAAACATAATTACTGCTTCAAATATCGGTAATAATTGGTTTCAATTAATCTTGGAAAAGTAACGAATATTTTTTTAGGTTTTTTGGTCGCTACAATTACATTTTTGTAATTTAGTGGCATTACAATTTCTTTAGTAAAAAAGGAACGGATTGCTGTAATTAGGTTTCAACTGCCCTGGATATTAGGTAAAGCCGGGTAAAACCCTTGATCTTGATCTAAACTCAAAACATCGATAAGGGCCCAATTAATTTCGTTCCAAGCCAGATTTTTTGTCTCCCGCTTATTTTTGTGGTAATTTTCTACAATTCTATATCACATGCGATCTATTTGTTATGGGTGGCTCTCCTTGATGAATGGAATTAATCCTTTGGTTTATTCATACATAATCTTGCATTCAAATGAATTGGAAGGACCCCATAACATTTACCTCCTTCAATGTTCAATTTTGTTAGTGATGCCATCATCCAAAGATAGAGTCATTTAGCACTTCCATTCTTGCCTCTACATTTCATTTATAGAACAACTTAAAATGAGTTAAATCACTTTTATAGACGCAAATTTTGATTGAACATACAAAATAGGGAGCCAGCTCTTATGAGACCGCTGTTTAGCTAAGATTGGAGGAGATATCCTTCATTAGAGGCTATTTAATATTGCTAAGGAATGAGTAATAATATACCCATCTACATTTTTATCCCAGAACCGCCAGAAACATATACAAAAAGGTATTTCAGAAGTGGTTTGTAATCAAACTACCATTTTTAATAATATTCCGTTTGTCTGCGCCTGAAGCGCCTCAAGAAGATGACTTTGATTTGCTCCAGTGTAAACCATAAATGGCAAAACTGTCTCATTCAAAACAAAAGTTTCAAACAAAAGAACAATAGGCGCCATGAGCAATGTTTGGAACTTTACAAACATTTTTATGGCACAATTGAACAAGAAAATAACTCGTGAATCAGACCAAACAAAATCTACCTGGCTTCTCTACCCAGATTTGAGGCAAGATTCCGTGTCCGAATTTTTTTTCGAGATTCTAATGGCTGTGGTGCTGTGATCGCTCAATCAAACCAGATTGTGAAATACCAGTGTGAGCAACACACCAATTTTTGTATAAAGTCCTTTAAGCGCAACCAGTGAAATGAACACGTGCAACCTTTGAGCTTTAATACGCAAAATTTTTGTTCATACGTGTCCAATATACATTGAGAATAGTGATAGACCGAAAGCGCTTTTGGTTTCGGTTTCGGTTATGCCTACCGAAACCGAAAGCAGACAAGCACTATGTAAAATGGAGTTTGACAACAAAATCAAAAAAAATGGTCCAAAAACCTCTGAAATCTAAGTTTTCCGATTTTTCAAAATTTGCGACTACCCAACATCGAACACATGAGCATTCTAATTTTTAAGGCAGATTTTGCATTTGAACAATTTTGTAATCAGCTGCTTTCGGTTTCGGTTTCGGTTAAGCCTTCTTTCGGCCGAAACTTTCGGTTTCGGTTATGAGCCCTTTCGGTCCATCACTAATTGAGAAGTTCGAAAGTATGTCAAACGTTTGTGTCAGGGTGCAATACTTGGAGCTGTATTACTAAGGTGACCTCCCAGTCTTATGTACTGTGACCTCCCAGTCAGCTGCTCGTTAAAGGACCCAGAATTATAATTGTGTTAACAAAAAAGAACAATAACTCATCACATTATGCAAATAGATACTCAAGTCAAGAAGGAAAAATGTGAAGAGTGTGAAGAGCCCATTTTTTTTCAGTTGAAGAAGTTAAAATTTTGCCCAAGCGCCCAAATTAATTGAATTTTGACACATTTCAAAGAAGAAACTTGGGAAACGAGTCCTGTTCTTTCAATGAAAATGTCAAAAATTGAAAATTTTCCCCAAAAGTCCAAAAACTAGAATGTTGCCAAATTTTGCATAAAATAATTGAAAATTAATTGATCAATTTTTCAGGTCAAAATCCAGGCCTTAGTGTTTGTAAATTTCGTCAGGAATAATTATGACTTTGGTTATATCAATGAAAAAAGGTGTATTGTTAGGACTTTTGACCTTACCGCAGACAGGCAAGTTATTCACGCCGCCGTTTTGAGTATTCAAGAAAATGCCGCAAAATCGACTTGCGATGTTGGGTTGTTTTTGAACCGTTGTACATGACGCAGAAGATGCTGAAACATTTCAATAAGAACCTTTAATGAACCGTGAGAGTACGATAAATCGTGCTCATAGATATGATTAACTTACCTGGAATCGCCAGATAATCTTGTGTACAAGCTGTGTCTGTTTGTGATGTTTGTGCTGCTCCATCAGTAACAGTATCCAAGCTAAATGAGTTCATTTCTCTGCATGGCGTGTATTCCACGCAACAAAAGCCATTTTCTTGGCGAATACACACTGAGTAGCTTGAAAAAAAAAATGTAATACAGTTAGTTTTCACACTTCTCACATTCGAGTCATTAGTCAATGAAGACTTAAGTTTTTGACATTCCGCTAGACATTTGCCATATTGGTCATTCTTGGTCAAACTTTATGAATGGTAAACCTGACCTGTCCACTCCAAATCAAAATCAAAATAGGAGTCAAATCTGAATATAAGAATGATGTCGGTCAGCTGCAACAATGTTCTTATACCGGTGAGTAATAAGTTCTGTAATTTGAAAATTATGGTTTAACTCAGATTGGGGAGGTATTGTACAATGATTTATTATTTTCAAAACCATCCCTGACAAACCCTGAAACAATGTGTAATTTTTAAATCTGAAATTACTTCAGTTCTTCTGAATGACAGATTTGAAACGTCGGGGGACATCTCGAAAACATCACGCAACACTT
Source organism: Tigriopus japonicus (assembly GCA_010645155.1). NCBI lineage: Eukaryota > Metazoa > Arthropoda > Copepoda > Harpacticoida > Harpacticidae > Tigriopus > Tigriopus japonicus. The sequence continues at coordinate 5,116,957 of CM021323.1, forward strand.
TCTGTGGAATTTTGACCCAGGCTTTCACAAGAACGGCCATGAAAGGCTTCAAATTATTGCGAGATTTGGCCCATGTCTTCCCCTCTGAAAAAACTCACACTGAAAAATCTACGGGGCTAAAATTTGGGAAGAAATGGGGCCATAATGCCCTATACCGAAGACTCTTCCGATCACCATTTCTGATTGACTTTTGCTGTGTGTGTCATTGTTCCATCCTAATGCAATGTTCAAACCAGATTTTGGAATTGATCTTGGGCTTTGACTTCAACTTCCGACTATTGTCGATATCACTTTTTTGCATTGCTCTTAACACTTTCAGGGACTAGATCTCAAGGAGTGCTCCGAAAAATGGAGACATCAGGAAGTATAGTGCTCGTTTTTGACCGCAATAATGACTTCAATGAAAAATATGCATAGGAATTTCATCCAAACACGTTCCGTGGACATTATCATTTATAGAATAAAACACTCACTCACGAACAAATAAAAACTTTTCATCGATTCAAATAACGTCACCAACCTGAACTTTGAGGCCCGTGTTTGTTACCAGCTTCTTTAGAGGAACTCATGATCGCTCCAATCTTTTGTTTTTGTTTTGTGGCAGTGGATTGAAGTTACCGTTTTTAAATTTAAAGGTTCAATATTTATGATTGTCCCATGAAACATGATGACCTCTATGGTCATCTTACATATGGACCTCCTAGGGTTATGCTTGACCTTTTTACGGACATTCTTGATGACACTAACACTGCTTTTTGTTCTTGGTCTACCACTCCTAGAAGGGTCAGAAACATTTCTTGCTTCTTCGTATTGTTTTACCACGTTCCAGATCTTACTCATAGATGTATTGAGGGATTTCAAAATCTCTATGCGGCGCTTCCCTCAGTTACGCTTGGCAATGAATACCAAACGATCATTTTGATTGTTGCTTAATGGATTGAAAATCTGTTTCAATCAACAAAATATAGAATGTAAATTCGGTTCCAGGATAAAGAGGTGTCAGGGGCAACTTATAATTACTATATTGAATGAAGGACATCGGAGTTATTTGTCCGAAAATGTAGATTGCAGAACTTTTTATGCACCTGGTATCAAGAAAAGTTATTGACTGAACGTCGCTTTTTGTCCGAGTTAAAAGTATTGTTATTTTCGAGATTTAAAATTATCATTAATTAAGTATTATTCGGAGATAATCTCATTTTGAGAAATTTAATATTCAGATTTGCCTGCATGAAGGCGAGAGAAAAATTTTCTCAAATACAGTAGTTGGGCTTTTGTCGATGACTCATGAAAACTTTAGTTACATCTTTTAAAACGAAGCAAAGAACTACCATTTTTTGAATTGAGTTAATGTAATTTTATCAATTTGCTTTCCAAATTTCGATTCCATTTCCCTCTTTTTAACTGTAACATGTCGCATCTTTTTCAAAGTATTTGCAATGTATTACTGTGACGGACTTGTCTCCAATCTTCCAACCACCCATTTACCCCAACACTTTGGCCATGAGCCCTATGCTGGGTCAGGGCTTTATGGACACGACTACAGAAGCTCAACCTATGAGCGTCTTTAGTCACAACCAATGCTCAAATGGAATACGAGTGCGTGGAATGGGAGTACGTGAATGCGAAATGGAATGCACGGCTATTGCATATTTGAAGAGTTCATTTTCTATGCCAAAACGGTCATATGGTGCGGTAGTAATGTAAAAGAAGATGGAGGACGAATTACAAGATAGGAGAAAAGGTTCACAATCAATCACGCCAATGTCCAACATGAAAGAGTTCCAACTACTGGTTATTTTAACCCATTCTCTCAGATAGAAATTTAGCGAATGAAGGAATAAATCATCTTAATGAAACAACACAAATAACTGTCACATCACCACCAAAAGAGATCAACCAGCTTTCTGTTAAGTGCTTGCTCATTGTGCACATTAGGGATGTATTGCACGCGGTTGAGGGCGTGTAACAAGACACTCCTAATGATTACAAAGAGGTCAAATTCAAGAGCTTTGAGAGCACCTCCCAACTCCAATGAATCCCGGCTAGTTCGAACATTGAAGTGCTCCTCTCATTTTTATCGGGCTTCTTTATTGTTCAATCTTTTGCCCATTAGTCTTCGTCAGGAATATGCAAGAGCTGATCCTCTAACGGCATTTAAGGCAAGATGGGACCAATTTTTAGGTACTATTCAAGGTGTGGCGACCATTTTAAGTGAGACGCCGCCCTGTGGATTCCCCTCAGAATGCCAGTTGACTGAAAGCGTTTGTTTGAACCACACTGGTGACCCCGACGTTCCTAACATGTATTCGATCCCACGAGCTGACCGCACTGGCTCCAAAGAAGAAATACCCTAGAAAGAGTCCAATCATATACAACGCCATCTAGTTCGTTCTTTGTGCAACGGCCCGTCGTTCCCAAAAGAAAGGGGGCAGCTGATATGCTTCTTCAGGGATTTGCAGATTTTGACTCTTAGGCGTCTCTTTTTTTACCCACAAAAGGGCCTAAGGAACCAGCGCCAAGTTTGATGAAATACCTCACCTCTTTCTTTATTAGAAAAGACGTATTTGGGCTTTAATCTCCTGTTGAAAACTAAATAGGCTAAATTGGGATGAAAATCTGAGCAAAGCCACACATCCATGCTTTTTAGTTGGAGGAACCACAGAGTCAGTGGGGGGGACGGGGAGGACTCATAGAAGAACACAATCAACACTCACGCAAACTCTTCAGTTTGCTCACAATATTCCACAGATATGATGCCTTGTTCGGATATTTTTTTGCATTATAGCCCACTTATTTTGAAATGCGTTGCGGGCCCTTGATAAGGAGTAAATAAACGTTGTTGGGGCCACTTTTGAGGTCGCCGCCCCAAACAAAGCCTTTGAAGCACTCCAGGAGGCCCAACTCGCCCATTTCTATCTATCTGCGGAAAAATGGCTTGACACTTTCATTTGTCTGGCTCCCACTCCCACCGCCTCTTCTGAGCAGCTGTCAAGTCTCATTGACGACATTAGACCGCATTAGACTCTCTCTTCGTGGTATGTCTGTCAACCTCTTGGATATTCTAGCTTTCAGGCGTGCTATTCCAGCTGAGGTAGCAATAGCCCTTCCGCCTCCTTCAGATGACCTCAACCTCAGCGAATATGCTCTCGAGGCTGAAAGGATCATGGCCTTGCCGTCAGCTTCATCGTCCTCCTACTCCTTAGTGGCTGCCACATTGCCAAGGCAGCCTCAAAAGTCACTGAAGAAGGAGAACTCTGCATGGATAGATCTCAACAAAGAATACGATGCTGAAAGGTTGAACATAGGTGGTTTTTGTTGGTATCAATACAATTATGACTCTAAGCCAAAAAATGCCGATCCAAATGCCAATTTTAACAAAAAGCAAATATTGCAACTGACTTTTGATCTAAAGGCAGCTGCTTCTATATCCTCATCCAGACCTCAGCATGCTCCACTTCTTTACCTTTCTTCTGGTGGTGTTTCATGGCTTATCGACTCTGGTTCTACCTGTTTTCTACTACCTTCTGCTGCCTCTCAAGATCGCATTCCAACAACAACGCTCCGGGCTGCAAATGACTCCGTAATCCCCGTAATCCTGGTTTTTGGATCCACTACAGTTTGCGCAATACTTTCCAACGTTTCTTTTGACGCTCATGTTCTCCTTGTTGACGTCTCAACTGCGATTCTGGGCACTGACTTTCTTCACAATCATTCCCTTTTACTCGATGTTGGAGGTAGTTGCCTTGGCTTTTCTGCTTTTTCTATGGCTGAACGTGTACAAGAAGGCCCTCCAGCTTTGATTCACCATCTTCGTGAAGATTCTCCTTGTTCCCATTCTCACTTGTTTTCCGATTTGCTTGTATCATTCAAATCCCTTGCCATCCCTGACTTCATGTCTCTATCACGACCCCATGGAGTCAAGCACCATATCACCACTACTGGTCCACCTGTTGCATCCCAAGCTCAATTGGTCTCCACTTCCAAATTAGTGGCTGCTGAAGAACTCTTTCATGATTTGGAATGACTTGGCGTCCCTCGTCATTCTAACAGCCCATGGGCAAGTCCTCTCCATATAGTCCCTAAGGCTGATGGCTCTTGACGGCCTTGCGGTGATTATCGTCATCTCAACAACGTTACCATGCACGATTCTTACACCATCCCTTGCATTCCGGATGTCTTATGTCGTTTACACGGTGCTACCATCTTTTCAAAACTTTACTTGGTGAAGGGATATTACCAGATACCACTTCACCCGGATGACATTCCCAAGACTGCAATCACGACTCCATTTGGCTTTGGGAATTCCTTTCAATTGCTTTTGGGCTCAGGAACACAGGTCAAACCTTCCAGCACTTCATGGATGTATTAATGGAGGGCCTCCCGTTTGCATCTGTCTATGTGGACGACATTCTTATTTAGAGCTCCTCGCCAGATGAACACCACGACGATTTTCGCCAGGTTTTTACTCACTTGTCAGATGCTGGTATGGCCCTTAATACCACCAAATGTCACCTTGACGCTTCCTCCTTGAACTTCTTGGGTCATCTTCTTGACGCCCAAGGTACTCGTCCAGATCCGACCAAGTTCTCTACCATCTTAGACTTTCCGGACCCATCAGTTGAAGAAATATGGCGCTTTATTGGCATGGTCAATTATTACCATTGTTTCCTTTGCATGGCGTCATATCATACTGCTCTGCTTACCAATCCTGTTAATGTCTGTTCACTTACCAAATCGTGGTCTTGGCCCTCCAGGCCCATCAGACTTTGATGAAGTCTGATGTGAGCCATTTTGCCCAAGAGTATCTTTCATGTCAACGAGCCAAAAATTATTGTCACGTCCGCACACCATTGGCCGATTTTTCACCTTCCCCTCGATCTTTCTGATTCCACCGCAAGCACTTTTGATGCCGCCATCCGTGAATGTTGGCTCTCTCGTTTTGGAGCCCCTGACCATATAACTTCAGACCGAGGTGTGCACTTCCATTCTCATTCATGGACCTCTTTTTGTCATGCATCGGCTCTCATCCAATATACGCCCCTGCCTACCACCCTTAAGCAAATGGACTTGTTGAACATGCCCACCTCACCATGAAAGTGGCTCTCTGTGTCCCATTCACTGACTCCCAGTGGACATCTGCTCTCCCCGAGGTTCTCCTCTGAGCACTTACCCTCATTCAGATTTGTCTAACCTTTCATGTTCCGAGCTCTGATTTGGAGCCCGGCTTCGCCTACCTAGTGCACCTTCTCCAAATCCATCTCCACCATTTGCTCTTGCTTAGGCATCAGCATGGTTCCACCTACCGACACTGTTCAACCCCTTTTTGGGTCCCAGAAGCCCTACCTTTTTGCACCCATATTTGGATAAGAGCCCCTCCTGTGTGTAGCAACCTGTTATCCCTTTAGGGTGGAAATACACTGACGGGCAATTTCATATGCGAAACTGAGCCCTTCACCACCGGGCTGGCAAGGTTAGTGTCCAACAGTGTTAGGAACCTGACCTTTCCGGAGGTGATGTCAGGACACATGCTGTCATTCCCTGTCAAGGACTTCACAACACCTTATTGTCCTTGGCCTGACATCCCTTCGGAATATTGGCGGTCACGCACCTTCGTCCGGCTTCCTGTCCAACTCCATCAACGACGGGAACTGACGAAGGATCTGTTCAATCCGACCCATCCTCTCTACTGCAATAATCAAGATTTTCATCATCTCCCTCAACCCAACTGTCTCTACTGTCTGTGCTTCCCCTCTTCATTTCTATTATGTGCACTGAAGCTATTCTAGTCAACTCAAGTGTGATATCACAATTTTACTCATCTATTTTTATGTTTTAACCATTGACATGTCTTTTATCATGTATATTATCATACATGTCCATTTTATTTATTTTATACATTCTGACACCCCTGACATGACCAAGAGTCGCAATAAACATTACTTAAAAAATGGATTTCGAGTTGGCAGTGCTGCCATATTTTATGGTAGACATGGTCTATTACCTGTTGAGAAGTTAAGTTGTGGTCAGGTTTTTGACCCTAAAAAGCAAATTTCCAAAATTCTGCCAACAGTCCAACTCAAAACACATCAGTAACATTAACATCGTGGTGCTAACGCACCTCAATCGAGCATATCATGAGGGGTTAATCGAGGATGGCTCAAGCCAGCATAACTTTCAAAATACACACTGGGTCCGATTAGTACAATGAAAATTGTACTAAAAAAACGGAACAACACATTTGTTGCAAAAACCTCACATTATAGTACAATGATCGGACCCAGTGTGTATTTTTGAAATTCGTCCTGAAGTACAGTGGTTCCTGGGTTAATGCACAAAATACAAGGGAGATCAGAGAAACTCCACACGCACCATCTTTTGCGTAACAGAAAAGAGCCTGCGCGTGTATTTCTGATTCCAATTTTGGCTTGTCAAACTTTGACCTGACAGGTTGAAAAAGCAGCTTTTCGAGGAGTTTAGCTGTCCGTGTATTTCCACCCTTACCTGGGTCCATTCAAGATTATATCCCGCTCCTCCAAACATTTTAAAATTCAGCGAGATGGGAAAGTTGAAAATGTAGGTCAGATCAAGGAAATCGTAAGACATGGAAGCCTCCGCTCAGGCGTTCAGCTGTGGATTTTATATAAATCGAATTCCATTCAAGTAAACGACTTTGTTTTGATAAGAATGATTAAACAATCATATAACGATGTCGTTTGCTGAATTTCAGCATGGTACATTACTCCATCCACGAATAACAACGTTTCCAAATTTGCTACAGTCGCAATATATTCGCGCGGAAACGAGAGAAAATTTGACCCTACATCGCCCAAATCGTCCTTTTGGACGATTGTAGGTGCAAATGTTCGGTCGGAAGAGCGCCCTATGCTCTGAGCTTCAAATTACTCTAACTGCCACAAATTTCAGTCGATCAAGTTGAAATTAAGCATGTGAGCTTTGCATTACCAATCAAGCACTTGGTTCAATAAGATTTTTCTCTGTCTAACACAGAATTCGAAAAATGGATTTTGCCGGTAGCCGACGCATCCAGGTGTTTAGTGATCCTTGGTCAGATGTATTGTGTTTGGGAGATGCATGATTCAAGTATACTTCATCAATTGACTTTCAGTCCTTTTTGATCTTTTAAACATTCTCAGCCATCCAAAATGGCACAATATCAATCTTAGGTTCCCCGTAATAGATGTGAAAGTAAAAATGAATAAATAATGGCCTAACAAGCTTAAAATACGCATGAAGTTGATAATGGAAGCATGCTTGTAGTGTACTTGGGCGAAGACAAAACGCACTGAACACTGACACTGAATCATCGTCTCCGGATAGCCCTTCAACCAACACCCTCTTTACATTTGCAAAAGGCCGTGCAACCCTCAAAAAATCATGTGTTCAGACTTCTGTTCAGAATTTCTGTTCAGAAATGTATGTTTTGTTTTTGCTGGAGTCAGAACGCAGCTTTTGCAACTGCGATCTGATAGAGGCTGTCCAAACTATGGCAATGTTGCTGCTCCACTTGACAAGCATAAATAATTTTATTCCCCTTCCCCTCGGAATGACCTCAGTTTCGTCCATTTAAGCCGTCAAAGGACGTGACTACTGTATGTAATTTAATTTAATATCACTGGCCACCAGAATTCGGCAAGCCCGGGATTCGAACTAGGGATGTTGAGGGTAGTTGGCGAATGCTCAACCCCTACGCTACGATTGCTTGCCTAGTTCATTCTTCATACATCCCATACTTGTTTTTCTATCCGGAACTAATTTTGTGACATTTTGGACCTTGTGAACTGAATTTCGAAATCAAACTTACTCTTGGTTGGCCAAGTGATTATCAGCTGCATTTTGAAAATTGAAAGTTTCCATTCGACCAGTTAAACCCGTATGATACTGCAAGCAACCGTTTGGCGGCCTGAAATGAGAAAAGGACAGAAAATGGAATGAGTGTTCATTAGTATCATTACAGATTTATTGGTGACATTTTCGTGGCTTATCCGCTCTACTGCTTTCCCCCAAGCGCCAGTAAATCGGTGTTTAGAACTTCAATCGACATAAAACCTGATTGGTTTGTTCATAGGGATAAGCGATAAAGCAGTGACGCGCACAAGCCACAAAAGTATCAAATTCAATATAATTTTAAGTGTCAAATTATGTGGATATTCAAGTGGTTCCGGTGTTGGAATCAAGGTGTAAACACCAACACGGCTTTTTCGGCCTACCTCTCAGTTACTGGCACCTTTGAGGTTTGATAAATTTTCAAAAATACGAAAAATGTACAACCCAAGCCATTTTACATGGTGTCAAGGTCAGTAACCATTGATCGATATATGTCGGTGTTGGTGCCACATTGACCATTTGGCCGGTGTTGGTTGTCAATAGACTCTCGCACTTTAAGACGTGGAGTGCATGCTAGTTTAGTACTAGCATGTTTGTAATTCTCTGATTTTGTGATTCTCTGTATGAAGTGGGCTCTTTTACCTTTTATGCATAGCTTACAGATTTTTGGCGTTTTTTATTTCATTGTGCAGATATTAAATCACACTTGAAAAGTTGTGTTCTGCAAAAAGACCAAAATTGCTTTTGTTTGTCACAACAGTGTTTAGAAATCCACGCGCTTGAGGCATTGACTTCTATTAATACTAGACCGCGTGTAAGCCTAAAAATGTATCTCCGGTCGCCAACTGTTAAGTGCGGGAACATTTGAAATGTGTGACCAGGCAAATGTCAACCATGCAAGTGATGAGTCAAATGTGGAATTCAGTAACGTTTTTGGGTCATTTTTTGTTATTGCTAGTGGTCACTTTCTTGAAAGAACCGAAGACCTCACCAGGTGACCATGCCATTGATTTGAATACTTCAACTAGGAACTTTTTGCCTATACATTCAATAAGTCATTGGTGAGAAGAACACAAATTTAAGCTTTTGCGTTATGTAGCGTAATCCAATGCATTTATGGACAAAAACTGACTTGTAGCTTCAAGAACGACTTTTGAAAAGTTGGTCTTGACTCGCATGTTTGGTCACACTAACTGTCCGCTCAACAGTTGTGAGGGAGACATTTCCCTCATGAAATCAACGCATCCTGCCCAGCTTGCCAAATCAGCCAGACTAAAGCTTGCACGCTATCTAGTGATTATAATTGATCCAAGGTCTGAGGGCTTCTCTCTTGAACCGAGAAAAACAGCAGCAAAGACCTTGCGTCGCCAGACCCATCTAACGTAGATTTCCAGCATGGTTGCCAGGGCGAGATATACGATGACAGTTTTTGGCAAAATTTTAAGTCCTTTTCTTTGACGATTATCTTCTTTTGAGTGGTATCATTTAGCTTAGATGGCACCCATTTTTGAGAAATGAGCCTTTTCGAAAAACTGATAGCCATTGAAGAAACAGAGTTGACATATGGCCAAAAAGTGGCATCAAAGATTATGTCCTGGCAACCATGTTGGAAATCGACACAAGATGGGTCTGGCAACGCAAGGTCTCCACTGATATTTTTCTCGGTTCAATTGTCAGGTCCTGGAGAAGGTTCTTGGTCACTTTTGGACCTAAATCCGAGGGGATAGTTGGAGTTGAAAGAAAACCAAATTGATTCTGGAAGAGTCGTCAAAATGTGGGTATACCCTTCAACCCAAGATACAGGGCTAGAACAATGCGCGAAATTTATGACTCTGACCATGAAATGAATTGCAATGCAAAGGCCCAATCCTATCTGTTATAGACTCGGGCCAAGAAGCACTGAAACTGGAGTGGGAGGCTAACGGTGAGAATTATGTTTTCCAGGATTAGTTCAATGGGGTATTCGTGAAGGAGACAGCTGCTGAAGTTACCTAAAATCGATTGTAGACGGCGCCACATTTGACTAGGCGAGAATAAAATTTTGCTACGGAAGTACTGCTAACTTGAAAGTCCTTTTTAGACACTATCTCATCAGTTTTTCAAGGATTTATTGATCTAAAAATAATGGAAAATAAGTGTACTTCATGATTTTGTCACATTTTTATCCATACACCTGGACATTTCTTTCGAAAACCGAGTTTCAAGTGTACATATAATGTTGCGTGAGTTTGAAAATTACGTCTCAAATCAAGCAAGTCAGAAACGACGCATGCACGGATTTTTTCCTGTCTGGTCAGGACCAAATTTGTCCCTGGGACTCTGATAAGGTTTTAAACCCCAAAATCGACCAAAAAATGATTGGAATTGTTGTAGGGCTGGCTGGGAAGGGTGGTTTGATCAAATCCAATAGTTTCTATGACCCCAAGCACGACGACTTCGAAGCTCATCATTCAATTTCTCAGCCAACAATTATCGGCAATGGGACTTTTCCGGCTGGGCTCTTACAAGTTTGATGCGACAATAAATATTCATCAAATTGATGTTGCCGAGCCGGAGGTGTCGCACAAAGGATATTTCCAAACTTACACAACATTGTATGTACACTTGAAACTCGCTTTTTAAAAGAAATGTCCCCGTGTATGGGTAAAAATGTGACAAAATCATGAGGTTAACTTATTTTCTTTTATTTTTAGATCAATAAATCCTTGAAAAACTGATGAAATAGTGTATAAAAAGGACTTTCAAGGTAGCACTACTTCCGTAGCAGAATTTTATTCTCGCCTAGTCAAATGTGGCGCCGTCTACAATTGATTTTAGGCAACTTCAGCAGCTGTCTCCTTCACGAATACCCCATTGCGTTCTTTTGCCAACGAGACCTGGCTTGTATTCAGTAGACGACGTTTTTTAATTTTCAGCTCAATCGAATTGCGGAGTGAAAAGTTGGGTCTTCTCAAACTTATGTACTGAAGACAGCATAGAATGAATTAATTCACCCTTTTGTGGTAAAAAAATTACCAGAAAAGATAAAATAACCTCCAAATAAAAATACAATGGTCGTAAGAATAAACAATGAACTAATTTCACAAGTTGGTAGAGACTTTAAATCAAAAAGTGTCAAATTTCTGGGCATTATGGTAGACGAGCGATTCACATGGGATGACCATGTTAAAAATGTTTGTGATAAACTGAGGAAAATAGTAAACACGATAACACAAGTAAAACACATTTTACTAATCACTGTCAAAATGTAGATCATGAAGAGTTTACTAATGCCTCACATCGAAAATGGACTTGCTATTTATGGAAATGCGCGGGCGATTGGTCAGATTAGCAAACTGCAAAATGGGGTTTAAGGGAAGCTCATGGTGGGAAATATAATTGTCACACAAGTCCAATCATGAAATCTAGCGGTATACTTGCAGTTGAGGACCTATATCGTTTGAAATGCATGATCACTGTACGTAAGAGGATTGAAGGAATCGGGCCAATAGAGGTTCTTGACGAAAACTTTAAATACTATCCCAAAAAGGGGAGGCAAATCAATAACATTGAAACAAGAAAACCGGAATCTAGGTTAATGGACTCATTTCCCCAATTCGCTATTCCAATCTTATGGAACAAGTTTCATTTCAGTAAAGACCTTCAAAAATGCAGAAAAAGCTAAATTCATAGTTCAATATGTCAAAGAATGCAGGAAGAAAAAGTGTCATCCATGTGGTAAATAAATGATAATAATACTAAAAATAGTAGTAGTAATAACGTTAAACTATCCAATAAATCCAAAGGACAAAACTAACAAGTTTGCTTCAAAAAAAAAA
>CM021323.1:5128834-5178075 GCA_010645155.1 Tigriopus japonicus
AAATGAATGAATATCGAATGAAATAAAGCTGAGTCCTAAAAAAAAAAGAAAAGGGCTTGTTCACTCCTTCTCAGTATGATTTGCACTGAACTTTGAGAGAGCATAACTTTTGACTCCGACATTCGATTGAGCTAAAAATTGAAGTATGTATTTTTATTAAGATAAGCAAGGTCTCATTTGCAGAAGAGCGCAATTGAACTGTTCCTATTGGAAATCATGATTCCTCTCGTTAGCCTCCCAGTCCGGTGAAATTCATTGGTTCTTGCTCGAGCATATGCACCGTATGCCAAGAGCTCAGTCACCCCTATACATCCATGTAATTTTCCGATGCTGTCTCCAACGTAGGTAGTGTTAATGACGTCAAATACGTTAGCAATAAAGATGGTAGTAGTCAATCGAGCAAAACAACGTTGAACACTCATTGTTTGGTCCATAATTCCTCGATTACTTTCAATAATGTGAATGACATTCTTTGACTTTTTATTACTTACCGACTTCTTGAACGGCATGGAATTTGGGTCACTTTAATATCGTAGATTCGATTGAAACCATCCCCATTGAAATTAAAATTTAGGGAGGCCGTGTCGGAAGCGCGATCTCCAATGTCCAAATATACTAAAAATGGATAAACATATGAATTAGTTTGTGTCTAAGCTCAGAATGTTTTATAAAATGATACGTGGGGTATCCAGGCTACAAGTATACTGGGCTGCAACTCGTTAAAATGCACGATTTCTTTTGTGGGATGTTGAATATTGAAAAAAAGATTTATCTCTTATGAGCAGACGTAATTTTAAATGTTTTATTGTTATGCAACCCTCTTCAAACTTTCGATTTAATTAAACGGGGTACGTTGGACGACCCCCAACACGTTTCCAAAAATGGACGTCAAAAGCAAGAAACACGTCACGGTGTTCCAAATGGCTTGTTAGGTTTAGATCGAAATACCCAAAGACATCATGGCATTTTTTGGACCCACAACTCATTGGGGAACAACTTTACTTTTATTGTACTACATAAGTTTAGGTCCAAGGAAAAAATTATATAACTAAAAATTTTTACTTACAACATTAGAATTAGAATTAGAATTTTAAACATTAGAATTTGAATTCAAATTAAGTAAAAATACATTCAACAGCAGCTGAGATATTTGGCTTTGAATGGTCCTTTTTTGACACCAAAAAGCCAAAAAACGCTAGTTGTATGAATCAAAATACTGTAGCTCAAATTAGTATAACATCTCACTTAAAAAACACATAAAATAGCTTGCAATGATGAAATATGTTTTCCGAAAATCTTGTTCAAGTGCTACCTGTACTCTGGATATCCCTCGTAATATCCAATAGTTTAAATCAATTAGAATTTGAGGTAGATTATGACTGCTATGAAAATAATTTCTTTTCTTTGGGTGATTTAATCAAATGAAAGTCCAATAAAAAAAAAGCATTGATGGCAAATTGAACAAGTTGAATAAAAAATGAAAATAGTAAAAATGGCAAATTAGAACAGGCTTATATCGCCGGGCAAAGTAGCAACACTTGGAAATTGCAGCTGCAGCAATGGAAAGTTGAGTATTTGAAGGCAAAATAAGAAACACAAATTAGTAAGGGAGGAGACGTGGCGTCGTGGTTAGCGCAGTTTCCTATATAGTGAGAGAGGTCCCAGGTTCGATTCTCCTCCCCGACTTTTCTCAAGGAAACTTTTAGACGCTAATTCACACCCACAAACGGCATTCTGACACCCCATTCTGATACCGGACATGAGATTGCCTATCGGAACAATGTGGATGATATGATGACTAGCTTCGCTGGCCCGGCGAGGCTCAACCCTCCGACCCTAGCACCAACACTCCAAAAAACCACTTAAATAACAACCCCCCCAAAAAATCCTTAAACATTGGCATGAAACGCTTGAGTATTGAGAAAGAATTTCAGGTATGATTCATGACAAATCTCCTCTCAAAACACTTGAAGTGCCATAAGGAGTCCCTTCATCAACATTGGAGGCATTTCAGCTCGTCCGGCATAAATATCTTCCTCCAACCAAATTGATCAACCTATCTACTAAGGAATCATGATATTTATCTTCTTTACCTTAAATCTTTAAAAACAATTTTATCTATCATGATAACATTCTTACCCTTTCATCATTAATGTGTATTAAAGTGTGTGCCACAATTTTATTTTTTGTTTTCAATTTACCATGCTTGTGATCTTTGCTTTATGCGTTTTAGTGCCTGCCGGTTAGTATACATCTGCCATGGTTGATGACTACTTTAAAAAAAAGTTCTAATTATGTCATTCTTAGTGTACAGGATAAACCTCAATCTGGGCCAAATTTCCCAATCTTAAGTGATTAGGATTTTTGGTGCTTAAATCTTTAATAGAGAGGGGATGGTCTTTGTGTTTATTAAATATTGGACCCTCCTACCCATTGGCAAAAAGGGGTTTGAAGTGCAGAAAGACTGGAAAACTTACTATGCTGGCCACGATTTTCTCCGCAAATTTGAGGAACATTTTGGTTCGTATTTATCTGGAAGATCAACGATGGCTTCAGACACTGAGCAATTAGAAGCATATTTAACATCTGTTACCGTCATGTCAAATGTATCTAGACATTGGCCTCCATTTTCTTCCGTGGTTGCTGCAGTTCCTTGGATCGAAAATAATTCAAAGTCCAGTCTGAGGTAGCAAACATCTGAAAAGGTCCAACACACTTGATAACGTTCTAACCGGTTCCTGGTGCATTACTATTGCTTGAATCAACTTGCCATTGGAACATTTCTGAATGTTGTAGGCCAGTTGACCCCCAGTGGAGAAGGTGCTTGGATATCCAGGATTTTGAATGTACGAACAGTTTTGAGTAATTGTCGCACCATTTTCCGAGTAAAGGAACACACAACAAACACCAAATCTGCAAGAATAATAAGACAAGTGCAAGACCCTATCTTTCGTTCTCCTCATTTTTCGTGCACTTTCTTACCCTGAAGCGCAAGATCCAAAGGCCGATCCTCTACGACTTACGCACTCTGAAGCAGTGTAACAAGTTCCGTTTCGCCTGATTGAACGAGTTCCTCCACTGAAATTTGGGGATACGGAATGGTGTCAAAGCTTGGGCAAGATTTTATTCGAAACAAATTATGTACAGGGTCGTTAGGGGTCGAATCAACGAATCATTAGCGTTAAAAGTAGAAATGGTGAAATGGCTATGATATGGGGGATAAGAAGCCAAGGAAATGGAGGTACAGGGTATAAAACGCTTAATTCTTATACTTTGGTTTTGCAACTCACCTCTGGAATGAAAGTGTTGATGAGCAAGGGCCATTTCGAAATTGGACTATGCTGAACAATGAAAACACTGGAAAACAATGGTTCTTGGTCAATCACAATTGAAGACGCCCTAGTATTGTTCGAACTTACATCGATCTTCTCTAGATTCTGTCGAGTTGTCTTGTAATAAAGAGTTGAAATTGATGTCTTTGGTCTTCCTTTGGCGTTGTCCTTGGGAGTCTTCATTATAAAGAATTAACACTAAAAGGATCACAAACCAACGACAAGCAATTCGATGGTTCATATTTGACACCTCGATGATCCACCACGTTAGGATTCAACCTAAGAAATCATCATGCACGCAGAAAAGTAGCTCACTACAACCATTTGTGCGCTCGGCTCTCGTTTCACTTGTGTTGAACGATGTCTTCGCTCTCTTGGCACTCACGGAATGTACGAGGGTGTGGGGGGCTCTTTCAATCAGTTCGGAAAAAACCGAAGTTGATCCTTGTGAAGCGCTCTATGCTTCGAAAGCATCTACTGTGTCACGAAAAAAATCAAAGGTGTATTTGTGAAACTTGTCCATTGTGGCTTTCACCACCAGTTATTCTAAAATCGAAAGAGGCTACGTACTGAATTTATGTTTCGGTTAGTAACAAAGACTTCTTTGGTAAAAAATATTCTTATATCGAATGTTCATATATCCAGCCTCCACAGCATGTTAATAAAGGCTTTGTTTCTCCAAGAAAGAATAAAAAAATGATCTCGTCTGCTATTGTGGTCTCAAAAGCACAAAGATGAAGCCCTCGTCTTGTGCTTTCAATAGACCTGTGAACCAAGACCAGGGTTGCTGCAATCCCGCTCGCTTGACATTAAAACCAAAAAAAAAACCGTCCAGGTGGGTTTTCCGGGAGGTTTTCTCGGATTTTTCTCTTTTAAACCCTAAATTCCCCTAATTCGTCCTTCAAAATTGTGCTCACCTCTATGTGGGTGAGTGTATTTGACTTAAATTCAATGCTCGTGGATATTGTATTTTCTTTAATTCTTGAAGTAGATATGAATTATTGGGATATGTTATAAATAGGGCATGGATAAAGTTGCTCTTTTTTGTGCTAAAATTTGCAGGCTTTTAGCCCTAAAGATGCAATATTTTGTTAAAAGTTGCACTCAATGATAAGAAAGTTGCTAATAAGTTGCCATTTCCTGGATTTTAGATGTTATTTGTTGACATACTAAGAATGTCAAATTTGGCCATATGTCCCTCTTCTGGGCAAATGTTTTCATCGCAAATATGTCTTTTTTAACCTAAGGCTTCCTTAAGAACAGAATTTGCTTTACACAAATTATTCTAGAATTTAAAAAACATAAATTATTTGAAAAAGGTATTGTGAAAGTGCGTGTAAAATATATATTTCAAATAACTTCCCGCAGGATTTAAGTAATCGAGACAAAACAATGCCGAAAGTTGCTGTTTCTTGCGAAAAATCGAGTTATAATTATGTCTTATATCGTCGAAAACTCAGTTGTGATACCTTAATGTACTCCAATATGAAGAGTTGAAATATGAATAATAATATCGATGAAACCCCAAATATCAAAAAGCCCGAAAAAGCCGAAAAACCCGGGCGGGTTTTCTCCGATGCAACCCTGACCAAGACGCACTGAATTTCTGGAGTGGGAGGCTAAAGGTGTATATTATGATTTCCAAAAGAATTAATGCCATTGCAATCATCTACAAACGAGAATTTGCTTTTATTCAGTTGACAACCTATTTCAAATTTCATCTCAATCGAATGCCGGAGTGAAAAGTTACGCCTCCTCAAATTTATGTACTGAAGAGAGCATAAAATGATTGAATTCGCTCTTTTGTGGCAAAACGATTGCCAGAAAAGGGATTGTTCAATATCGTTAGTTTGGCCAAGGATGGCTCAAGCCAGGATTACTTTCAAAATACACACTGGGTCCGATTAGCACAATGAAAATTCAAAGGAACAATACATTTGTTGCAAAAACCTCACATTATAGTACAATGATCGGACCCAGTGTGTATTTTTGAAATTCGTCCTGAAGTACAGTGGTTCCTGGTTTGGCTCACCCCCAGTACATAACGTAACATGACGGATTTTATAAGCTTGCCCCGCTCAAAAAGGCAAATGTTGGACGACCAACCGATAACTCTTCCAATTAGCACCTAAATGCGACCAAACCCTCGCACACTTTGCATTCTAGGCCACTTTTCCACCACAACCATTCCAACGAACTTTGAGCACGTTCGAAGTGAAAGCCTACAATTTAGTCCCTGTGTTAATTGGATTAAACATGATCGAAGATCGAACCAAAACCGGTTTTAATTTCGTTCGACTATTTCCCAATTCGTTGCTCACCGATCATACATCCGGCATTTTTTCAATCCCATGACTCACTGAACTCTCTCACCGACATTTCTTTATGTCGAAGGACACGTCAATTGATCATGCATCGGGCATTTTGTCGATCCCCAGAGGGAAAATACCGTTCATTCACGGAGGAGGCATTGATTGTTCTTATCCCAAAACTCATTAATCTTACCTCAGTCAAGTTTCTGACAGTCAAATGCAGACACCGCTTATGAATTGAAAGATTTCATGATTTACTTTTTGACGAGGTTTGAAGTAAATATTGATGTCATACAAAACAAGTCATTTAAATTTGTGAGTGTTGCGCCAAGGTCTCCCATAATTTGGTAAAAATAGTTTTAGCTATCTGACAATCTTATTCTTTTACTTGTCGCAAATAGACTCAAGAAAAACAATTTCTTACTTTTGTTCATTTCATTTCCACTTCATTTTCTGTTGCATGGAAGGTGTTGATGGTTTATTGGAGATTTGAGGTCCAGCCTCAGCAAAATACTCCAGTTTTACGGTAGTTTGGTCGTACCATGCCGAATAATGGAAAAAGCTGGAGGATAAGTCTAATTTTTCAGCGTTTATTGGCTCAACAGAAACCTTTTCTTAATGTCATTAACAGATAAAAATTGAAATAAAACATGAAGTAGTAATTAAATGCTTTAGTTTTTCGACGCAAATTTTTATAAGCATTGAATCTCATTGAACGAGAAGTACGATGGAGTCATAAAGAGCATCAAATTTCCGAGCGTGATGGTTTTCAATCCTGACAGACTCTTGATCCTTTGGTAGACAGGAGGCGTACCACAGATCCCAATTAACAACGTTGAACGGACGACGTACAGTACATAAACTATCTCAAACCTTCGCAAAGCAACAAATGATGTTCGAAACGACTGGATTCAAACTGGACAGAAGTCTGCAAACGCCGTTCAAATCCCCGGACGAGAACTTGGGTTCGATATTTCCAACAGTATGTTCGAGAAATAACAAATTACATTTTAGAAAGTTGCTTTAATTGGAGCAGATGATCTTTACACTTTTGGTGTAAATGGACAAACATGCAATCTGATTTTTTTCGGCCAAATTGATGAATCTAAAAATGGGAAAATGAAGGTTTTGATCTCCGATTCCCTTTGAATCTGAAAGAATCCCTTTGCTCGCTGTTGAGCCAAAATATTTTTTTCTTTGTTGATCAGACCCGACATACTATCTTTGGAGGATCTTTGCTCATCCATAATAGATGAAAGAAGAAAAACGAGCCCAAGAGAAGTAATATGCGTCGGCACTTTCGATTTGTGGTTAATTTTTGCTAGCAAGCTTAATGGCGCGTGGACGTCTCATTTTAACTTGTCATGCATTGACAACAACCACCAAAAGCCTCTTATAAATCCCAAAACAGGTCAAATTCAGGCACTAAAAAAAGCTGGAGTAACTCATTTTATTCGGTCTGAATTAATTTATCAAGACTTCAAAGTTTTTTCGTCAGTGTTTCTTTCTACTGAGAGTTTAAATCGATAAATTCAACGTACGTCATAAATGAGTAAAATGACCTGAGTTAGCAATAACAGTTTTCAATTTAATTTCAAAATGAGGGATCCCCCACGGTCAGGTTTGTTGTCATGTCGAGTTGATTTATATCTCTGAGATCCCCTACCTATTTAGCAGATTTGAGTCGGATTCGAAGAACATGACGGGGCGCAAAAATCCGTTCTGACAGCCATACGGGGGAAAAGTGGCCTCCTCCTCCTCCTCCTCTTTCTTCTTCAATTCCTCTTCAATCAAGGCTTTAGAAACCATTTCAAAGTCACTTTTTGGAGCAAATGCTTTTAATTAAGCTAAGCCTCACTTGATCCGACATAAAGGCATATTGAGCTCAAAAAAGTTCTTTTTGAAGAGCGGTAAATGGCGCCCCGGAATGTTCGCTTGATGGTTGTATTCGAACTGTTTCCTCCGGTCCAACTGACCTAAATTTCACAAGAGGGAAATTTTTCAGACCCAAATGGGAATTCAAAATCGATGTTTGGTACATTGGAAATCAGATTCAGTTTACCAGGAGCTCTAAAAATTTGAACGTTCAACGAATGAACGTAAGAATGTTTTGGCTTTTCAACCGTTTTGAATGTATCGTAATGCTCAATCCCTCAATCCATGTTTGATAACTAAGAAACCATGCTTCAAATCTGATTCGATCCGCCTCTGTTTTAGCCGTAGTTTTACTATGAATGTCCTATGAAATAAAAGCGAAAGGCCGGAAGAAATTCTTCCATTGTCATTTCTAAAAATGATCGTCGAGAAATTGATCGGCAGAGTTCTTTCCTGGATTAACGAGGTAATTACTATTTCTTCCATGATAACTGTTTAATTGTGAGTCCATCTTGCCAAATTCTTAACGTGATTACGCAGAAAGTATGGTGATTGATCACCTATGGAGAAAGTGGTCATTGTTGAAGATGATTTTATGCCCACATGGCACAAGTGTTCGGATTTGGCCCCAGCACGCAGCCAATTCGGTAAGAAATGAGAATCTTTTTGGTAGTAATATCTAGGGTTGGTCGGGGGATAATCCCATCCAAAAAGTGTCCCGTTTATCCCCCTTGGGATAAACGGGATTTTCCTCCAAGAGATTAAAGGGACAAACGGGATTTTTCTACTTTTTCAAGCTTGATATCGTTATTTTAACAAATAAGTTCGTTTTCTGTTAATTTTTTATGTGTGCATGAACTTTTCTGACCCAAATAATCTTCAAGTACGAAAATTTCTTCAATTTTGTCATGTCTCAAGTGAAATCATGCCTTGCTTGCCTCATGTGATGTCCTTGTCATCACTCAAGGGTGTGACTGCTTTTCCTTCAGAGATCAAATTTTACTTCATGATTTCCTGTTGAATTAATCTAAACAATCAAATTTTATTACACTGAACATGCATTTTTGTGAAACTAAAAGTGAGTATAGGTGAATGAATGCTAGTTTTTACTGAAAATTAAATTTTGTTCCTCTTTAGCTTTATTGAGAAATTCTCTTATTAACAGTACTTGAGGGTTTCACATGAGTTTGAGGACAGTACAACAAATGCTGTTGAGAGTTACCTACATAGTTTTTGACCCAAAATTTTCAGGGCTCTGCCAAAAGCCAAATTAGAATGCACAAGTGAAATCATGCCTTGCTTGCCTCATGTGATGTCCTTGTCATCACCCAAGGGTGTGACTGCTTTTCCTTCGGGGATCAAATTTTACTTCATGATTTCCTGTTGAATTAATCTAAACAACCAAATTTTATTGCACTGAACATGCATTTTTGGTAGATCAAATTTCATATAAACGGTAATTTTATAAACTATATTAATCATTACCTCTCTTTGCAGGGAATCCCATTCCTTGTAGCGGTATTAAAAAATCCGCCCCCCCAAAAAAAAGAAAAAAAAACTGAGACAATCTTCCTGGCTAATTTCCGAAGCTCAACAAAAAGCTTTGTATACAAAAAATTTCAAAACATACTTTTCAATATCGTGTGCTCAAACTGGTGCCAGACATATTCATCATTGTTAATACTTAAGACTGTTTAAACCCTTAAGTTGTCAGTTCCCAAGAACTATGGGATATTTAATAACTATTTTAGCCATATTGTCTAATTTTAGTAGTAGTTTTGATCAGCTATTTTTCAGGAATATCAAAAATTATTAAAACACATCCAAATTGGCTTTTCTGTTTATCCCCTGATTTATCCTGTTTATCCCCCCATTTATCCCGGTTATCCCGTTAATCCCGTTTATGGAAAAAGGGAATAAATCAAAAAAGTTGTCCCCACGACCAACCCTGGTAATATCACATGCGTCAATTAGGGCGCCCGCCGTTTATAGAGTACCTAAATGGAATAATGACTAAAGACGGCCAAAATATGCTTTATCCATTTTAGGCCCTAAACCAAGTTTTAATCATATAAAGCTTTTTTTTTCAAGCACATTTTGAGTTTTTGCAAAAATAAAGGAAAAAAATCGAAAAAAGTTGCGACGAAAATAACAAAAACGCTCTAAGTTGCCAAAATTGTACAAAAAACATCCTGCTAAATTTAGCCAGGCTGATTCGGTGACTGAATACATACGTAAGGATGCAAGCAGCATTACCTTGTAGTATTTTTAAATGTCTTTTATCATAATTAGAATTTACTTTTATCAGCACCAAATATCTCGCTCATTAACTTTATCTTTTCTGAAACCTTTGTTTCCTCACACGCACATTTTGTGATCTTCCATTATCAAGTTTAGCTCATCAAAATTTAGCTATGTGTGAATAAGAAGTAGATGGCTAAAAAAGCTTTTTCGCTTTCTATAAACGTAAATTTCTTTGCTGCAATCGATTTTCTAGAAGGGTTGGAAATTTAATTTCAACATTGTGGGGTCTTCTTGATATTGCCTTTTACTTCCATAAATAGTTTTGTTAGTGTCATTGATATTTGTTTGTTACGCATAGTTTTATACCACTGCATATCAATTGTCCGGTAAAGTATGCCAATGAACAATTTTTTTAAGACTTGGATAATTGCTGAAATTGTCAAAATTTTAGTTCTTGAAATGAACAAAAAGTGTTTCACAAATGATACTAGAACATTAGGTAATTAGATAAAAAATTTCAATGTCAATTTATTTCATGACAAAAAGTTCATCGTTTAATATTTTGCAGCGTATTTTACAACTATTTTAATGGAAAGCTAAAAGCAATGTTCACAGGCACCTCAAATGAATAATTAAGTTCTGAAACCAAGAAAGAAATCAAAATTTCCTGAAAATGCTATTGCTACATAGAAGAAAGAAGGAATTATATTAGGAATATGTAGTAGCTGATCCTCTAACAGCTTTTAAGTCAGTATTGGAATTTTTTTACATACTATTCCTGATCAACCCATTATCCCAGGGTTGTGCAGATCTGCCAACAGTAATTCGTTGGTAGATCAAATTTTATGTAAATGTTAAATGTATAGAGTATATTTATGATTTATTTATTTTACAGGAAATCATATTTGTTGTTGTGGTAATGAAAAATCCGCAACCAACAACAACAACAAAGAACCCTCTGAAACTAAATCAATATAAAATATTTCAGGCAGTACAATTTTGCCACAAAGTGCACCAAAAGCATTTTTAACCCATCCCCATAAGTTTGAATTCCATTCGAGCTCCATTGAAGTCAATTATATTTTTCGTCAATGTAATTGTAATCAATTACATGTATTAAGGAAGTAATTTTAACTTTGATTAATTACGTTTGATCAAGTAATTTGCCCAACTCTGGCTGGAAATTTATAATCTATCCCTCTCAGAAGAATTATTTAACTCATTTTTTGAGTATTTGTTTGTCTAATTTGAATGAAACTTAGAAGTTGGCAGTTTCAAAAATCAAACCAATCCATATTGCTTCTTGTTTGCTTAGTCATTAATCTTTTAACAACGGAATTGATGGAGCCACAGCAGTTTCCTGAATTGTGTGGCTTAGTACCTTAAACACCTTTGTTGAAGGCTTGAATATTTTTACTAACTAAATTGCGCTATCAAATGAACCGATTAGTTTAGATGCGTTTCTGATAAAAAAGGTTTCCTTTAATCATGAACTTAATCTTCCCCAGGTTGAAAGACGTCACAGATGATTCATGTCGGTCGTGCATTCATGGATTTTGAAGTGATGACCATCGACAAAGTATCTTAAACATAAAGTAGCATACGTCGTTGGTTTCTCAAGATTGTACGTAAACAATCAAGAAAGACGTAGGAGCAACTAAAGACTAAACGTCAAGATGATCAAGTCATTTGTTACTCCGACACAAACCTGCCCATAGCAAAATCGTTGGCTGTTTTCCGTAAATTCAGAATGATTTAGTTAACCCA
This sequence comes from Tigriopus japonicus, assembly GCA_010645155.1. NCBI lineage: Eukaryota > Metazoa > Arthropoda > Copepoda > Harpacticoida > Harpacticidae > Tigriopus > Tigriopus japonicus. The sequence goes on from CM021323.1 coordinate 5,140,365, forward strand.
ACCCAAGAACCATTGAATTTAACTGGACTGGGAGGCTAACGGAAAGAATCATAATTTCTAGTTGGAATGCAGTCTCATCAATAACAACACTAGCGTCATGAGGAAAAACAAGTCATGACGCTAGATTTGTTATTGATGAGACTGGCATTGATAGTCAGGATAATTACTTGGAGGATCTGGTGGTCACAGATCAAGATGCTTTTGAAGTCATCAAGAGCCCAAAGATCTCAAGTTCTCTTGGACCTGATGGTGTCATCTCAGTTTCTGATGAAATGCTCACATATTCTTGCCCCAGTTTTCTCCTACTTGATGCGTTGCATCTTAGATCAGGCAGGAACCCCTGAAAGGGGTGGACACGAACTCCGATTTTTGAAAAAATGGTATGAGGCCGAGGCTATATTTTGACACGACGTCATTTATTCCTTATTAATGTCTAAAACTGTTGAACATGTGTTTTGAAAGAATTCACGCAAACTTTTTGTGTTAATATTTGTGGACTGGATGTTCTTCACCTTGATTTTAGAAGTCCCAGCACTCTTTTTACTCGTCTCATGAACTTTTGACATTCAACTCTCCAAAGGATTTTAGTCCTCATAAGAATGAGGAAAATACGTAGATGGAATCTTGCTTCACCCATTAGTCCAACTTCAGTGAAATAATGCTTAACAGAAGTATCTGTGGTGGTATCTGGAGTGTTACTCATCTTCCATCCTCTTCAACACCTCCACAACGCAGGAACCATTTCCATAAGAAAATGAAAAAACAAGAATGGTCTCATTTTGAAACAAGATGGAGTCCAAGTCAGAGATGTTGTTGGCTATAACCATTGAAGGGCACTTTTGACGGTTCTGGATCAGATCAGCCATCTGATCCGGATTGGAACAGGAACAAAGGCAATCACAACGTCCTTGAGACAAAATGAGTGAAAAACATGAGGATTAAAGCCTTGATTGTGGATTTGATTGAAAATGTTTCAAGTCTTGGGGCTCAAGAAGGTCGGGACCACGCAGGACTGGGGCTAAGGGTCCTTCAGGACCAAAGGATCATGTCTTATCATTGCAGGGATAGGCTCTACAGGCTTGATAAGGTTTGATTGATCTTCTTAGATCCCCTTGTCCAGGAATTAACAATCAGATTGAATGAAAAAATCCACACAATTCAATCTTGATGGGAGCATTTCATTCTAAAGACTTTGGGAGGGTCCATGGACCCGGGTTAGACTGTCAGATCACCAATTTGGGCTGACTGACTCCAAAGGCAGATCAAAATATTGAGCCCATCCATTGCTAGTAGGTCCACCTGATAGGTTTCAAAGTCATCTTAATTTGTTCTTCATTTGATCGAATTCTTGACACTGAGGACTTCTTCTTTCTTTGTTCTATATTGACCTTAATCCGAACGCAAATTCCTCTTGAAAAGGGATTAAGAACCAACTTTCCCCACATACTCTCACCCGGATCAAAACGGGGAGTTTTATCGCACTCGTCCATCACACAACTTGAACAACTTAAGAGTATCTTACCTGTCCTTATTATCCTGAACTAAAAGACACAACCATACAATAAAGGAAATTCGAAAAAGGACCATCATTTATAGAACATGTTATGCCAAGTTGACAATCTCACAACCTATAACAACCTTGATTTCATACAAAGTTTGGCATGTGTTAATTCAGTTCAGGATAATACCTGAAATATTGATGGATGGATTCAATTGTAAGTTCAAAGATACTAATAAGACGTTAAAGTCGGATGATATATGAGCTCGGAAAAAAACGATATTTTGTTGTTGATAATTCAAGTAATCGTAAGATATTCTTAGTTGTTCAAGTTGTGCAATGGATGAGCGTAAAGAAACTCCCCGTTTTGGTCCGTGGGAAAGTTGGTTCTTAATCCTTTTGCAAGAAGAATTTGGGCTCGGAGTCCGGTACAAATTCGTTTTTTTGCTTTAGTTAGGGCTATCACTTCCGAAGGTTATTGCAGGTAACCTCGTCATCAGATTTCATTTGATCACTTTGATCGTCATCTTGTAGATTAGACACCTTTGTGGGTTCATTCGCACTCCATGATGTGGTCATTCATTCACTATTTCATTCACTCTTTCTTGGGTGAACTGGATGTCTTCGAAACACCAACATCGGACTGATTTTTGGGCATGGCGTTGACCTTTACCAAGGCTAGGACTTGGCTGGACCCGCTTGAAACACAGGGAACACCGATTGGCGCACTATCTTTTGGAATTTTGGTCGATTTCCGTTTGATTTTCCGCTCCCAACATGGCGGTTTGTTCTTCTTGTTTACGAATCTCGGCCTCATACCGGAGGTTGCGTGCCGGAGAAATTCCGCGAGTTCGCATCCAGTATTAATACTATTATATAGGTTATCCCTGGATCAGGGCAAGTTTCCCTCTTCTCTAAGAGTAGCTCATGTCGTTCCAATTTTTATGGGCGGAAATAAGTCGCATCCTAGTAATTATAGGCCCATTTCACTGACCTCCAGTATGGCAAAATTTGAGAAGATGATGAAGTCCAAGCTTGTAGATTATTTGGAAGTCCACGATATAATTCCTTCTGGATAGCCTTCTGGATAGCATGGGTTTCGAGCTCATTTTATTACAGAAACCCACCTGGTTGACCATATTGAACAGATTATTGACGGGTTTGAAAGCCACGAGTCAGTTGATGTAGTCTATCTTGACTTTGCCAAGGCCTTTGATAAGATGGATCATGGTCTTTTGCTCGATCAGCTCAAAGAGCTTGGGATCCAGGTTAAGGTCCTGAATTGGATGTGTAGTTTCATGAGTGATAGGAAGCAAATGGTTATGGTTGAAAGATCATATAGTGGCATGTATGATGTCAAGTTAGGTGTTCCACAAGATTCAATCTTAGGTCCGCTCCTGTTCATTCTCTTTATTGCTCCTCTCCAGAAGTTTAGAACTAAATCCAGTAGCTTCATATGCAGATGACACAAAATTAGTTTGTGGAAGAAATAGTCAGGACTCAAAATGCTTAGTAGATGACTTGGAGAAAGTCTACTCTTGGGTTGGCTAGAGTAACATTGCATTGAACGGGATGAAATCCCGTACCGTAATCCGAGCAGGTCCAAAGATGTTTTACTAGGAACATCACAGGAATGAGAGAGCTCTCGTGTTGGGAGAGGCTCCATAAGTTAGGGCTGTACAGTACTCAGAGAAGGTATGAAAGGTATCTGATACTGTATGTTTTCAAGAGCGTTCATGGGCTCTGTCCTAACCCAGGATTTGAGATCAGTTGTAGCGATCGTAGAGGTTTTACGTGCGCCCTGAGAGCACCTCCAAATCCAAGGGAATCGAGGCTAATTCGATAGTCCTCCTCTCTTCTTTATCGGGCTCCTTCATTGTTCAATTTGTTGTCCATTAGTCTTCGTCAGGTCCAGCAATTACTAGTGACGTCATCATTTTTGGTGCGAAAAAAGTTCGGAAGACCTGTGTTTCTGATGAGCGTGCGAGGTAACTAAAACGAAGGTTTAGGCCTGGTGATTGCAACAATGCCTTTCCTATCTGCACAAATTGAAGTTGAAATAGCAATTCTTGACATTCTATTTTCAAAAAAGTATGTTTTGTTGCTTTTATCTAAAATTTCGCTACATAAGTTGAGAGGGTTCTTTCGAACTTTGAAATTAGGAATGCCCGACTTTGAATAACAAGATGGACAGAGGAGATCGGTTCCTGGGGCAACTTAACCCAAAAACAAATAATTTGTTTAATTGAAGGCTTCCACTTCCTCCATTTGTTTTCAAATTACTTTGCAATACTTCTCAACATACATTAACCATGCCATATCCCATAAATGCAACATTTTTCGAAAATCTGACCCTTGAAAACTGAGATTTTTTTGGCAAGCCTACACTGCTAACGGCAGTTAGAGACGGCAGCAGGTCCGTAAAATGATAAGGTAATCACTCCCAGTGTAGGAGCTGATCCTCTAACAGCATTTAAGGCAGGATTGGTCAAATTTTTAAATACTATTTCTAATCAACACACTTTTCAATGGTTGTACATATCTGCCAACACTAATTCGTGAATCTCTTTTCCTTGTAGCGGTAATAAAAAATCCGCAACCCAAAAAAAGTATCAAGCACTTGCATTCTTCTGAAAACAGGTCCTTGTCTATGTTGATTTGAATACGTATTTCAACCTTCAGTTCAATCGAACTTCAGATTCAAAAGTTATGCTCTCTCAAGGTTCAGTGCAAATCAAATAGAGAAAGAATGAACTAGCGCTTTTCTGGTTATTGTTTTGCCACAAAAGAGCAAAACACAATCGGATTAAATAAACCTTCTGGAAATCATAATCGTAAACCTCCCCATGGATTTCTAGAATTTCTAGAGTTTACTGGATTGAACATGGCGACCAAGATCGGGTCGATTTGGTACACAGGAAAAAAGGGGAAAACGGGGCTTTTCCTTTTTCTTTGTGGTAAATCTACTCGATCTTGGTCGTTGATAACAAATTTTGGATGCCCTTGTCCTTCTCCTTCGAAAATTCAGTGATTCTTGTCTTACACCAAGTATGTATAATAGTATATGATTTGTGCCTCATTCACATGCATCTTTGAAAATCCGACAAGTCAACAATTTCCCAATCAATACAAGCACTCTTTGAAGAAGACTGTGAGAAAGTGTCTGAAAAAAACTTTTTGGAACTTCTTATTGATATGATGCTTACACTTGATTTGATCTTCAGTAAAGCAAAAGTTAAAAAGGTCTAGAGGGTTTGGTCAAAACTTTAAACAAAATACTTCTTTGTTCAAGTTACCTAGTGAGGGCCCCTTTTAGATGTCGGCAAGAGAAATTCTGTCATAAAAGATCAAAGGCAACTTTTTCTTCTACGTAGTCTTCTCTTAACGACAACAAAGATACTATTCAAAAGTAAATTCAGTTTAATTTCCAGAAATTAATGGCATGCACGTCAGCGAGAAAAATATTTAAAAAATTAAATCACTTTTTTCTTTTGCTTGCTGTGGCCATCAAATCCCGGAAAACAATAAAATCATGAAGCTTCAATGGTAATCTTATATTCAGCCAGAGGACCATTTCTTACTTTACTTCAAGACTGAGGAAAATGCAAAACAAAGAAATCTCTTCCTTCCCTTTATATTCACGTCAGAAACTCAAGTAATGCACAGAAGTTCTTGGGAAAGAAGCGTCACCAGAACACAAACGACAGTAGCTTTAACATGAAGCTTTGAAAAAGTCAAACAAAGCAAGAAGTGCAAGAAAAAAATATGAAAAAATAGCAAATAGGAGACATTAACCGAAAAATACCCATGGAAGGGCTTAAGTTCATCTTATTTTGTGATCCAATGACTGGATTAATCATCATTGGCACGATCTATATAGATTGAGTGCAAAATCGAATTTCGTTTTAACTTGAACTTCCCGATTGACGGTGGCAACAACAACGGTAAACAATTGAAGCGTCGAAAAAGCCGTGAAACTTGACCGTGTTGACGCTTTTTTCTCATGAGCTTCTTTAAACATTCGATTCTTTCGATTTTTTGAGGGTATGCCTCAAATTTCATTGAAAGAAAAGTGTGTCGAGACACTGAAAGTCATGTCTGACAGAAAGCACGTCCAACTGATGATAAATTGAACGCATTTTTAAGAATAATGAATGAGCCTTTTCATAGTTATTCTGTAGATCAATTCATGATTGCCTCGATCAGCAGGTGGGATCAGTGAACACCAAATGAGCTTAAACAAGAGAGGTAAATTAGAGGTAATTATTGCTCCAGGCAGTCCAAAGGCGGAAAGGGGAGGAATTTGAAACAATGTGAGAGGACAAAAACTATCATTGATTCATAAAGCAAAGGAAGAAAATTGTGATATATTTGCTTCGAGGGAAAATAGATTTAACTTTTCCGCATGATTTTTGCACCCACGCTGCCCTGTCTAGAAGTATTGTCCAAAATGAAACTTGACAAACAGGGTCTGCCCTTTCATTATTCGTTATCTAGAGATACTTGATAGATATAGATACTAGATAGAGATATCTAGAGTTATTTTTATTAAAAAGTGACGAGTATTAAACATATATGTTCTTCAAAAGGCCCAAAATAAGCCGGATATTTCAAAAATATTTTTTTTAACAACGCCATCATTTGTTAATTGTGTCTATGTGCACCAATTTATCCAATACAGTTTTGGAAGTTTAATGTCTTGGGTCGTTTTTGTAATTGCATTTGACACATCACTTATTTAACAATAGAATATTTTTTGCAAATATTATAGCAATCGCGGGTTTTTTATTGTTTGACTTAATCACATAGAGTCATCTGTAGACATTTTGGTATCCTTGGTTCATTTTGGTTAAGCCTTGTTCATCGATCATTCATTTATTTCGGTCAAATTTTCGTGAACGAGTTTTTCCAGCTTAAAAAATCTTAGGCCTTTAAAGGCAAATTTAGTACCATCTTTTCACTTTTGAGCTGCCATTGAGAAAAGTATCCCCATAGCCCGTACGCTATTGTTCTTTTACATGCTTTATCAATCGATTGTAGAATTCCCCATAAATAATCACTCACCAAGCAAATTTCTTCAGTTTTTCTGAAACAGCCCACCCCAAACAGCGAAACAAAGCAACCCGGAAACCAAAAAAGCATCTACGCACACCTGAAATGCTGAAAATTGGGAAAAAACACGTGTTAAAAATGCTTAACTGGGTAGCTTGCGGTGATTACCACAAATATGACGTTTTAATGACCATGAGAATATGACTACGTTGTTGTGAGATAGGGTGGTCTTGTTGTTTTAGGAAATACTTTGGAGACAAACTTATTTATACATCACATATAAGATTATCATAATAATGAACAACTGTCAAACTTGCCCCTTAACAAAATTTAGTTTGGCACTTTTATTTGAAATTTTCCCCAAGTTTGGAGCACAACTTAGAACAATTTAGCACATTCTTGTTCGATAAGTTTCACAACATTGATTAATAAGCACTACAAATTGGATTACCCTAAGTCATCTAAGTCTAAGTCTAACCCTAACAAAGATTATTTCTATCAAAGATTTATTAATGCAAAACTATCATTTGACATTTTTCTCGAAAAATGACATACTGGTCGTACAAATTAAAAGGAAGACTTCTTTTTAAGCGTATCATGTCGCCCTTTATCAGATTGGAATCCGGAAATCCAATCATTGCGTGACCAAACATCAATTTGGGCTTCACCCCATTTTCAAGTAGGGCACTGGATTACGTCTTCAAAAGCCATAAATCTTATTCGTGTGAGGCATTCCGTCATCTTGATTGTCAAAGTCCCACGTGTTATTGGTCATGGTGGGTTGGTTACCATTTGAGCGTAACAGAAAGGAAAGGGAACCTATACTGTACGTATTTTCAAATCTGGTCTTTGTGTCGTCGAAATTACGAGAATTTCAAATAATCTGTTGCGGGTAATGTTCGAAGAACCCCTACTGTGACACTTCTCAAACGTTTTCTCTCATTTATCAAGAAATTGAAAGCCAAAAGAGACCGAAGTCGAATCTGAAACAGTTGAGCCGTTTTATTCCGCCAGACGGTGATACTTTCTTCAAAAACCTGACACCATCGCATTTGCTGCCTCAATAGGCATGAACTGCCTGCCACATAATTAATAAGTGTGGCATATGTTACTGCCAACATTTAGGCATAAACCTCTAGAGATTTTTGAACGGGCAAATTGAAGTTGTGTCTGGTTTTTAACGGTCTAGTCTAGATTTTGGCCCCCATGTTACAATTTTTGGCTCCCTTCCTTATAAGATAATTCTTCACGATAAGTTTAAGATTCATAATCGTTCAAAATAATCCCCTTCATTGCTTGATTTTTCTTCGCTTAATTTTATGTCAAAATTGCAAATCCTTTTTGATCAATTGTGCCAATGACAGGAGAATTAAGTGGGAAGATGATGTGGTTCTTTTTAAGAAACCGAGTCCTTCAAATATCAAGAACAGAGTTCAACTTTTTTGTGGGCGATTTCACAACAATGATCATGGAATTGCGGATTTTCATCGTTGAAAGGTCAGTTCTTTTTGTTCTAACTCGGGGTGGTCCAGTTCTGATCGTCTTTATTTAGCTCAAGGCGTTCGTGATTGAAAGACAAATCAAGAGAATGAAGAAAATGGTATCGTTTCTTGTCGTGATAATGGGATCGAAACGGTTTAACACATCAAACAGTACAAGCCAAAGATGATCGAATTATCTAGATACCTTAAAAACACCAAAGTTCAGACAAAGTAAAAGTAGGTCACAGATCCTGAAAAGATTTTCCTCGGTATTTAGTCAATAGGGGTCAGAAAAAATAGATTCTGATATTTATCAAAAATGTCTGTTTAGAGGTTGCAGGTTTCGGACAAATTTTATGTTTATGTTACGTATATTTCACTAAATGAAAACAGTTTTTAAGGTGTCGTTTTAAGGAGACATTTGTGTGTTGGAAAAGGGAAAATTGTGAAATTATGTTTTTTCAAAGTTTTTATTCTATTTTTATATTCTAGCGTGAAAATTAACATTTTCCTCGTAACTAAAATGCGTTTTATCGCCTTTTTTGGCCACAGTTTCTCCTAAAAATCGTCTGATAAAACCCGCAATTTTGGCTAATTGCCCCCAAATTCGGTGGAACGAAGTGATTGATGTCCCCCCTATTCAAAGGTCAAATGGTTCGTGAACCAAAATGTAGACTGAACGTTGCTGAATTTTGAATCGTGATTGATGCCAGTCTTTAAACGGAAATTAAAACCCGATTTTTGTAGACGGAAATAATGGATTAAGTTGTAAAACCTTAATAGTCTGATTTCAATGGAAAGATGGAAAACGAAAATTAATCATCTGATTGAAATCCATCAGCCTTGTCTTGAATATCAAACCTCGTACCAAAGTGAAAAAACATCCATATGGCCATTACGCGTCCAATGCTCATCTAACTTGTACAAAGGTAGAAGGGAAGCTTCTCAAACTCTGAGAATGTCCAGACTAACTCAATCATCACGGTGAGTTTTTAAGCCGGAGAAGTCGTTTTTAAATTCTAAAGGCTTTTGAGATCAGTTTTGATATTGAAATTACTATAGGCAAATAACTTAAAATCAAATATTTGAACATTTGCTTTTGCTTGATGATGTGGTGCACTAAATTGGTGCAGTTCTAAAATATTTGTGAAATATATTCCACAGATTAACTGTGAATGTCTCTTTCAATCAGTAATCGCAATTGGAATTATGTTCCTTCGAATTAGACCACGACCTGAATAGATCTCGACAATATTATACGGTAAATAAACATACCCATTAGACTTCTTACGAACTTAGGCAAGAGATGCCAAAGTATTTTATCTTCAATGTGTTTTAAATGGTATTATTTTTTTCGTTTTTTGCTCGTGAACCAATGTTGAGAAGACCTAATAAATATGCAGCAGTACTTTTCAACTTCACAGCTGGTCTCAAAAGCCTTTGGAATTCATATACGACTTCTAAGGCTTAAAACTCACCGTATTAAATTCTTTAGAACGCTTGGACTTCTACCGTGATTCATCTCGAAAGACAGAACGGCCAAAATGTTGGTCATTCCGATCGATGCGTCCGTCTGAAGTACATTCACTGAGCAAGCGAGGCCCTTTCAAAGAAGAAGCTTTCGATCAATGTATCGGCCAAGATTTGATTTGAGTGAGCGGAATCGCGCTTGTTGTCACAAGTCAGGCCGATTCAAATGGCAGCCGGAGAATTTCTTGGACATCAAAGTGAAGTACTCAGTTGAGATTCAAGGAAGAATTCACTATGCGGACGGAAACGGCGCTACACCATCAGAGACTTCAAAATATTAGAGGAATGGTGCTTTTAATGACTGTGTTTCTTCTCCAACTGTTGAGGTCAAGTGCCTTTGAAACCACGCCTGGCATCGACAAACTCAATAGGACGGGAAAGCTCTGTAAGTTTTGCACCGCATTCATAATAATTTTTTGATATCACTAGAATTAAATTTGGCTTTTAGGTGGTAAAAAATTGGCTCAGAAACATAAACTGTCTTGGTAGTCCTTAACACTAGAAGCATCAAAAATAGGTCATTTTTAACCCAAACAAACAGCTTGCAAACGAGCTATAAGTCGAAATATGCTGAACAACAAGTAAAGTCAAAACCATTTTTCGAAATTTTAATTTTGATTTGTTTATTGACTAGTAAGTGTGTATTGACTTTGCATTAGCTGATTGAGTGACAGAATCAAAACAAAGAGAAATAATGTACGAACAGCTTGCAAAAACTAAGGGTTTGTGTTCTTTGCCCTCAAAAAACTTGTTTCGTCAAGCTCATTTTGTCCTAGCATTGAGACGAGGTCAAGTCCAAACGCATTCAAGTGCGTTCAGCCCCCTGAAATCACAACTTACAGCTTTATATGGATAGGAATGACTAGAATGAGCATGATTAGAAAGAGAGCAGAGCACAGACTCAACAACCGTAACTACCAATGTCTTCTTCCGTGGGCAAAAAATGAATGTTGCTTCTAGGCAGAAACGCAACTGTTTTTGACAAAAATGAATACATTTCTGCGATGTCTTGGCAAAGAATTGAAATAAATTAGGGACGAAAGTTCTCGAAAGGTGAATGCTGTTATATTTACATACTCAAAAGAAAAGGCTTAGATAAGTTAGCTCTCTTTTGGGCAAAAAATACTCCATTGTGATTAAAGTGTTGCCTTACCAATCAAAAATCGTACTTATATGATTATGAGAAATTGATGCGAACTTGGATTGAAAGTAAATAAAGATGAAACTTTTTGACTCTAGAGAAAGTTTAAAAACAAAATGATGTTGCACCTATTTCATCTCCTTTTTTTACCTTTTTAGTGCCAATATTTTCGGTTGTCAGGTATGTTGAAGCATAAAAAGTAAAGTGAGCTTCATAGTTATGCTAAAAGCTGGATTTAAGAATACTATCAGTCAGCAGTAACATTACACTTTTAACGCGAGTCAATCTCAAATCAAAAGTCGTTTTGTACCAAATGTATATTCTGTTCATTGATAAAAACATTCTTATATCAAGAGGTATTACTTCATCGAGTATTCTTACCTTACATTCATCTACCGGGTGGGGATTTAATTCGCGCACATCTTTGACCGATCAACTTGTACGAAATTTTTATTTAGTAAGGATTTTAGATTTTGAAGAAATGTATTTTACCAAAGTTGTAGGAAAAAGTCCAAAATATATTATTCATTCCATGAAACCGCTATCGGCCTCGATAACGGCCTCCAAACGACCTCGGAAGGCCCTGCAGACGCTGCGGTTGTACTCCTTGTCAAGGTTGCGCCAGGACTTCGCGACGCGCCTCTTCAGAACGTCCACATTCGGTGCACGAGTACCACAGGCCTCCCTCTCGACACGCACCCATATGCTGTAGTCCAATGGGTTCAGGTAGGGGGAAGGACGGCGGCCAGAAGTCTTTCGGCCAGAAAGTAGCGTTCTCGTCCAAATACTTCTGGGTGATTTTAGTAGTATGGGCGGGGGTCCCATCCTACTGAAACACCTATGACATATTGCCAGCAACTTTTTCATCCGCGGGATGAGTGTAGTCTTCAAGACATCGATGTATTCCTTTGCTGTGAGGCGAAATCCGACGGGGAAAATGTCGGCGGCGACACCTCGCCCGTGGAGGCCAGGAGGCCCAAAAATATTACCGAGGCCGGGTGCTTTGACCTCGATACTGACCTCGCGGGATCATGTGAGGGCTGGCCGAGGTCCAAGTAGCGGTCGTTTCGCCGGTTGCCCACTGGATCGACAGTGAAGTTCTTCTCGTCAGAGAAGAACACAATCTCTGGCGCTTTTTTTTCAAATAATTCAGCAGGTTCTTGGACCTCTCCAGACGATTTTTCCAGCCGACCTCAGATAATCGAGGCGGTCGTTTGACAACTAGGGAGCGCCCTCCGGCCTCGCATACGACCTTGCAGACCGTCTTCGGGTCGACAGCGTACTTTTTTGCGACGAATCTCATCGACTCGCGCGGGTGCTTCTTCAAGTAACTGCTGATGTTTTTTCAGTGGTTCCCAACGTTTTTGGCCTCTGACTTTTGGCTCGATTATCGACCAGAAGATGGCCATCGCGAATCTGGCGTCGAACTTTGCAGACAGTTGTCCTGCCGACGCCCAAGGCCTGTAGTCCCTAATCGACCAAAATCGAGAATTTTAGATAATTTTTGGGTTAGACTTCTAAATAGCAACACTGAAGTTGCTACTTCTAATGCGAACTCATCAAAACAACGAGAAGTATCAAGTGATGTCCAAATTTGAGGTCAAATGATCCAAACCAGTTGAAGAACACCCCCACCAGGCTGCTAAAGATTCAGTAGTAGTAAATACAGCAGACCAAGTGTCCTTCCAAGAGAGTGGAATGAACCCTTTGTGGAAGCCCAGAATGCCAAGACACTGAATTCTTTTAAGAAACAAATCAAACAAATGTGATAGTTGTTTGTCAGACAAATTTATTTTAACAAATCCTATCATACACTTGTTGTAAGGATTAAATATATATTATACTATACTATGCTACTATCCCACATCACTTGAAGAGGAACCTCGCGCCACAGGACATGAACTTCAGCTGACCAGCTGACGCGTAGCCAAAACGACCCAAAAAACGCCGCGGCTCTGCAGTGAGTTTGGACAAAATTGCCGAAAGACAAACCAGAAACGTGTTGATATCACTTCAGAACAAAATTGCAGCATAAGATGGCGCTCAATACATTATTTAGATCAGGGGTCGGCAACCATTTTTCGGTCAAGGCCCACGAAATTTCATTCGTGTTGTCAGGGGCCCACCAGACAGGCATAGGTAAGTTCAGGGGCTCACCGGACAGGCATTGGTAGGTTCAGGGGCCCACAAGTTAGCAATCAAAGAGCTTTGGACCGACAAGTACAGTACTGTGGATGGCTCTTGGGCCCACTATTTTGGACTTTCGCCATAGCTCCTGGGCCCACCAACGACCACCCTTGGGCCCACATTTGGGCCGCAGCCCACCGGTTGCCGACCCCTGATATAGATAGTCATGGCACTTGACCAAATAATTTATTATTCATTAACTCTCTTTACAGGGAATCCCATTCCTTGTAGCGGTAATAAAAAATCAGCCACCCCCCACACGCAAGAAAAAAAACGAAAACAACTAGGCACTTAAACATCAAAGAATTTTCAAGGATGGACAAAATGGATACATTGAACATCAATTTTTCAATATTTAGATCTATTGATAAAACATCTCTAACTATTTCATTTTATCATGGTTCTCATTTTTGGAAAAAGTCGTCGGCACGATTGGACAGTTTCTCGAAAAATGATTTTAATAAGAAGTTATTCTGGTGAAATTATGTCTCTTGGGTCTGAACGCCTGCACTCGCAAGAGGTCGCATCTCATGATTTCATTCTATCCTTACGAGATCTAATTTATACAAGAATTCACAACTTTCAATGAATTTCCCCATTTTTTGGGTAACTTTTTTGGGTACTTTTTGCAAAAAAAAACGAAGTTTGGGTAATTTTTCGTGTAATTTTGACGATTTTCTGTGTAATTTTAACTAAAAAATCTGAGAGCACTGCTCCCAAGGCCTTGCAAACGTCGCTAGTCTTGGTGCCGGTGCGCAGCAGCTCTTCGGTGGACTCTTGCTTAAAGTTCGACATGTCGAAAAATCAATCGATTTTCGCAAAACTGCTTTGTTTATCTTGTAGAAGATAAACAGGCGCTTCGATTTTGGCGCGATAATTTAAAATCGGTCAATTAAAAGTGTGTCTAAACGTGATGTGCGCGAATTAAATCCCCACCCGGTCGCTCAGGGGTCGGCAACCACTTTTGGGTTCAAGATCCACTAAATTTGATTACATGTTGTCAGGCCACACGAGTACAGTACTATGGATGTCTCGCGCGCCCACTATTTTAGACTTTCCCCATAGCCCCTGGGCCTACCAAAGACCACCCTTAGGCCCACATGTGGGCCGCGGCCCACTGATTGCTGACCCCTGATCTAGCTAAAGTTTTTTCAAGATTTCAATTGGACTACATTTCTAGATTCCAAAATGACCCGTGCACTGGGAACGACGGCAAAGTGGGAACTTGTTACACTGCCGATGAATGCTCAGCTAAGGGTGGCGTTCGATCTGGAGTTTGCGCCTTGGGTTTTGGTCAATGTTGTGTTTGTAAGTACTCTTTAAGATATTTAGACACAAATTACCGTTAATGATAAGTGACGGAGAGAAAAGGGGTAGATTCGCAAAGATGACAAGAGTCAGATACACAGATATATACACAGATATTAGTAGATAATGTGTAGCTATGAGTACTGTAGCGAAAGCATGAGCCTGTTAAGCCACAAGCCAGTTGTTGGCGGATCGAACGATCACCTGATGATAATGATACAAATACCTAAGCGCACAGTAAAAATGCAAACTCGTAAACAAACAAAATGATAACAAAAAGGTCCATCAAGAACTTCAAGGAGCAAGGCTTTATCCAAGAGTTAAGGAACATCTCGTGGAGTTTGTTTGTTTGTGGTGGAGTCAGAACGCAGCTTCGCAGCTGTGATCTGATAGAGGCTGTCCGCCATACATGGACAAGCCAACAAGCATTAATTTTTACCTCACCCTCGGGAATGACCCCAGGTTCGCCCATTTAAGCCGTCAAGGGCCGTGACTATTGCATGTAAATTAATACCACAGGCCACTAGGACTCGGCAAGCCCGGGATCGAACCGGGGCTTGCCCAGTTTTGCATTGAAAGACAGTTCAACGCTAAATTTTGACTCCGAAGAGTTGCGTTTGTAGATTTGATTTTTGCATTGAAAGACGGTTCAAATGCTAAATTTTGACCCCGAAGAGTTGAGTTTTGGAGAGTGGCAGTTAGCCAGGATCGAACCCCAGCTTTCCGCACGACAACCCGACGCTGTACGCACTACGTCATGCCTCACCCCCTAACATCTCGTGGAGTATTTTGGAACAAGAAAAGGGCCCACCGTACGAGGCAGAATTCATTGAACGACGAATTACCGAATCACTGGACCAGTACGACCCCCTAAACGAAGAATTCAAAATACCCTCCAACTAGAGCACTACCTCCAACCACAATTCAAAACTACCTGAAGTAAAAAAAAAAAACTTTTATTGGACTGGGATGAAGTTTGGCGTTAAATGAAGCAGAGCACGGGATCAGAACAACGGACACTTCAGGCAGCCTACAAAATAATCAGAATTTGATGCTTCTCTCAAGTGCAAAAAGACACGCGGACTCATTATGTTACGAAGATTAGCGATGGCAAATTGGGAGGTAGCAAACGAGATCAGAGGTTCCACAACGAAGAAGAACATCTCCATTGAAATTGAAGAGGGAATTAATATCACCAACTACAAGAAAAAGGCTGACGTCCTTCCTGAACGTCAAGTTTAAATCTTAAGTGGACATTGCAGCTCCTTCTCCTTTGAGTAGATACTCTTTTGCTCGGCCAAAGTTTACTTTGTTTGTTCTCGATAAAGTTGGTGGCTGCCCTGGATCAAGGTTCAGCCAGACGAGCGGTGGATCTCATATCGAATCCCGCCAAAGACAATACAAATCAATTGGTCAAAGATCGCCTCTTGATGACATTTTCTATATCACCTTACCGAATGTGTCAGAAGTTGTTGAATTTGGCCCCGTTAGGAGATCGGAGCCCATTGGAGCTCATGGACAACATGTTGGCCTTAGTTGGAGATCATGTCCCCTGTATGATGTTTTGCACGATATTTGTGGCATTGCTACCGCAAGTGTTCGTCCTCATCTTATACCAAGTATGGAATCTCTCTTGCCACGCGAACTGGCTCTCGTGGCGGACAAGTTGGTTTCCTCAGAACAGCTTTCGATCACGATGATGCGGAAGAAGCCAAATGAACCCAGGACTGAGGTGGCAAGCAAAGGCTGGTGTCGTTTGTTTACATCGCATGTGGGGGTCAAAAGCCTATCGGTGAGAATCTCCTTGCACTTTCAACCACTCACGGCCAGATAATTACAGACCAATGCAGAGACCCCTGAAAGGAGTAGTTATACTATTATGAAGGTTATCCCTGGCCAATGACACTTCCTTTGGTGATACACAGAGCGTTCTTCCACACGGACAACATGGGTTTCGCAAAAATCACTCCATTTTATCTGCTCACTCAAACTTCCACCCAAACCTGTCACAGCATAAAGACGTGCATCGAAAGGACTTATTCAATTTGACCGTGGCTCAGCTTTTGACTGCATCGATCATAACAACATTTGCTTGAAGAAAATGGAGATCTTGGGCTGTGGAAGAGTGCGCTTGGATAAGATCCTTCCTGAAGGTCAGATTCCAGCTTCAAGTCGAATTCAACGGTCAACTTTCGGACCCTGTATGAATGAATGTGGGATCACCGCAGGGTTCGGTTATATCACCATTGATATTTCTGATTTACCGACTTTCCACTCTGGCTACCTAAGGCGCACCGGAATGGTTACGCAGCTTCCTCGGACGATATTACTTTGGCAATGGGAGAGGAAACCGACAGGAAGCTTGCACATTGCTTAGAAGCGATTGCCCAAAGCACCATTGTATACTGTTCTTCCTATTTTTTAAGAGTGAATGAATCGCAGACCAACGTGCTGGTTTCACCGCCATCGGGTTCTGTTGATTCGGAATTGAGGAGGATTAAAATTGGAGATGCCAACGTAGAAAAATCCGAAACCTGAAGATTTTGAGGGTGGAGATAAAACAGGACCTAAAATGGACCACCCACCTGCTACACCTTCGGAAAAAAGCGATTGAGGGCCTCGGTCTACTAAGGCTACTGCTTTGCAAGGTTCCTGGCTCGCAACTTAAAGCAGTGGGGGAAGCGTTGGTCTTGTCCAAGATTCGATATTGTGTTCTGTCCGCTTTAAAATCCGATCACATTCCGACCAGCGTCAGATTCAAGTGCAATATGATCTCAAATAGGAATCAATAATGTGCCCAGAGCATTGGTAGGGATCAAACATATGGACCGGAAAAATATTGAGCAAATTCATCAAGAACTGCATATAAAATCTTTCAACCATACGTCGTATAAGGGGTGGGCGTAGAGTCCACCTTCATTGATATGTGGATGAGCATGAAATTCGAGCAACAGCCACATTATGGGTCCTCCGGCCAACGCCTTCCAATGCAAGTCCAAGTCTCACCAGAAGTCAATCAAGGGGCGATGTCGACTGAGAGATTCCACACAAAGCCACATATTTCAGGCTATATCATAGAAATTTTCCGCTTTCGTTTTTACCGCTTTTCCTTTTCTCCAGCTAATCCGGTTTGAGAATTCCGACCGACACCGAGAACAATTGTTGGATTAGAAGGTGAAGCAATTACGCTGGGAAAGCAAATCGGCCACGAAAATAGGGTTAGATTGTCATTTCCTACTTTGGATTTGCTCAAAACCCAAAATAATTGCGTGTTCTTCCTGAATTACGAGCAAATACAGTTAACGGAACTTTTAGAGCTATTTGCCCCTTGGTCACCTATTAAGGTACTTTAAAACATGCTTAAGATGCCTTTTAGGGTCTTCAAAGTGTGGCATTTCAGACAATGGCCATTCTAGCATACATAAAAAGCATGAAAAAGGAGAAAAATGGAAGCTTTAATTTTGGGAATAATCTCGAAAGTTGATTGCATTTGCATAATTTTAAAATGTCAGCAAAAAAATGTCGCCACCACTAATGAATATATAAAAATTATCATAACTTCTTCTGCGTGGACTAAAGAAAATAGCCTAATGCAGGAAATGTTTTTTTGGGACATCGTCGTCTTGCTCCGGAAAGCATGAAACCATCAACCCTGTCGAATTTTTCGAAGTTCTTAACATTTTGATCAGGAGGCCAGGGATTCCCTCACCCTAAATTCATTCAAATCATGGCTGAACAGCAAACCACATTATCTTAAATATAACCTTCATCACATTTATCCTTTCACGTGCTGGACCTTTTTTCCTGTTTTTTCTCACCCGTTCATATTCGCATTTTCTTACACTACGTTTATAATAGGAATCTTTTTGAAGAATTTGAGCTTCCAAGTAACGTTTATCTCAAACTCTCAAAAGATCGTTTCATAGGTTTTTGGATTCGACTCACGGCAAGCCGACCTCAGAACCGATCCGATCCGATGCTGAGCCGGCTCATGGCCGATCAGGACCCATCCCAACTACACCCTGACACGAAAGTTAGCCAACGAAAAGAAAAGCCAAAAAATGACGGCAATGCGTGGACACTTGGCGCAATCAAACCACCCGTGTGCCCCAACAAGTACCTATAATATTTTTGGATTAGTTAGGATGTAATGTAAGGGCAAAAAAGTGACAAATTATTCCTGGAAAACCAATTGTCAACTTGATGTCCGGCGTTTAATTTTTACACGTTTCCATCTGCCTTTAAACCGCTGTGAAAAAATAGTGAATGGCGGGAACCAAATTTTACTCGGTTTTGGGGAAAGAAGACTAGTTTTGGAACACCTCTAACCAAATAAACGGGAAATATTACTGTCCATCATAATTCAAGAGCTCATGGAATCTCAACCGTTCGTCAAAATTTTAGGCAAAGGGAAGACACCTGAAAAAGTGCGGAAAAAGGTTGAACCATCCACACTTTCCAATTTGGTCGATAGCAACCCAAATATCATTTCTGAGCAAGAAGAGACTAGTTGGGGACAGATTGCATGTCAAGTCGTTCAAATCGTTTCTTGTATAATGAAAATATTTTGGTTCAAAATTATGACAAAACTTTCATGTCAGGGTGTAGTTTCTCCATTATCCCGTGGAAAAAACTCCTATTTTCTAACTCCAAAGTGTCACTCCACGATGTCAAATCGAATACATGGTATAATTAGTTGTCAAAATTCCAGTTGTCGCCGGTTGCGGTGGTTCCTCAAGTGAGAACTGCACCTATTTTCAAAACAACGGCGCCCAAGCCGGGGAGTGCCAGTTTGAAATCTGCCGTTGCAACGATAACATTTGCCAGGTATGCATAAGCCTTTTACGATAGTCAAACTAGTTCTAAAAATCATCTTTTAGAAGATGAGATGAGATCTCAACGCAGTTAAAAATGTGTTGCAAACAATGTTGTGCAAGGTCAACCTTGTCGAAGAACCATTTCGATCTCTGTGTGTTGAGCTGCATCATTCAGATCAATTAGATTTATTCATTAGATCAATTTGGTCCGTTCTCTGTTCGGTCCAAAACATTTTGTTTTCGATTTTTTGATCCAAATTGTAGGCTTTGTTTCCTTCCTTTGTTCTTCGGATTTACGATTGTACAAAAATTTGGTCTGAAATTTTTGAATGAATTTCTATTATGCATTGAAATTATGAAATAGAACTTTCATTATAAATCTGTTTTATCTACCAACATGATGCCCGCAAGTCTTAGTTTTTCAAAAAAAAACAAGTGACAAAAGTGATCTACCGTGCCTTGAAATTATTCAAGACATCTTAGTAAACTTAATATTACTGTAATTAAACGTTTCAATGTTAGAGCATGTTCTTGACGTTCATCTTTTTCTTCTCACTCATTGGTAATGGTCCAGGAATGCCAAAAGGTCAATTATTAGTTTCATGCGCTTTTTCAAATAGCTTTTTATGTCTGAGACGCAGCAGCCGCGCTAAAAGTTTAATCAAAGAACATTGATATGAATTAACTTTGATATATTTAAACTACCGGAATTTTGCAGCAATCATGCAATTTGTTAATGCTTTTCATCGGATTGTTTTAGCTTCGGTTGGATTTTGACAGTTTTGTCATTTCCGGTCCGTCCACATCCACCTTGAGTGTAGCCGCATTGTTCCTTGGCGAAGTTATCGATGGTGGTGGGCAAGTATCAAACACGGGTCAATGTCTCACGGATTCTTTCTCAGTGTCAACTCCTGGCGGAGCCAATCCACCTACCATTTGCGGCATTAACTCTGGACAGCATAGTAAGAGCAGTTTGTTGTCTTTGTAGATTACAAGTGGTTTCTTTCTGTTTTCTCTTGCGTTCAGGACATCAGACAATTCTTTAATAATGCAATTCTTTACAGCTATAATTGTTTTTAACAAAAGAAGACTATTTTGTCTTAAGAGCTTACTTGAAATGTTTTGCGTCAATATTTTTCAAAAGAGAAGCTGAAATGGTAAATTATGCATTACAGCAATATTTATTTCAAAACAATTCTTCTTTATTGTTGAAGTTTCTCTGCAAGAAATAATAACCATCATAGAACTAAAACGAGGTATGTGGGATACAAGTCAGAATGCGACTTGATTTCAAAGTTTTCGTGTTGCAACATTTTTTTTGAAACATTCAAAAATTTGAATTCATTGAATCATATGAAAAAATATTTTTTAAGCAAAAATAATGATTGTAATGCTAAAATGCAAAATTACCTCAACTTTCCATTCGAAAGAGGATGGGAAAAAACGAGAATTCCTAAAAAAAGTGTAAAATGCACATAAATTGAGTGCAATTCTGCAATGTGAGCAAGACAAAAAACACTACAATATAGCATTTTTGATGAAATGAACTTTCTTTGTAGTGTATGTGGATGCTTCTGAGTGTTGCAATGACTTGACTTTCCTCCTGGGAGCAGAGGGTATTGACACAACACTGAGACAACGTCAATGGTCAATTAAGGTAACATAAGAGTAACTTCAAAATGCTTTACAGGCTAATTTTTGAAATTGCTTCGCTTTCATTTCATATTTATAGATCACACAATACAGTTGTGATTATGAGAACCTTGCACCAAGTGGATGCACTCAATACTTCTTTGACACTGATGGCGTGGAAACGGTTCAAACTTTCAATTTTGATGGTGGTCAACACCTTGCTAATCAAAATCATAACTTTTGTGTCAGGTAATCATTTTTATTTTACGCTTTAGATGGTTTAATTCCTGAAAATTCTTTTTCTTTTTTCTTAACAGGCGGGAACGTGGCAATTGCAAGTGAGTAAATAACAGGTCATTAAAATAAGCTGTCTCTCAATAAAGATATTTTACCCCATCAATAGGATTTGTTGGACAGCTACCAATGACGAGGATTTTGATGTATCAGGTAACATTTAGTCAGTATTACAAGAGATGGGAAGTGAATACCCTTTAGAAAAATTTTGATTGTATTCAATTACATTTTAGAGCCAAGTTATTGCAATTGAGCGTTATCTTTGGCAAATTAGCCTGGAAGGTTGTCTCCGTTTTTTTTTTTGGGGGGGGGGCGGATTTTTTTATACCGCTACAAGGAATGGGATTCCCTGTAAAGAGAGTTAATCATTAATATTGTTTATTGTTTGGGATGAGCTCAAGCACTCCCTAAGGTGCATAAAGAGCATGAGTCAGTTAATAAGGTAAAATATAGAAAATATGAAAACGAAAAAGAGAGAAAAACTACACCGGTATGGAAAGTTAACATGAGGAGTAGAAACTCAAAAATGACAAAAAAATCTGAGAAAGGGGACAACATTGACCGTGTTCAAAGATCTCCTGAAGCTTTTTAGAGTCTGACACTTGCGTATTCTTTCTTCGAGTCCGTTCCAAGGATCAAGCACGCGAATAGGAAAACACCATGTCCGAATCACCGAATGTGTGAGGGGTTTCCTGATTTTAGGACTGGTTCTTGTACATCTAATGGGAGGCTCCGGATCTCCCATTAATTTATCCATGGTTTGTCTGAAGCCCAAAGGCATGTGAATGTCACCTTGCCTGATCTTGAAAACTGTAATCAAGTCGCACTTCAGCCGCCGGATCTGCAGCGAATCAAGATGCAAAAGATCGAGTCTCTCACAATACGGAAGGTCCCTTACACCCGACACACTCTTGGAGAAAGATCGTTGTGGACGTTCAACAAGAACCGCGTCTTTTTTAAAGACAGGCGACCATACAGTTGTGCAATATTCCAAAACAGGCCTAACATAAGTTTTGAAAAGTTTTGTCATGGTATTAGCGTTTCGAGAATGAAAATGTTTCTTTAAAATCCCAATTGTTCGACTTGCCTTCATGGCTACCGATGCTGAGTGCTGGCTAAACTTTAGACTTTCATCAAAGAGGACACCAAGATCTCGTTGAGAAAAAACGCGAGGAAGCACATCCAAACCCAACCGATAATCATTGGGGATACGCTTTCTTCCAACAGTTAAAACAGAACACTTAGACACATTGAAAATCATTTTGTTTTGGCGTGCCCAACTGAGCAACCAATCGAAGATCTTCCTGAAGGTTTTGTTGGTCGGCCTTGGTTTTGATTCGACTAAAAATCTTTGTATCGTCCGCAAATTTTAGGACTTTTGTTGAAATCCCGTGATCTAGATCCTCGACAAACAAGAGGAATAAGACAGGGCCAAGAACACTGCCCTGGGGAACACCGGATGTCACCGTTTGCCAAGATGAGTATTGCTTGTTCAGAACGACCCGCTGAGAGCGCCCCGACAACCACTCCTTGATCCAATTTACAATTGAAAGTGGAACGGCGGCTTGCTTTAATTGCTTGAGCAGAATTACGTGATCAACCTTATCGAATGCCTTTGACAGATCGAGGTAAATTATATCCACGGCGTCCCCATCCTCTATTGCATTTTTTATAAACTCTTTGAATAAAAGAAGATTTGTGGCACAAGATCTTCCTTTACGAAATCCATGCTGGCTATCTGAGAGAAGTGATCCATTTTCGAGATGATTCATGAGACGCCATTTCAATATACCCTCAAGAATCTTGGAAGAAATGCAAGTTAAGTAGATGGGACGATAATGTCGAGCATTGGATACATCACCACCTTTGTGAAGAGGGAAGACATTTGCAGTTTTCCATCGCTTTGGCACCGCAGCTTGTTGAAGAGAGAGATTAAAAATGATTGTGAGGGGGACAACAGCCGACCACCAAAGTTTTTGAAGCACAACGCTTGGTATTCCATCCGGACCCGCCGATGACGAGGGTTTCAGTCCTGAGATGATCTCGGCTACTTCGGAGGCCCGAATGTGGGTATGACCTTGGTGATGACTAAAATCAATCCCGTCAACGATCTCCTGCAGCGGAGGTTCACCGAATACCGTGCAAAAATAGTTATTCAAGATAGTTGCCATATTTTGATCATTCCTTTCCAACTTCCCAAATGAATTCTTGAGGGGCCCAATTGTGGAGTTCGTTGTTTTCTTGAAATTGACGTAGCCGTAAAAAGCACGGAGGTTTTGCTTTTCTCCTAATTTCTCTTCATACCGTAGTTTGGATTGGAATATCTTCTTTCTTACTTCCGACTGTAGCTTCAAGAATTTGCATTTGTTGATTGCAGTTTTCGACTGTTGGTAGTTTTTCCATAATCTATGCTTCTTTCTGGTAAGGCGGAGAAGTTCATCATTCATCCATGGAGGCCGGTTATCTTGTCGCCTTGAACGCCAAGGAACATACGTCTCCATTCCATTTCTCACAACTTGCTCAAAATATAACCAGGCTTTTTCCACCGTGAGTTGTGGAAGGAGAGTCATCCAATCCACATTATCCATAAACGACTTGAAATCTTCAAACCTTCCTTTGTGAAACATTGGAACCTTCTCTTGAGTCAGAGGAATAGTACTCACAACTTTCAGACCGACAAGTATGCAATGATGATCGCTGATCGCTAGATCCGGTCTAACGACATATCGGTCGATTGACGATAACTCGTTAGTCAATACTAGATCCAAAGTGTTACCCTTATCGTGAGTTGGCCCACGCACGATTTGCATTAGGGAACCATCCGCTATGGCATTGATAAAAGTTTGCCCTTGATCAGTCCCTCCACTTCCTGTGTACCAATCAATCTGGGGCATATTGAAATCCCCGACCAAAACACAATCATTCCCGAATCCCGAATCTAAATGTGCTAAAAACAAATTAACAGCTTCTCTCTCCTCCTCGTCAGCACTCGGAGATATATAAAGGCACAAGCACATGAGGTTCCCAAATTTAATTCCGCAAGCGTTTGCTAGAGGAACTTCGAACTCTTCACAAATAGCATTTTGTTTCGTCATAATCATGACACCGCCACCTCTACCCCGATGGGTATTTAGTCGATCTTTTCTTGCCACCACTCGATAGTTCAAAATTGACAAGGATTGCGACGGAAAATCTTCACATAGCCATGTTTCTGTTAAGCAAACCAGATCTGATTTTTCTGCCTCAGGAATCACTTGAATGTCTGCAAGCTTGTTCAAAACACTGCGACAGTTCATATAAAGTAATTTTGCGTGCGAAGTTATGTTGTTTAGTTTGGAACTGAGGTTGAAGATCGCTTAGTCATAGGATGACCGGACTTTTTTTGAGTACAGAGGTTAGTTCCTTTCGTTTATCACATTTAGCACTGTTCTTGGAGGAAATATTTTGCCGATTTGGTTCCTTGTATCGTGTCAACTCTTCATTTTGTAAGGTTTGATGTTCCATTGAGTATTTTTCTTCCTCCAGAACGTCGATGGTCTCATTCAGGGAAATTTGAACGGTGGTTGCGTCCTGTATCAAGTTGGTGTCCTCGTCTACAAGAGTTTTTATCAAATGGTTCTGGTTCGTTTGAAACGACCTTCCCTGAAGAAGAGCCAGCGTCTCTTTGGTTTCCCATAGTGCTACAAACATTGCTAATATGGCCCAAAAGACCACAATTACAGCACTCTTTTATTTGATCACGGTGTCTCAGCCACAGTTTCTTGTCTTCAATTACAAGGTATTCCGGTATCGTGTCGATGATTTCCACTAGAAGCTTCTTATGACCGTTCCACAAGCCAGCCATAAGCGTATCTCCCCAAAACAAATCTTTCGATATTTCTGATCTCGGAACAGCAAAAGCTTTCACCGAGGCCTTTAATTGGTCATCATCCACAAAATGTTGAGCGTTCAAGAATTTAAGGTTGGAGACCTTTGATCCTCCTCTCACTGAGCATGTCCAAACAATATTGTCCACAGTGAGTTGAAATGAACAGGACTGGCCGAATCTCGATTGAACATCAACTTC
The DNA here is from genome assembly GCA_010645155.1 of Tigriopus japonicus. Taxonomy (NCBI): domain Eukaryota; kingdom Metazoa; phylum Arthropoda; class Copepoda; order Harpacticoida; family Harpacticidae; genus Tigriopus; species Tigriopus japonicus. The sequence goes on from CM021323.1 coordinate 5,165,371, forward strand.
TTTCCAAGTGCAAACGCAGATGGTATTTTTGGGACCACCAGCTATGCATATGGCAATCATTTCAATCTCATTTCGATCGAATTTCATCTCTTCGACCACGACCTTACCCACGACTTTTGGGGTCAGGATTCGTTTGGACGGATCAGAGCACTCGAAGTCAAACACAACAGGCCTTGGCTTGCCTTTAGAGGTTTGAAGCACGAAATAATCATTAGTAGGCCTCGGAAAAAAAAGTGATGAAAAGTGCCAAAATAATTAATTTTAAGTTGTCCATTTTTCCCTAAAAAAAGTTTGAAAACGTCAAAAAAAGTGGAAAAAAAGTAAAAAAAGTGACGTGTAAAACACCCTTCACCACCGAAAATCCGAAAAATGACCCAAAAATTTTTTTTCTCAAAAAACGCCAAAAAAAGTGAAAACTTAATTTCACTTAAAAAAAAATTTTCCCGAGGCCTACTGATAAGTCAAGTCTTCCACTCAATTGAAGCAGGGCTGATGAAGTGCACCTCACTCGACCACATTAAACTTTAAATATTTTAAAGCATAGTCATGTAATTAAAAAATTTAGCGGGGTTTCAAGATGTATCAGCTAGACGCAATTTCATGCATTATATTTAAAAGAAACTGGAAACGTAAGGCTATTGTGAAAGTAAGTAACCGAACTTTGGCCAAATTTTGATCAAAGCCAGTTTGGCTGTAATGGCAAAACTGATCGGAGGGGTCTGGTAATGACCCTTATTACATGAGTACATTTTAACGAGTAGTTTCCGCGTCCAAACAGATGCAGGATTGCCAAAAAAAAATCCTCATATCAGGGCTTCATAATTGCCCGAAAGTAAAAAAATAGTAATGAAATTTGATTTTATTATCCATTCTTGGCCTAAAAATGGCCAAAAAAAGTGAAAATCCGAAAAATGACCAAAAAAATTTTTTTTCTCAAAAAAACGCCAAAAAAAGTGAAAACTTAATTTCACTTAAAAAACTTTTTTTTCCGAGGCCTAATCATTAGAAACTGAAGATGACTTGACAGCCACCCTTGAACCAACATTTGCTGCCTCAGAGAATGACTTCTGAGGGGAAAAAATTGTTTTCGTCATTTTGCAGCATGGGCGGGACTAAATCTCCCTTTTCCTCTTGCATTAAGACCACCAACTATTCACGCACACTTTGATTCAATATTTCGAGTTTAGAAGCACATTTAAACACCTAAAGTTGTGTTTTAAAACGGAGGTTGATCAAGCCGCCCTATCAGCTGAGGGTATTTGTTGACCTAAGTTTAGTAGTTATAGTTTCTATAATGATTGTTTATATGAAATTTGATATACCAATGAGTTACTGTTGGCAGATCTAAACAACCCTTGTATAGTGGGTTGGTCAGGAATTGTGTTTATAGTGGGTCGGTCAGGAATTGTGTTTATAGTGGGTTGGTCAGGAATTGTGTTTATAGTGGGTTGGTCAGGAATTGTGTTTATAGTGGGTCGGTCAGGAAAATTGTTTATAGTGGGTTGGTCAGGAATTGTGTTTATAGTGGGTTGGTCAGGAAGTGTTCAAAAAGTTGTCCAATCCTGCCTTAAAAGCTGTTGGAGGATCAGCTCCTACATATTCCCGACGAAGACAAATGGGCAACAAGTTGAACAATGAAGGAGCCCGATAAAGAACAGAGGAGGATTTCTTTGATTGAACTAGCCTCGATTCCCTTGGATTTGGAGGTGCTCTCAGAACGCACGTAAAACCTCTACGATCACTACAACTGATCTCAAAGCCTGGGTTAGGACAGAAGCCATGAATGCTCTTGAAAACATACAGTATCAGATTCCTTTCATACCTTCTCTGAGTACTGTACAACCCTAACTTTTGGAGTCTCTCCCAATACGAGAGCTCTCTCATTCCTGTGATGTTCCTAGTAAAACATTTTTGAACCTGCTCGACCTTTTGCAAACCTGCCGAACTCATTGGAGCCCAAATGGGTGAGGCATATTCAAGATGCGGCTAAACAATCGACTTGTACAGAGTTAGCATCGCAATACTATCTCTGGACTTGAAAGTGCGATAGATCCAGCCACATGTTTGAAATGCCTTCCCCACTTCCAACTGGATATGCTCATCAAACTTTCCATCATCTTGGATGACAACTCCTAAATCCCTCATGGACGATACCTGCTCAATATCACAACCTCCATTGTCTTTGAGGGGAACATCTAATTTGGACGTCCCATACGTCATTGTGCGGAATTTCATCCCGTTCAATGCCATGTTACTCTCGCCAACCCAAGAGTAGACTTTATCCAAGTCCTTAACTAAACATTTTGAGTCCTGACCATTCCTTCCACAAAATAATTTTGTGTCATCAGCATATGAAGAAATACTGGCTTTTGTTCTAAACTTATGGAGAGGAGCAATAAAGAGAATAATAATAAAGAGACATAAATAAGCTTATTTCACCTTTTGACAAGGTTTTTTTTGTCCAGTGGGATTCCAGAAATAGTGGCAAAAGGTAGGTCATTGTCTAGAATTCCAAAGGTTAGAAAGAAGTTGTCCAAACGGAGTTGTCAGCTTTCGAATAGACTTCAGTGTGCTTCAAATCCAATAGTTGTAGCTAGCCTCCAAAATTAAATTGAACGTGGTTCAAGCTAAGATTAGGGCCTCCATTGATTCTGGTCAGATGGAAAAGGAAAGTAGAGTTGTCCAAGAGGTTAAGACTAATCCAAAGGCGTTTTTCTCGTTTGCAAATACAAAGAGAAAAATGAAGCATCCTATAGGACCTTTTGAGGTCGACGGTAAAACCGTTAATGATAGTGAGGTTATGGCTAATATGCTTGGAGATCAGCTCTTAAGTGTATTTTCAATTCCGAAAAGGGTTGGCAGAGCAGGCCTTGACTGTAGTAATGTTGTTGATGGGCCTGGCATTGATAGTCAGGACAATCAATTGGAGGATCTGGTAGTAACAGATCAAGATGCTTTTGAGGCCATCAAGAGCTTAAAGCTCTCGAGTTCTCCTGGACCTGATGGTGTGACATCTCAGTTTCTGATGAAATGTTCACAGATTCTTGCCCCAGGTTTCTCCTTTTTGATGCGTTGCATCTTAAATCAGGGCAAGTATCCCTCTTCTCTAAAGGTGGCTAATGTCGTTTATAGGTCGATTGTTGAGGTAGTTTTTAAGTATAGTAGAAGCATAGCTAGAAAAACAAAAGAAGCACATGAGCCAGAGTAGAAATAACCATGCTTGATCAAGTTTAGATGCGTTTTTCAATTCTTCAATCGCAGCTTACGTAGCGAAGTTGCTCAAGCATGGCTATTTCTACTCCGTCTCATGTGCTTCTTTTTTGCTTACAGCTATGCTTCTAATATAATTCCAAACTACCTCAACAACCGACCTCCTATCTTTAAGGGCGGAGATAAGTCACTCCTTAGTAATTATAGGCCCATTTCTCTGACTTCCAGAATTGCAAAGGTTTTTGAGAAGATTATGAAATACAAGCTTGTACATTATTTGGAAGTCCATGATATAATTCCTTCTGGTCAGCATGGGTTTCGAGGTCATTTTAGTACAGTAACCCAATTGGTTGATCATATTGAGCACATCATTGAAGGGCTCGAAAGTCACGAGTCAGTTGATGTAATCTATGTTGACTTTGCCAAGGCCTTTGATAAGGTAGATCATGGTCTTTTGCTTGATCAACTCGAAGAGTTTGGGATCCAGGGTAAGGTTCTGAATTGGATTGATAGTTTTATGACCGAAAGGAAGCAATTGGTTTAGGTTGAAGGATCTTTTAGTGGCATGTATGATGTCAAGTCAGGTGTTCCGCAAGGTTTAATTTTAGGTCCGCTCCTGTTTATTCTCTTTATTGCTCCTCTCCAGAAGTTTAGAACAAAAGCCAGTATTTCTTCATATGGTGATGACACAAAATTAGTTTGTGGAAGGAATGATCAGGACTCAAAATGTTTAGTAGATGACTTGGAGAAAGTTTACTCTTGGGTTGGCTGGAGTAACATTGCATAAAACGGGATGAAATTCCGTACAGTGACGTATGGGGGCGTCAAAATTACGTCAAAATTTCACTCAAAGACAATGGAGGTTGTGATATTGATACTAGTTCGAACAATGAAGTCCTCCTCTGTTCTTTATCGGGCTCCTTCATTGTTCAATTTGTTACCCATTAGTCTTCGTCGGGAATATGTAGGAGCTGATCCTCCAACAGCATTTAAGGTAGGATTGGACAAATTTTTGAATACTTTTCCTGACCAACCCACTATTCAAGGGTTGTACAGATCTACCAACAGTAACTCATTGGTAGATCAAATTTCATATAAACGGTAATTTAATAAACTATATAAATCATTAACTCTCCTTACAGGGAATCCCATTCCTTGTAGCGGTATTAAAAAATCCGCCCCCCCCCCCAAAAAAAAAAAGAAAAAGAAGAAAAGATAGTGCAAATAATGAAAATAAACTGAAAAAAGAGGAGAATACGAAAAGAGTGCGACAAAAAATGTTAAAACTAGAAATAAAGTAGTAAGAGAAAGAAGAGAAAGGCTAATCAATATACTGTACAAAAATGGCTTACCTTGGATCCAAACGACCACGACACAACACAAAACCACACTTAGTCTAAACCGGCCCGTATTTCATGAGCAACGCAAAAGACGCCTACTCACGAAAACGGACGAGAAGAGACTCTAAAAGCTTAACTTTTTCTGCCCACAAAAATGATGGTTAATACATATCCATTGCAAGTCGATTTAAAACTTTTACTGAAATGAAAAAAAACAACTTGTGATTGTTCATTATCATTTTGGCTGCGTTTTAACGTTTTTACTATTCGACTCAGTCATCCGCTTTTTCATTACACTCGGTTGAAGGATTTTTTTTACTTTAGCCACATTCTTAAATCTTCTTTTGACTAAAGCATGTCTTATTCTATTCTTTTAAATAATCCGAAAAATTTTCACAAAGTACATTCTTTCTGGATATTCAGAGTCTCTAAAAACCCTAAGAATACCAAATCATTTTATTGACCGCCTTTTCCTTTTATGAGACTTCCTCCAAGCCCGAAGAGGTCAGGTCCAAAATATTATTCCCCTACAACTTACTTTACTACCCTACAAATCATTTTATTACCCTAGCAATCACTTTATTGCCCTATGAATGAATCATGTCTTTACTAATACATCTCAGACACCCAATTACTTGCATGTCTGAAGCCCCCGTCTCTTTGACGGGGAATGATCCACTGATGAAGTCGTGGTAGACTTTTATACCATGGCACTGAGTAGCCAACACACCAACTGATGTACTTGAGATGAACGGAGCTTGCTCCTAATACCGGTATTGAGTTAGCAAAGCATGCTTGTTGGATAGTACGAATGTCCGTGGTTGAACTGATTTTCAGGGTTGAAAAGTTGTAACGGAAGTCCCAAAAAGGATAAGTTGGTCAACAAAATACCATATGCACCCACAAATGAAGGGAGGAATGGTCAAGATCCGACATCACTCGTTTCATTTTAATTGACGCCCCTCGGGCTGACGCCCTCGGGTCGCCAATAAAATGAAACTCCCTCCGCCGGATTTTGGCCATTACTCCCTTCCTTTGCAGGTGCATAAATAGTATTTGCCATCGACAATGTTACACGTATCTTTATTATGCCTTTTACGAATATTTGCGAACTTTATTGCATTTTATTTTAGGAACTTCACCGGGTCAACCATTTATTACGGTAATACAGCTCTCTCACTTGATTAACTTAATGATACAAATCTTGATTAGGGTCAAGATGATTTTGATATACCCATTTATGGTGTTGTGAATGGCTTTTTAGGTTTGAATATAAATACCAAGACATCATGGCATTATGGGATTCATAATTCAATGGGGAACAACTTTACTTTTATTGTATTACATAAGTTTAGGTCCAGGGAAAAAATTGTGTATCCAAAAAACTTATTAAATATAACATTTTTTGATAAGCTATTTGATCCATATTTAGAGACCATTTAGTTGCGTGTCGAATTCAAATTAAATTAAAAAAACCATTCATCAGCAACTGAGTTATTTGACTTTGCATGGTCAATTTTTGACACCAAAAAGCCGAAAACGTTACAGTTATATAAAAAACAAGTTACCAAAGATTTCATATAGCTTTTCAATATTGCAAAAATATATGATTTTTTTGAATTTTGGAATTTTTGTCAAAACAGCTCAAAATGATATAAAATCTCACATAAAACGAATTTAAACAAGATTTTTGGAGATTATATTTTATAACTATTTAGAGTGCACTTTGTTTTGTGCTCAGCCAAAATTACAAATAAATATGTCTAACAGATTCATATTCAAATTTACAATTTCTTGAAGGACCATGTTCAAAATGGACTAACACCGAAACTTGAAACATCAATCGAATTTTTCAAAACATCTAAATTTTGTCCAACTTTGAGTGTCTTTGATATTGCAATTTTTTATCGCAAAAGGTGTTTTAAGTGCTTTTTAAGTGAAATTTTAAATTATATTGAGCATTATTATTACAAGCGGGTTGGGCGTGGTGGCGATTGCCACAAACACGTCCATTCAGAACGAAAAATTCACGAGTAAGAACAAGCTAGTGGGTTTTATGCACAGTCTGTGGTTTTATGAACCTGGACGGATTGGCTAGTGGCTAATTGCTCTGCCTACGCTGCCTCAACACAGAATTTCAAGTTCATTTAAACGCGTGCCATAATATGTTGCGTGATACAAGAAGTCATGTCGATGAATTATTCAGAGATAATATGTCATTGAAGACATTGTTGAAAATCTTCTTTTCCTCTAAAAAGACTTCAGTATGTTGCGGTCGTGGAAGCGGCGCAAGCACTGTCGGATATGATTGTCTTTCCATTCCTGGAGCTAAAACTGCGATGGGACCCTCAACAAATATTGGCCCCTCCAGAATTTGCGGGCGCAATAAAGGATTAGCCACTACTTTCGGTGGTGATCGAGTCACAATTTGTTGTGAGTATGCATGAGTAAATATTTTTCGTGAGCTTTTTTGCGTTTCTATTTTGACTCTAAATATTGGATTTATTTTTATTTTTTCAGCTCAAACTACACCTTTCAGTATCAGGTTTTTGAGCGACGAATACGAAGTTTTTGGGGATACAAGTGAGTCGGGTGTCCGAAACAAGGGATTTAAACTTACCTATATCCAATCTAGCGAAGGATGTTAAAAGTGGAATAAAAATAAATCTAATTGTCTTTTCTTCTTTAACTCTCTTGATGATACAAATAATTTCGATAAGGCACAAAAATATTTCTCTTGATGCAAGAATTGAAATAAATGGCTACCAAATGGCAAGGCCTCATTTTGAAAAGAAAGCACATCAAGCCCTATCAAGTACTGATGGGAACGAGTTCGTTTTGAAAACGTAACTCGGTGGTTCGACTCGGTTTTAGGGTCCTTCGCGCAACTCGAAGAAGTTCGGTGCGAACCCATTGATCTACTGTGTATGAGCTATTTTAGTTTAAAAGCATTTAAACATCATAGCTTGGGTGTGTATTTTAACAAAAGCTACCTATTAGTGGCATCACATTGACCGCAAATTGATGACAAAATAATTGTTTTGCTAGTGAAAACTTAAAGTATCAATTGATATTATGGTTTATTTGAAGAAGTCAGAGTTTGAAAAGTAATTTGTAATTGAAAATTCGTCAATTACATAGTGTAGCACAAAGAGTAGCCGCAAGGCCACTCACCGTGGAGTGAGTATAGAGATGTACAGTACTTCACACTTCAAACTCCTCTATATTCTATGTAGACGACTATATATACATAGCAGGGGGAAGGGTTGTGAGCAACGCAGTGCTCATGAGCAAGCACCCCACACCTTCCCACCAGATCGAAATTCTCACACAAACAAAATAATGGGGCGCATCCCACCCCACCAATCCATCTCGGTGCATCACTGCCCACCGACGATTCCTCTCGGTTCATCACATGGCCCCACCAATCCATCTCGGTGCAACACACGGCCCCACTGATCCATCTGGGCGACTCGATCCCCACCATGCGATCCATCTGGGCGACTTGATCCCCACCATGCAATCCATCTGGGCGACTCGATCCCCACCATGCAATCCATCTGGGCGACTCAAACGGCCCCACCAATCCATCTCGGGAATCCACCCGTTTGGCCAATCGATCCGGAAATCCACCCGTTTGGCCAATCGATCCGGAAATCCACCCGTTTGGCCAATCGATCCGGGAATCCACCCGTTCGGCTAATCGATCCCGGCATTGTTTTGTGTTCCGTGGGGTTTCGGCACCGGCATGATACACACACACGCCTACCATCCTACTCCCACCATGGAAACACCGCTGCCACCATGTAGCACGAAGAGTAGCCGCGAGGCCGCTCACCATGGAGTGAGCAGAGAGATGTACTTCATACTTCATACTCCTTTATATTCTATGTAGACGACATAGCAGGGGGAAGGGTTGTGAGCAACGCAGTGCTCATGAGCAAGCACGCCACAATAGCCAAAAATGTAATTAATTACAATTACAAGTACTTGGCCCAAAAATGTAATTAATTACAATTACATGTAATTGTAAATGAAATTACGTAATTGTAATTACAATCACTCCTCAACCCTGCCTTTCTAGGTAGACACTTAAACTGAAGGAAGCTGCTAAACTTACATAATTTGAACCTAATTTAACCCAATTCAATCATAACCTAAATGATATCAATATATAAACCTGAATATATGTTTTTGTTTAGAACAATATCCGAACAAAATCAAATATATATCGAATTGCTTAGTGGGGGCACCCTGTCATGAGTGTTCGTCAGTTCATCCAACAATTGGAAGATGACAGCGCGGCAATTGGGGTTGCCAAGGAAATCTTCGAAGTCCAAACACTGTCAACAGACTTCAACAGACAAGTCAAACTTCAAGGTGTTGAGGAGGAGCATCACAAGGCTTGAGGAGAGATTGCCTTTGAGACAGGCCTTGGAAATTGTCAATGAAGTGCGAGAAAGTCTAACCATTCCCAAATTTTCCAAGAAATTGGAAGACACATTGGCAAAAAATCCTGGCTTCAATTTCATGGCTGGTATTGGGGATGTGCTGTCTGGCAAGCATGTTGAGGATGTGAACGTGTTATCCTTGGACCCCGATATCATTGCCAGCTTCAGTTGTGCCCCGATCACCAGCGTTGATTGCGAACGAGCTTTTTCAAGGTTCAACGATATCCTGTACAACAAGAGAACAAATCTTACAGAAAAGCATCTAAGAGACCAAATGATTGTGCAATGGAACCGAAATTTGATATAGTTATTGAAATTTTATTTTTGGTTTAGATTTGAGAATAAACCAGTATGTATGGGCAAAATTTATCAGCATAATTTTGAGCATAATGGGACCAGGTTTTAAGAATAATTTGGAGCATAATTGGACCTCTTTTTAAGCATAATTTGTGGGTCCCTAGTCATGACTGAAGCTAAGCTCAGCTGCGTTCCCAGCCGTTATGTTCAAATAGTCGGTGGATGACGTCCATATTTTCGTCGTGGGGTGTGCAGCCGTGTCGTTCCGTGACTAGAATTGAACTTGTTTCGTGCCATTCATTTTGGAAGACATCTCCCTTCGATCAGAATTGCGAATTCCGTGATCAATTTCTAACCCATAGCCAAACATCCGACAACTCGTTTCAAGCATTAGCCATACTGACCCTGTTTTGAGACCTTTGAGTCGTGGGCATGGCTTGAAGTGGATGTGTTAGTCGATGCAACTACTACCACCTGTGCAATATTACGAACTTACGTACAAAAAGATCGGATTGGTTGGATCACCTACCTGTAGTAACACTCTACCATGCCATTTCAACAATGAATTAGGCCCCTGTGCTCCCTTTCATCATCACTGCTGTCCAAGCTGTTCCATGATGCCTGATTTCCTTATGCATGTCTTCAATTTGATAATCGTTTTTTCACAGTTTTGTAAATAAGCCTTGTAAAGCTTTCCAACATCATTCTGGAGTGAATTTTCTATCATTTTGACAGCATTTTCATTGAAATTGTAATGAGTCTAGACACATTATGTTTATAATTGATTTGAACTGATTGTTCATATATTTTTCATCAAAAAATGTGTCTTGGCGTGTTTTGTCCTCGAAATGTCGTGCTCAAAATTGGAAGACTATTATTATCTTTGTTTAGAGGTTGAAAGATTTATTAACATTGTATAGATGTTGTCTACATAGCTTTATTTCAAATGGTAAATGAAGCAGATTCACTACTTTCCAATGTAAAAAGCCACGAGTGTGAGATTCTGATAAAATCTCTCCACAAATTTGTCTCACAATTTGGCCAATAGTGTATGCACTCTTATCTTCAGATTCGTTTTTACAGTATTTTTTTACGTTTCAAATGTTTATACACCCTTACTCTTAAGAAACCTAAGGATTTCTGTCGATTCCATGTGACTCGTTTGCAGAAAAAGCCAGACACATCTTAAACAAAGTACACTTGTGGCTTGACAATTCTTTTTTTTTTTTGGATTGTTTGTGCTAGGGTCGGAGGGTTGAGACTCGCCCGGCCAGTGAAGCCAGCCATCACATCGTCCAAATCATTTCCGATAGGCAATATCAAGTCCGGTATCAGAATGGTTCTCCGTCTGTGGGTGTGGATTAACGTCTAAAAGTTTCCTTGAGAAAGGTCGGGGAGGAGAATCGAACCTGGGACCTCTCTCACTATAGGAAACTGCGCTAACCACGACACCACGTCTCCTCCGTGTAAATTCAATCTGATTTTTTTAAGCCTCGTTTTATTTGGGGGAAAAATATCATTTCTATCAATTTGTTCACAACGCCATCAAATGGTTAAAACAGTAGAAGATAACAAACAAATCAGTTGATTTTGAAAGCTTGGATCTCCACGGTGTGATGAAAGTGTGAATATCCAAAAAATAGTAAAAGGCACAAACTCTGCTGAATAACAATGCAATGCAAATCATTTTTAAGACATTTTTCTCACAGTTGTGCAAGGTAAAAATAATTCATTATCTTCATCAAGGATTTTCTAATCATAGCATCACAATCCGGAGATCTTTTTGATTTACAGAATGTCCCATGGAATGCAAGTGTTCAGGAACTATTGTTGGATAGCTTTAAGCATTATTTTTGTGCCTCCCAAAACACATTTTTGGAAACTTCTGCACTTTTGATTAGATGTTCTCTAAACCTGTAAAACTAGGTTGTATTGTGATGCTTCAATGATGGCCAATCTTACCTACGCAAATATAATAATAATAATCTTTATTGTGTGTTCCATCACACATTGAATATTTACAGTCATTAAAGTCACGTATTTTTCGCAAATTACATACAATTGAATGTACAAAGGGGCCCATTATGGGTTCAAGTTGCGCCGTTAGAGGCGCTTATCCACTAGACTCAAGTTTGGGAATGTGGGGGAAGACCTGGGATCGAACCCATGAACCCGAGCGTGGCTCGGTCGCGCGTTAAGCAACTGCGCTATACCATCTTCCCTCCCTCCAAAATATGTTTGCGCCTTTTTCAATTTTTTGGGGATTCACAATTTTAGCTCACCCTGTGTATGGAAGCTTTCAGAATCATCTTATTTTTTTGTCTTCCAATATTTTAACAATTTGATGGTGTTGTGAACAAGTTGACAAGAAGAATTCTTTTCCTGATACAATGGGCTTTAAAAAGTTATGCTGAATTATCAGGCCACAAGTGTATGTTGTTCATAACTGTGGATCTTGAATTGATCTTAAAAATAATTTACATTGCATTGTTCTCTGCCATGGTTTGTGCCTTTTAATCATTTTGGGAGATTAACAATTTGAGCGTACCCTGTAGATGCAAGCTTTCGGAAACATCTTATTTTTTGTTACCTTCTATTATACTCATAATTTGATTCTGTGATGAATAAATTGGCAGAAAACATTCTTTGTTCCTCGATAAAATGGGACTTTCAGAGCCACGTTGAACTGTCAAGCAACATGAGTGCGTCGTTCAAGAAGTGGTTGGCTTCTCTGCAAAGAGTTAAGAATAAATAGTTATGTCCTTGTAAAGAAATTTTTTATATCGCACCAAAATATCTGATCCTATTGGACTTGATATGTACAGGGATAGGCAAAATTAGTGAAACATGAAAATCGTTAAATAGCTCTTGAGCAACAAGTTATACAGCAAAGTCTTAATCAAAGTATGTACTCCTCACATAATGTGGTACATCATATTTGAACTTTATTCAACATTACCGCCTTTGACCCGAGCCACAGCCCTAACCGCTTGATGGCGTTGGCATAACTTGCACTTCTGAGATATCTTCTGAGATATCATCACATGCTTGCCTCTCCTGCAGACATCAAATGGTCCTTATTGGCTCTAGAGATGGCATTGACTTTCCTCTCAACCATCTCCTACATTGAAAAGTCCAAAGGGTTACAGTCTCGTGAAGAGGGAGGCCAATAGTCCTTATACCAAAAATAATCGAAATTGGTTTGCACCAAACCTGAACAATCTTGGCAGTGTGGGCGGGAGCTCCATCTTGCTGGAAACAAATGGACAAGCCAGCAAACTCGTCCTGGATCCAAGGAAGCACTTATGTTTGTAAAAAGTCTAGATAAATTGTCTTGTTGACTGTGAAATGATGGTCATTTCATTGCTAATTAGCACTTGAATCTTGATCGATTGCGTTTGTGCGTT
>CM021323.1:5178264-5232958 GCA_010645155.1 Tigriopus japonicus
TAGAGAGAGAAATAAAACACTTACGCAATGTTTCAGGGTTCGTTTGAGGATATGGATAGAGTTAGCGTCAGCTGACTCTGCTCAACGGTAGTTTATTTTCACAAAACCTTGAGTAGTGATATGTCAGTACAATAAGCTACCTTTTTGTTCGACGAGGATTTTGACATGCAGCACGTGTTGAATTAGCACGGAAGAAGGTGGAAATTGAAGCTGAGAAACATATGGTGTCTCAACTCCAAAAGCTAAGAGAAGAGAAGAGAAGAGCTCTATATGAGCGTGAAGATCAAGAGCGTCGGGCTCGACGAGCTGCCGAAGAGGAAGCTGAGAAATTTCAAGCTTTGGAAGAAGAAATTCGTCTTTCGGCAGAGCTTAGAAAAACTTCGAGATTCTCGGAAGAATTGGATAAAATTGAAAAGGTTGAGACAAAGACAGAGGTGGTTAAAAACGATTTTTGCCCAGCGCTCACTCATCAAATGCTGACCAATTCTCCTGGACGGGAATTCCAGGAAGAACATTTGGGTATTAATTGTCAAATCAGCCTATTGGCGGAAATAGCGCAGAGATCACATTTGCCAAGGTCCGAGCCTCGAATTTACGATGGTCAAGATCCCGTGTCCTTCAAATCCTTTGTCCAATCGTTTGATCATCTGATTGCTAATAAGACGAGCTCAAACTCCGAAAGGCTTCACTATTTGGAAAAATATACGAGTGGGAATGCGAGGGAACTTGTTCGAAGTGTTGCTTCAACCTGAATCCAGATGAAGGATATCATGAAGCCCGGAGATTGCTCGATCAGAGATATGGGAGTGAAATACTCATATGCAATGGATACATTGAAAAATTGAGGAAGTGGCCGTCAATCAAGATCGAAGATCGGAAAGGCCTCGAGGAATTAAGCATCTTCTTATTGTCTTGTCGGAATTTTATGAAAGAGGCGAAAGGGTTGAATCAACTGGACGGACCTATTCAGATTCAAGAAATCATCATGAAACTGCCCTACCAGATTCGAGTAGCTTGGAGGAAGCATGCGTTTTCCATTTTAGAAAGGGGAAGTTCCGTCTCGTTCTCTGACCTGACTTCGTTTGTTAGTCAACAGTCTAAGTTGATTTCACTTCCCATTTTCGGTCATCTGACAGACGGACCGGCGGACATGGGAGGAAAAGCCAACATGGAGCATTCTAGAAGAGCTGTTTCCTTTGCCACTGGGGCATCTATTGATCCATCTGAGGATGAAAAGGTATGCCTGGCGTGCAAGAAGTCGAACCATGCGTTGGAGAATTGTTTCTTTTTTGCCAAAAGATCGTTGGACGAGAAGTTGGGCTTCCTACAAGAAAGAAGATTATGCTACGGCTGTCTAAATCCAGGTCATTTATCCAGGCAATGCCCCCGAAGAATCACCTGCCAAAAGTGTAACAAGAAACACCCAACTTGTCTGCATAATGATAATCGCTCTGTCTCTGAAGAACATACCGTGGTTGATCAAGAAAATAAAACTCCCGAGGTTAATTCAACTTCCTTCTGCTGTGTGGAGAAGGCCAGGGAGAGTCGCAAGGTAAGGGCTGGTAAAACAAAATCGATCGCCCTTGCCATCATCCCAGTCAAGATACGAGTCCAAGGTACTTCCAAAGAAGTCGTAACTTACGCTGGTTTGGATAATTTTTCCACCGATTGTTTTGTAACCAATGCAATCGTTGATGAATTGGGCATCTCCGGTCCAAAGAGGAAAATCAGTTTAACCACAATGGAATGCAAGGGAAATCTGTCGACACGCGAGCTGTAAGTGGATTGGAAATTGTGGATTTGAGTGGGAATGAAAGGGTGGTTTTACCTGTTTTGTTCACTAAAGATGAGCTTCCCATATCAAAGGAAGACGTCCTGACTCGAGAGGATTATGATCGTTTTGCATATCTTGCAGACATTCCATTTGAGTTTGTGGATGCATCGGTTGGATTACTCTTGGGAGCCAATGCTCCCGATGCGTTAAAGCCTCTCGAAATCATAAGTGGGCCAAGACAAGGACCTTATGCAACCCGTCACAAGCTCGGATGGGCGTTGAATGGTCCCATAGAGGAACGGAAGCATCCTGGATTTGTCAAGGTTAATCGGACGGAGATTGATTCCATGGGCATTCACACAGAGTTGCAGAAAATGTATAACCAAGATTTCTTGGATACTGGAGAGGATGATTTGGCCCCCTCTGTGGATGACAAAAGGTGGTCAAAGCTAGTGGAAGATTCAATTCATAGAGACGCTAGCGGCCACTATTGCATTGGTCTACCGTTCAGACATGAACGCACTTCTGTCCCTGATAACCGCTTTCAAGCATTGACACGATTGCAAGGGGTTGGAAAGAGATTGAAACGTGATCTTCAATACCGAGGGGATTATGTTGCTTTCATGTCGATGATGATTGACAGAGAATTTGCTGAGAAGGTTCCTTTTGAAGAGTTGGACAACCATCCAAAGTGGTATATTGTACATCATGCGGTGTATCACAAGCAGAAGCAAACGATTCGAGTCGTTTTCTATTGCTCTCTCAAGTGTGGTGGTGTTTCTCTAAACGATATGCTCATATCTGGTCCCGATTTGAGTAATAATCTTCTTGGCGTCTTGTTGCGATTTCGTCAAGGAATGGTGGCGATAATGGGTGACATAGAAAAAATGTTTTACCAAGTCCGAGTGCTCGCGAAACATCAAGATTTTCTGCGTTTCTTGTGGTATCCAGATGGAAACTTTATGGAGGAACCTGTTGAGGACCGTCTCAGGGTTCACGTTTTTGGAGCTATTTCATCACCCAGTTGTGCAAATTACGCTCTTAGAAAGTCAGCGAGTGATTGTGAGAATCAGGTGGACCCTAACGCAGTTAAGGTTGTCCAACGCGATTTTTACGTCGACGACCTGCTCACATCGGTGGACACTAGTGTGCAGGCCCACAAACTGATGCAAGATGTTCGCCAGATTTGTTCGAATGGACAGTTCAATTTGACTCAAATCATTCCTACAGATCGATCACTTATGGCTGATATGCCTGTGGAAATTCTTAACCGGGAGGTCCAGGATTTGGATTTGGAGCATGATGAGCTACCAACTGATCGGGCGCTTGGAGTAACTTGGAATGTACAAAACGATGTATTGGGTTTCAAAATCAACGCAAAATTAAATCCAAAAACAAGACGTGGAATTTTGTCCACTATACATTCTATATACGATCCGTTGGGTATGGTTGGTCTTGTTACTCTACCTGCAAAATATTTGCTTCAAGAGCTTTGTCGCCAGGGCGTTGATTGGGATCAATCTATCCCCAATCACATGGAGGAATTATGGGATCGTTGGATTAACGATTTACCGCTTTTGAACGACTACGTGGTTCCAAGATGGTTGGGATCATCTTGTGGTGACTTCAATGGCCGGATGCATGTATTTTGCGATGGAAGCGAGAATGGCTATGGCGCTGTTGTCTATCTGGTCAATGGCAGACCTGGTGGTGGATTTCAAAGTTCGTTTGTGATGGCAAAGTCAAGATTGGCTCCTTTGAAAAAGGTTTCCATTCCTCGGTTGGAGCTTACTGGAGCCAAGTTGGCTGTAACATTGTGGACAACGATCAAGAAAGAGATTCCCTTATTCTCGGGGGAGGTGATCTTTTGGACAGATAGTGAAACTGTTTTGAGGTACATTCGATGTGAAACAAAACGATTCCAAAGGTTTGTTTCTAACCGAGTGACGTACATTCAGGAAAGAACCCGCATTGAACAATGGAAACATGTTCCCGGCAAGTTAAATCCAGCCGATATTGCTAGCCGTGGAGCGACTATTCACGAATTCATGAACACGAAGTCGTGGAGGGAGGGGCCTGAATTTTTATGTCATAATGAGACAATGTGGCCAAAGTCTCCAAATATTTCTGTTGTCGAAGATCAAGATCCGGAAATTAAGAAGAAATCGATTGTTTGTGTTCAAATGCAAGCGGAACCAGACGTGGTTTTGAAATTTCTACAAGGAATTTCCGATTGGCATTGTTTGCTGCGAACGATTGTTGTATTTCTCAAGTTCAAAGCGAAATTACGAGGGAAAATTGAACCATCGCAGTTATTAATGGATCATCTGGACGAAGCGGAGAAAGTGTTGGTTCGGTTTCAACAATCAAAATACTTCGCAGACGAAATAAAGCTGATTCGTAGGTCAAATCCACTAACGAAGAAATCGAAATTGTTGATGTGGAACCCGTTTGAAGATTCAGATGGAATTCTTCGAGTTGGAGGAAGGCTCACTATTTAATACTCACGAATTAAGCTACAATCAACGTCACCCGATCATTTTGGCCAAGGATCATGTGACGACTTTATTGGTAAGAGGAATTCACAATGTGGTTGGACATCTGGGAAAATCTTCCGTGATAAACCAATTGCGTCAAAAGTATCGTATAATTGGAGAGTCAGATGTGGTGAAAGGTGTTTTGAAAGATTGCATTGAGTGCCGGAAGTATCAGGGAAAACCACAAGAGCAAAATATGGCCGATCTGCCAATGGACCGTTTGATGGCGAACTGTCCTCCGTTTACCAATGTGGGCGTTGACATGTTCGGACCATTCAAGACAACCAGGGGGAGATCAATGCAGGATCGTTTCGGTCTGATTTTCACTTGCTTAGCAAGTAGAGCAGCTCATCTGGAGCTGGTCAAGAACGTCTCAAGAGGTGGACTTTTCACGGCACGGCAAAACGGGCCGGAGGTGACCCAAATCAAGTGAAAGGCCAAGGTCGAATGCCAATTCAGCCGAAAATTTAGACCAGCCTCTTTTGTCTTCTGGCTAATTTGGCTGGGCGAACTGCCAAAGATGAGGCCTCTTCTAGATTAAGGGTTGCTTGATGCAACTGTTGCAATGTTCAAAATTAATTTAAGATGTTCATTGATTGGCCCTTAAAGCAATCATTGGTTTGAATGGTATGCAAATGTGACTTAACTTATGGTTTTGCCACACTTTAAGTCAGCTGGTCTGTCCTAATTGGTTGGTTCAAATATAATTAATCTGAAGAAGACAACGTGCCAAAGGGTCCCTGAAGAGAGCAGATGAAAATCAAAAATGGTGACCAAAACAATCAGAATATTGTTAAGAACTTATTATGCAACATATTGGACAAAACCTGTCAATGTAAAGTGTAATAATGAGCTTTAGCCTTTTGCGAGGGTTCAAATAGTTTATCTGAAAATAGGATCCAGAATGGCATACGGGGTTTTCTTAGTTCTGCCTAGAAGATTGCATAATCCAGCCTTTCTTCAAACTTTCAAGACACAACAATTGAGGCATGTCAAGTAGAAAATCTGCTTGCTTTTGCCATTAATTGCAATGAAGACCTTTCAAATAAAATCATTCAGACCGCAAGTGTCTTTCACTAGTCTTAAAACACTTCAAAATTGATTTAGTGAGCAGTTTTTCTGAGTTGCTGTAGACACCGTGAAGAAGGAAAACAAGCTCAGTCGAGCTATTCTTTTAAGTCGTGCAACAAAGTTCATGTGGCTCATAATAAAAAAAAGAGTGTTTTAGTGACTATTTTCCAATGCATCATCATTCCCTAATCAGTGTGTTTTGTTTAATGTCTTGTAGTGTCTTAGAAAGCTCTCTAGGTGCTTAATGTTCTTGTGAATATCTGAAGTGCGAGGCCTCTCAGAAAGCTACCTATATGAGGGTAAGACGATTAAAACTTTTTTTAAGATTATGACAAAGTTACTTAAAGTGTAAATGTTACAAAAGTGTAGCCTGTCCAAAGTAATCCATTTTAGACAAAGGTGTGCTAATTGAGCTTTTGTCCCTAATTTGCATTGAAATTTCGATTTTGGTTATGCTTAACAACGCCACGTAAATTCATCTTGAAAATGGATTAGGAACCACATTTCCCCCGGAAATTCTCCCCCAGACTAAAACGGGGAGTTTCATCGCATTCGTTCAATAAACAACTTGAAAACGTAACGGCGTTTTTTGAGCTTATCTGTTAACCGACTTGAACAACTTACAAAGATCTTGCTCATCCATGCCTTATCCTGAACTTAATTAAGACATGGCAAACTTTATTGCTTACTAGAAATCGAGTTTTTTATGGGTTGTCACCTTGGCATAAATTCATGTTCTAGAATTGATGGTTTCATCTTGGAATCTCTTTTATTGTACGATCGTGTCATTGATTTCAGGACAATCTAAGTACGGGTAAGATATTCTTAAGTTGTTCAAGTAGTGTAAAGTAGTGAATTTGCGTGTGGATTAAGGTCTATATGCCATAAAGTAGACTTGCATCTTACAATGAGAATTGATATTGATGCAAACAAGTTGAAAGTCTAGATTTCATTCCTATAGAGGCATTATAAGTTTAGTGTTTTGCTTGAATAATGCATTTTGTTATTCAAATATTCCAAAAGTGTATCCCAAACCGTTATCTGAAAATATTTATTTAAAACTTAAGCATACTATGAGTTAGCATAAATACTGTAATGCATATAATTCATCATGTAAAATGTTTTTGTGGTCAAGGATGCTTAAATATCCAGGTTTTGACTATTTTCCAAGGAGACACAAGGACTTTTAATTTGGCATAGCCTTCTTTGTTTCTCTTCAGAACTTCATGATTTTGACACGAACGAGTTGAAACTGATCCCGGAGAAAAGAGCGTCCACTATTCCAACATTGAGGGAAGTATCCGGAACCAAGAAGAAGAATGCACCAAACAACCAACAAGGAGGAAAAAAGAACTTCACGAAACCCACTATTGTAACCAGAGGACGTGTTCTGTCCACACGACTTGATACTTTTGGCGATGAAGATGAAACAGAAATTATGGCGAGTCCCGATGATCCCCCCGAGGTGTGAGAGATACCGCCAACGTGTTTTCGACATCACCGTATACCCCATCATATTACCGTATCGCCTACTAATAATATCATCAACACATTTTTTGCACGTCAACTACAGATTGCTTTTCTGCAGGGATGGTACCTCTCGACGGCACAGTGCTGGCATGGGAATACACACCGGGTTGCCTGGAACTTTGAATCATGGAACAGGACTTTGAATTGGAATATTTGGCGGAAACGTCACAAATGGACGACCTAGGCTACGTCAACGATCTGGTGAAGGGTGAGCAATGGTTGCTTTCGGTCAATGTGAGATCCGTCGTCGCAAAGGAGTTCAAACTAAAAGAAGTTTTGAGTACCCATAAACCTGCAATTGTTGCTTTGCAAGAAGTATGGCAAGCCAATAATGTCCACCTAAGTTTTGACCAATACAACTTCGAGTATGAAACTCGCACAAAAAGAAGGGGAGGGGGCGTCGGATTGTTAATTGATAGCTCCATTACCTATACAAAACGCAGAGATTTGAGCATGATTTCCGACGACCTAGAGGTAATTGGGGTTGACACAAAACATTACACCATTTTATCAATCTATATTCTGCCTAACGCGAACATTGGCAAATCAATAATGGATTTAGAGTATCTTTGCTCGCTTTGCACCCAAAACTCTCTTTTCATCTGTGGTGACTTTAACGTTGACTTTTCGAAACACACATCCAAGACAACAAGTTTCAACGATTTCTTTCTATCTTTACAACTTGTCCCACTTATCAACAAACCCACAAGAAGTACCAACACCTCAAGCACACAGATAGACAATATTGTTACAAACTGCAAAATAAAAATGAAGAGCGGAATTCTTCTTTGTGATGTTAGCGACCACCTTGGACCGTTTGTTTCGCTTTCAAAAACGAAAAGCAAAAAAGGCGAGAATCCATGCATTTATCAAAGAAATATCTCTCCTTGAAATGTGGAAAAATTGAGGAAAATGATGCAGAATATACACTGGAAAATCACTAATTCGGATCCAGCAACTTTATTTTCAGATTTTTTCTTGCAACTAACAAAAGCATTAAAATATTCATGTCCTGTAAAAATAGTTCACCTTTCAAACCTAAGCAAAATCCCTGGATGACTCAAGAATTGTTAACCATTAGGAAACAAAAACAAGGTTTGTTCGCAAAATACCAGAAAAATCCAAGTGCCGATAATCGTAAAAAGTTTAAAACGTTCTCTAATACTTACTACGGAAAGATAAAAGACGCAAAAACAAAATATTGGAATCATTATTTCCAATGTAATTCTGGCAATCCACGGCAAATATGGAAAGGAGCGAAAACTCTACTAGGATATGATGTAAAACAGACTGTAACTCCTACACAACTGAAAATAAGCAATAAAACTGTTGTAGACAAGCAAGAGATTGCAACATTCTTCAATAACTACTTTAGCACGATTGGAAATAATATTGGTGACGAACCAACTTTTGGAAATAATGAAGAAGAGAACTATTTAAATTATATTCCAGCCTCTTGCCATGGACGACAATATTATTTTAAGTCAGTTACTCGTTTAGAGGTGCTCAAGATCATACAGAAACTTCCGCATAAAACTAGTCATGGAATAGACGAAATCTCTAACGTTGTCCTAAAAGGCATAAAAAATGAAATCGCCGGACCGCTCACACAATTGATTAATATTTCCTTGATAACCGGATACATACCACCCGAATGGAAAACGGCCAGAGTGCTACCCCTCTTCAAAGGAGGGGAAAAAGATAACCTCACAAATTATAGACCTATAAGTCTGTTGCCCTCATTGTCAAAGGTCTTGGAAAGGGTTGTATATGAATAACTGTTTGCCTCATTTTCTGAAAAACACCTGTCGAACATTCAATTTGGGTTTAGACCAAAGCATTCAACAAAGCATGCCATACACAATTTTTTACAAAATATATCAGATTTTAGTGAAGAAAAGTATCCAATCGGTGTTTTTCTGGACCTAAAAAAAGCTTTCGACACAGTAAACTACGAAATACTCTTAGCCAAAATGAGAAGATATGAATTTAGCCAAAATCTTAGACGATGGATCGGCAACTACTTAACCGAGCGACGGCAACTTAGAGATGGAAAATTACGTGTCTGACTTCACCAATTTAACTTGTGGAGTCCCACAGGGCAGCATTCTAGGTCCTTTGCTATTTTTGATATATGTAAATGATTTCCCAAGAGCGACAGGATTTAGGACAACAATGTTTGCAGACGACACAACGTTGCAACACTTCGGAAGTGACTTAAAGGAAATCGAGCAAGAAACAAATCAGTTTCTTGTCAAAATTCATGCATGGCTTTCATGTAACAAGCTTACATTAAATGTTGAAAAAACGAAATTCATTATATTCACTCCTCGCAACATAGTGTCCGATTTTAACTTAACTATAAATGACAACCCAATCCAACGTGTTGGATCTACATGTAGCGAAACGACAGTAAAGTGTCTTGGCTAACACATTGAAGATCATCTTCATTGGAAAAAACATGTTCAACAGTTGAGTTGTACCGTTCGAAAAACGTTATTCACGTTCTTCTTAGCCAGGAACTTGTTGTCCACTAAGCTTAAGCAACTTTTATACACATCATTGATTAAGAGCAAACTAGAATACGGCATTGAGTTTTTCGGCACAAACTCGACGATCAAAGAACTGGCTACCCTTCAAAAAAAGGCGATGAGATGGATTGTGGGAGCCAAAGCGAGAGCCCACACTTGTAATATTTTTAACAACTTGAATATGCTCAAAATCCCTGAATTAATCAAGGTTAACCAGATGAAACACATGTATAGCTTCATTTTGAAAGGAACGCCTTCAATCATAAATAATTTCAAATACAAAGAAAAGAGGGGAGGTACTATAGTCTTTGAGCTACCACGTGTACGCCTGCATTGGCATCAAAAGCTGCCACATTTTTCCTTTCCACGAACATGGAACAAAGCGCAACCAGAGATTGAGCTTAAACATATTTTACCGAACTCGTTGAAGCGATGGACCTCTCAGCTGACCAAAGCAATTACTTGCGCATATTCCACCAGCTGCGACGGAAAAAACTGTTACGTTTGCAGAACAAATTAGATTTTTATTGCTATCCAGTCAACAAATCTGATCAATGCAAGCTCAGTGGACAACTTCCCGGTGTGGAACCCCATGCCAGTCTGAAGTCATTCTGAGCCCATGTGCCAACCAACATTAGGGTTCCCTCTGAAAACAAGCCACTCGGCTTATGAGGGCACCGTGGGGGGTTCAAACTTTTTATCATATTACTAATAACCTTACAATATATGAGTCCCTGAAGAATGAATAAATCAATCAATCAAACAATCAATTGTTATAGAATTTCATGAAAGACTAATCTAACCTGGATAAAACAACACTCAACAGGAAAATATCTCTTGATATCAAGATACATAGTGAAAGACTAGCCAGTTTTACTTTATTTGTTTAAAATGCAATAATATATTAGAAAGATGTATTTTAGAGACCAAATTAAAGATATGAGAACTGTTTCATAATGTTAAAGTTGATTCTGATTCATATTGTCTCATATCAATTGATCTAATGTCAGTTTATTTCTAGTTTAGCTTAGTTTTTTGTAAGTTTCAATGGCAGTCAAATTTGTCTCATAATTTTTATGTATTCATGTGCTTTCTATTCTTATTTTTTGTTTATGAGTTAGTTCAATGATCAGCATAAGTTTGAATGATGCAAATGAACCTTATTCATTGAAAAGGTGTGTTCTAGGCTGAGTAAGAGTTAAGATAGTAGAATGTTCTAAGGGTGTATTATCTGTTCATTGAAACCATGAAGAGGTATTACAAGTTTAGTGTTTTGCTTGAATAATGCATTTTGTTTTTCAAATATTCCAAAAGTGTATCCCAAACCATTGTAAGTCAATGTATAATCATCAATTCTTTAAAAACTGAGACTTTCTACTTTCAAAAGCACGTTCTCGCCTTTTGTGCTCCTCCACTTGATCTTGGTCATCCCTGATTTGCCGTGCGCCGTCCAGGGAAATTCTAGATGCCCATGATCTTACTTATAAGTTATAAAACTACCACTTCGTGTACGAGGTTGCTTGAGTGAAAAGGACAACATTGCGCACAAAATTCTTGCTTTCCATTAATTCCAAGTTTCCTTGAGTATGAAAACTTAACTTCTTGAATGATTTTGCATGTGGAAATGAGAAACACAATGCCAAGAGGGTTGCTATTATTAGCTAAGTGTTAAGGTAAAGCATGATGAATGCTTTGTAATGCACAGACTTGTATAAATATGTCATCCAAAATTACAAAGAAGGATTTGTCTCAATATTAGAGTATTGAAAATCAAACACACACGTGCATTGTAACATGTTGAAGCAGGTATATGAATAAACTAGTGTCAATGTAAATTTAATCATCCAAGATTACACTTTGAAAAAGGAAGGAAAACTGAACTGAATCAAATACTTGCACAGCTACATATTTATTTTCATACTCTATCATGAAGCAAACTTGTGTGTAACAGTTATGAAATCGTAATAATCTTGTCCATTTCAATTGAGCTTCAAAATTTCAAACCACTTACTTCCCACCAAAAGTTGGATTTGGAGCATATGTGGAGGGCCCTTTTTGTTCCTTTTTCATGCACTCTTATGAAAAAAATCAAGCCTCCAATGCCTATTTGTTCTTTCTTCTTTCTGTTCTGTTTTATTTTTCTTCACATGTCTATGAATTGCGATTCTATAAATACATTATACCAAGGAAAACGTAAGACATGGGAGCCTCTCCTCAAGCGATCAATTTTTTTCATAAACTGAATCCCATTCAAGTATCTGGTTTTGTTTTCATAAAATTGATAAGACAGCACTTCAGGATGTCGTTGGCTGAATCATTCATTCATCTACTTGCTAGAAACAACGTTTTAGAATTTGTAACATTCGCAGTACTTATGCACAGAAGCAAGAGACAAATTGACCCTACAATAGCCCAAAAGAATGACTGTAGGTATATTTGTTTGGTTGGAAGAGCGCCCATTGCACTAGGTTTCAAGTTACTCTCATTGCCATATATTTCAGTTGATCAAGTTGAAATTAAAGCATGTGAACTTTGAATGACGACTTGGACAACTGGTTTGAATAGACTGTTGAAATTGGCTCAGAGTTCAAAAAGCTGCTTTTGGCAATGGCAAAGCATCCAGGTCTTCTGAGATCCTTGCAATAGTACATGCTTCCATAGCTTTGCCACGCCCTCCTTGTTGGTAATCTTGATCTCTTGGTTCATCTCCTGCTCACTCTCATCAGGTTCATCCTCATGAAAACATTCAGTGTTGTCATAAATATTCAATCAAAAATCCTTTGATTCAAGTCATTTTAATTTGGTGACCATTTATGTAATGACAAATCCGCCCCCAAGGAAATAATCCCTTAAATTTAGATCCAACTGTATGCTTAGTTACCCTCGGCACTTCAAAATACACCATTTCATGATCCTTGATTTTGCATTACCTTTACAATCATTTAAGTTCACTCTATTCTTGCCTGATATTTATATGTAGTATGAGTATTTTTTCTTAAATTTAGAACTAGAAGTCAATGATTTACGACAAAACATTGATATTCTTTTGAACATAGATTAGATGACATTTAAGTGCATTAAAAGCGGCCCAAAATGTCTAACTAAGTATACTTAAATTAGCATCTATGATGCAAGGCGTCTCCCTATTCTACCTTGTGCCGAAAATTTCGAAGACTTTGTGTTGGCTCTTGAAAATGTTGCATACCGTAGCTGAATACCATCCTGTCTATAATAGAATAGTCTATGGTTTCGCACAAAATTTACAAGTGTCCGATGTTTCGTAACATAGGCCCCAGTTCTAAGAGCTCGACAAGTCCGTCTTAAAAGCCACTAGTATATAAACTTTTCAGAGTAATGCAGCTTGTAAGCAAAAATGTAATTGATAACCTTTACTCACCCATTTAGTGATATCCAAGTCATTATATTGGGCAAGAGATTCACGCAAAAATTGCAAATGAAGAACCGCGTTGTCGGGGGAATCTTCGAACTGTCTTTTGACAGACTTTTAATCTGCACGCAATGTTCAACAGCTTTTAGTCACGCAACCTTTTCAAGACACAGAGGTTGCTGTGCGCAACATTTCTGCCACCGAGGGACAAAAAAAGGTGAAGATTCAGTCGTGACCCCTTTCCAACTTCTCTGTTTGTTGTGATTTGTTTGGTGACTTCCCGAAAACCGAAAACGTGGTGGAACGTTTGTGTTGAACCGTGGAATCCATTGAATTGGTCCGTCAAATCATCGTGGTTCGGTAGAGAGCCTTGGACAACCAAACAAGCATGTACTTAGGTCAGCCCCAACAAGATCAGCCCCAAGAGGTTCAGCCTCCACAGCAACCCGCACACCAAGCCCAAAATGCTCCTCCTCTAATTCCTCCTGAATTGGTAAGGGCAAGTGTGTCAGCTATGGGGCAGCACACTGTAAACACTAATTGCCACAAGAATGATCACGTCGGAACGGCAAGATAGGTTGCGTGACAAAAATGATGTTGTTTTGGCGGTGAAACCTACTGGGTGAAACAGAAATAAGATAAGTAAATAAGGACTATGAAACCAAAAGTGAGGTGAAAAAATCTATTCAGGCTTTAGAACGATTTTTTACCCCTATAATTTCATTCAAATGAATTGATAAACAGAATTTTAATGATTCAAAATGCATAAGAATTCCCGCTGAATTTGGCTGCACTTAATAATTTGTTATTGGATTTTTAAATGGAGGCAAACACTATACTTCCGGCATACCATTGTTACTTCCTCGACATGTTAATAATACTTAAATGAAAATCATTTCTTTTTCACACATCTCACTCATGCACTGGATGTCCCAAGTCTTCATCTACCTTATTACCAATTTAGGTGATCAATGATCACTGATCATGCTCTGGCTATTTTTATGTTAAATTGATGACTACACAGTGGAACAGATTTGGAAAGTTCCAGAAACAATTTTTTGAAGTTTCAAATTTGCCAAAAAGTATTCCAGCTGGAATTGGACAAATAAAGTTTTTTCTGCTTAATTTGTTTCTTCATGGGCCAAAGTAATTTTTCATATAACTTCTGTCTGCATTTTCTGTCCTAAGATTCTAGATTTTTGTTTACGTTCTTTCACTATGAAAAAAATGGCAATCCTTTTTAGGGTCAAATTTGAACTTAAAAAAAGTATTTTTGGTTCAGATATTCTAACCTTTCCCCTTTTGTCAATATCTGTGACTCTCCCCGTTTTTCCCTGATTTAACGACGTGCTCACGGAACAAGATTATTTTTGCCACGCAACCTATCTTGCCGTTCCGACGTGATCATTCTTGTGGCAATTAGTGTTTACAGGCAGCACACGGGTTACGGACCCTTAGGTGCTTCGCTGGTTTTAGACCTCCATTACATAGGGAAAAGTTCACTGAGAAAAGTACACTTTTGACATGAAGTTCATCAAGTTTTGAATAAGCTAACTTTGAGAAATGTTTCAGCCACGTTCCTGCCATTTTTCAATTTTTAATTTTATCGAGTGCTGTTAAAAGCAAAATAAGAATTCCTCGTTTTGAACATACGCATGCAACTTTTTCTACGTGCTCTAATTTTATTGTATTTATGTATGAAAAGTTTGCACCATCATAATTCTATGAACGCATTTAGTTCACTTAATAGAGAGAAAAAGAATAGATTATTTTGCATGAAATAGTTCTAAGTATAGAAGCTCATAGGAAAGAAGCGTCAACTTGAACCTAATAACTAGTAAGTAATAACAAACGGCAGTAACCTGAACCTTAAAAAAAAGCCCAACAAACCAAGAAGTACAAAAAAGAGAAGTGGAGCCAATGCCCTGTAAGCCTTTGACCCAAAAAATATCAAAGCCATAGCATGAGCATTGCTTATTGCGCAATACGATAACTAAATTTATTTTTATTGGCTTGATTTACTTAAACTGATCGCATGATCAGATTTCGTTTTAACTTGAACTTTCTAGGTTGATGTTTTAATACCGCTACAAGGAATGGGATTCCCTGTAATGAGAGTTAATTTATTTAAATTTAATAATAATATGTTTATTGCGACTCAAGGTCATGTCAGGTTGTTTAAAATACTGTAAAAATATATATATATGTGTGTTCTCACATAAATGGTGCAGTGACATGTCAAATGTTAAAAAACGTTACAATAGACAAATTATATTGTGGTATCACAAGTGAGTTGACTAGAATGGTTTCAGTGCACATGAAAGAAATGAAGAGGAGATTGACAGACAGTACAAATAAAGTTGGGTAGAAGGAGATGATGAAAATCTTGGTTATTGCAGTAGATAGGGTGGGTCAGATTGAACAGATCCTTCGTCAGTTCCCGTCTTTGGTGGAGTTGGGCAGGAATCCGGACGAAGGTGCGTGACCGCCAATATTCCGAAGGGATGTCGGGCCAAGGACAATAGGGTGTTGTCAAGTCCTTGACCGGGAAGGACAGCAAATGTCCGGACATCACCTCCGGAAAGGTCAGGTTCCTAACACTGTTGGACACTAACCTTGCCAGCCCGATGGTGAAGGGCTCGGTTTCGCATATGAAATGCGTCCATGCATTATTGGCATATTGGGGCACACAGAGGTATCGTTTGAGGAATTTGGTGAAGGTGGCATCGGCGGATTTGAGGGCGGATTGGGCGGAGTTGGGAAGCCAGAGGTGCAGGCCGTAGAGGAAGATGGGGGTGATGTAGGTCCGGAAGAGTTGAAGAACTATTGGCAGAGGAAGATTCTTGATAGGAAGTTTATTGCATATGTATCCGATCCTGGCCCTGGCCTTGGTTATTGCGATGTTGAGGTGTTTGGTGAAGGAGAGTTGGGTGGTGAAGGTGAAACCGACATAGTTAAAAAACTTGACGATTTCAATCGGACTATTGTTGATGTGGAAGGAGGTGGGAGGCAGACGACCTTTATGGAAAACCATGGCCTTTGTCTTGATGGTGTTGACTTGAAGGCCGTTCTCTTGGCAATAACCGTGGAGAGCATTGATGGCATTTTGCAATTCCACGGCTGAATCAGCCAAGAGAACCAGGTCGTCTGCATATTGTAGATATTGTATTCTATTGTTGTTGATGATGGGGCCTTGGTGAGAAAGGGCTTCGGGCAGGTCGGATACATAGAGGTTGAAAAGGATTGGCGATAGTGGATCCCCCTGCGGAAGGCCGATAGATGTGAAGTAGCAGGGGGATAGGTCCTCACCAGATCGAATGGAGCATCTGAGTCCCGCGTAGATGTCCGCAAGCAGGACACAGATGGAACGCGGAATTCCCCATAGTTGGAGTTTGGAGAATAACCGCGTTCGGTCCACCCTGTCGAATGCTTTGGAAAAATCCACAAAGCATCCATATACTCTCCTCTTAGTGCTGATGTTTGATTGCACAATTTCGTAGAGGAGAGTGGCTGCCGAGGTGGTTGAGCGGCTTCTCCGGAATCCGAATTGGAACTTGGGAAGGAGATTCCTTTCCTCGGCCAATCCGGAGAAGCGGGCAGCTAGCAGGGTGGACATCATCTTCAAGAAGGGGTTTTCCAAGGCAATGGTCCGATGGTTGTCTGGAATGTCTTTGGGCCCCTTCTTATGGATGAAGATGATTGCTGACTCCATCCAGTCTGGTGGGAAGATAGATGTTTGGAGGGCGTGGCTGAAGAGATCTTGAAGGAGTGGTTGGATTTGGGTCCGGAGAAGTGCAAGTTGGAAGGGAGAAACCCCTGATGTCGACGGGGCCTTGCTCTTCATCTTCTTGAAGGCCTCATCCATCTCGGAATCCGTGAAGGGCTGCAAAAGGGGATGATGTTCTTCCAAGCAGCCCTGGACCTCCTCCACCACTGTTTCGGATGACGATGAAAACAGTTCTTGGCAGTGGAGGAGGAATTTGCTCACCGGAATTTCCGAGTTGGCGGCGGGCTTTCTTGCACGTTTGTACAAGCCCGCCATCCTGGATGAAGCTGATGAGGAGAGCAGGTTCTCCACTTCCATTCTTTGGTGGACCGACTCGGCGCTCCGCAGAGACTTGTGGTATGCCATCCTTGAAATCGCATATTGCTCCCAAGTCTCTGGTGTTTGGCTCGTCTTGGCATTTCGCAATTTTTGGAGCATTTGACCCCTCAGTTCTCGATGGTATGAGTTGAACCAAGGGGTCTTGGGTCCTCTTCTCCTCGCCTGAACTGAAGAGGACACTTGGAATGCTTGCGAAATGCCTTGGGCCACTGCAGTTGGATTGTAGTCCTTCCGGGTGTCGATGGATAACTGCAGGGCCTCAAGTTGAGCCGCGCACTCCTTCACATTGACCACGCACCTCCCCTTTCGAGTCACGCCCAGATGATGGAAGTTTCTGGGCATTTTGAAGGTGACTGAAATGGGGAGGTGATCAGAAACGGCCAGTTGATGAACATAACTGGCCGGAGATGGAAGATTTTCTGAAATGAAGATGTGGTCAAGTACGGAGGCGCCCCGGGAGTAGGTGTGTGTTGGGACTCCCGGGTCGGAGCGCAGAGTGATTCTCCATTGACTCAGAATCTTGGCGAGTTCGGAGAATTCACTCGAGTCGGGTCGGATGTTAAAATCACCACCAATGATGACTTTCTCCGGATTCTTCACCTTCTTGAGGATGGATATGAGGTCCGAGACGAGGTCGTCATAGTCCGTGGTTGGCTGATAATAGACGCCAATGATGGTAAAGCCTTGGGCATCCACGGCTATGTGATGAGGAGAGGATGAGAGTAGGGTGGGCTCAAAGCGTTTGGTAATGTAGAGCTCCAACCCTCCGCTGGTCCTGCCACGCCCAGCGGGCTTTCTGGCGTGAACCACAAAGCTCTGCTTTCCAGCAAAGCAGCTCTCGTGTTTCTCCTCGGTGACCCACGTCTCGGACAGGAAGGTGAAGGCGTGTCCTCGGATCTTGTTGAGGCACTGTCCCGCTCCAGCCACTCGCAGCATGTTCGCCCGTCCATGGCAATTCAGGAAAAGGGCCGACACCGGTTGATTCCCTCCTCTCCGCTGTTTCCGCCGCCGCCGATGATTCCTCGCGATACCGAGTTGTTCAATCTGACCTAGAAGAGATGAGTTGATATGGGATTGAGGGGGAAAGGGAAAGGAAGATTGGGAAGAGGAGGAGGACAAGGGCGTTGAAGGGGGTTTGAGGGCAAATAGCTCACGTCTTGAGTAAGACGTGGCCGAGGGATTATGGAAAGAGGAAGGATTGGAAGGGGAAGGGGTGCACTGAAGGGGGGTTATCACAGGGTCATTGGGGTCCACGGCCAATCGTGGGCGTGTCCCCACTCACGGATATCACAGTTCGTACTATTGAAAACGAATTAAAACATTTTTTTTTTTTTTTTGTCACGAGAGGTAAAAAAAAGCGTGTTCGCCATTCGAGGCGTCAGCTGACGACCTTAATATAGTTCATTTAATTACCATTTATATGAAATTTGATCAACCAATGAGTTACTGTTGGCAGACATGTCGTAGCCGTTCTTGCACTTGTCGTACTTGTAATTCTCAAAGTTAGCTTATTCAAAACTTGACAAACTTCATGTCAAAAGTGTACTTTTCTCAGTGAACTTTTCCCTATGTAATGGAGGTCTAAAACCAACAAAGCACCGAAGGGTCCGTAACCCGTCAGTAGTGCCAGCTATGGTCCCAACAGTAAATCAGTCTCACTAACAGATTAATAGTTACTTTTTAAAATGTCACATTATTTTCTTTTGTCATTAGTTCATAAGTGATCGTTCATTGTCGTCATTACAGTGGGTCTCAAACAGGGTTGGTCAGGGGGATTATCCCCTCCAAAAAGAGTCCCGTTTATCCCCCTTGGGATAAACGGGATTTTCCTTCAAGCAGTAAACGGGATAAACGGGATAAACGGGATAAACGGGATTTTCCTACTTTTCAAGCTTTTTTCCTACTTTTCACGCTTTTTTCCTACTCTTCAAGCATTTTTTCCGACCTTAAAAGCATTTTTTTCTTGCTCTTCAAGCATTCTTACCTTAAAAGCAATTTTCTCTTACTCTTCCAGCATTTTTTCCTACCTTAAAAGCATTTTTTCTGTCTTCAAGCATTTTATCCTATCTTAAAAGCAATTTTCCTACGTTTCAAGCGTTTCTTCCTCATTTCTATAATTATTCACAAATTTCTGTAACAGTATATTACCCACAAAATCTCACTTTTTTCAATTAAGTCCCACACAAAAAATGATTTCCATTAATACAATGAAAACTCCTAGGTTTTTAGCTTTTATTTGTTTGTGTTTCCGAAGTCAAAACGCAGCTTTGCAGCTGCAATCTGATATGGGCTGTCTGCTCTGTAGGAATATTGCAGGGTTAGTTGGGGGACTTTCTCATCCATAAAGCGTCCCGTTTATTGGGATTAACGGGATTTTCCTCCAGGGAATAACGGGGATAAAGGGGATTTCCCTCCTTTATCAAACAAATTCCCCTTATTTCTAGAAATTACTTCATTTTTGTGTCTCTGTATTACATTCACTGAGCATGAAGCTTTCTTACCTCAATATCTTCATCTGTGGAAGACTTCAATTTCATCACCACTCGACAAGTATTGTCAATTGTAACATGTTTTTTGAGTTTGATAATATATAACAATTATTTCTGTTATATATCTGTTAAATATTGTAAATATATTTTATTGATATTTATATTAAGCCTTTAGTGTTTGATCGGCCATTTTCAGGGATGCCAAAAAGTATTCAAACATGTCAAAATCGGAACAAAATTTGCTTTATTTCGTTTATCCACCGGTTCATCCCGTTTATCCTCCCATTTATCCCGTTTATCCCCCCATTTATCCCGTTTATCCCGTTTATCCCCCAATTTATCCCGTTTATCCCCGGGTAAAGGGGATAAATCGAAAAAGTTGATCCCTCGACCAACCCTGGTCTCAAATGTAACGATCTACAAGTGTGTCATTTCAACAACATTTTCAGGAGCAGATGTTGGATCAGGATCAGCTCTCTGGCGCTGAGGTGCGAGCTGCTTTGAAGGCCGTCGACGTGATCATGCAACTGGTGCTCGACAACACCGCCATACAACGCCGCGTGCGGGCGCAGGCAGCGGCTGAGTGTGCCCGTCGGGCCGCCGAATGCGCACGGGCCGCCCATGATGAGTGCCCCACACACCAATCTAACTTCAATTTGCTCTGCGCGGAAGAAGCCGCTTTGACGGTTGAAAGGGGAGCGGCCGCTCTTTAGCCGGCTCTTTTAATTAACCTCAACCAGATGTTTTTCATACGTTGGAAATATAATTGGACATTTCTATTTAATGCTTAATATTAAGCATTAAATAAATAATATAATTTATTGCTGATCAAGAGTGTCTTGTGCGTTAAGGTTCGGAGAATGGTCAATAGATGGAGCTAATCAAGGCGTCGACCGGCGTCGACGTCGAAAAATCAGAGCGAGTTATAAATATTGATGGGAAACAAACAAAGATAACAAATAACGAACAAAGACAAACAAACGACAGTATACCAAACAAATATAAAATACAAATAAAAAACAAACAAATGGGAAAGAGAAGTCAACAGTTGTTGAATGTTTTGGTCTTCCAACAAATCAGGGCTGCCAAAAGTGTGAGCCCTTAGGTGAGAAAAAAAGTCAAAAGTAACTTAAAGGTCTTGAAAACCCTCTATAGTCAAAACCAAGAGCTCCAGTTATATGAAATATCTCTTTTGAACTAATCAATTCTTTCACAAGCACAAACAACTGTGGCGAAAATGATCCTTAGATACTTGCATTTACAAATCACCATAAATTATGACCGCAACACTGATTTTATTTGGGAATGGTACAAATTTACCATAAACAAACAAAGATTCTGAAAACCCAAACAAATTTACAAACAAACAAAGAAATGGCCAATTTGTTCGCATCAGTAGTAACTTTTCAAGTTGCTCATGTTTAAAATCAAGATGATATGTTCTTAAAAGTTATTGTATTGTGTAGTGGGGATCATCCCCTCTCAAATTTACATATTTTGGGCTGATTTTGTTGTTTTAACTCAAATCATGGGGCTCAAAAATACCCCGATGGATGCGTCTATCTAGAGGGCTAACAGAGAAATGAAAATAACACAAATATTTGTGAGTCACCAAGCCTGCACTGTGTGTGCAATGGGATTTGACGTTGAACACGCTAAGTTACGTGATTCATAACCAGAACTTGCGTTATCAGGGCGTCAGTGGCAGAATTGCTCATTCAACTGCTTTGCACGAACAAGAGCAACGCATGATGAATTGACACCCTTGGTGCTGGATCAATGAAGTGTGTTCAAAACAAATCTCCACTGACTGAACTCGAGTGACATTTCTCTGTTAGCCCTCTACGTCTATCTAGCCAAGGATGATTCAACCCAGGATCTAAACCCTCAGCAGCAATCTAACCTATCTTCAGTACCAGATCATTAATGAGGTTGCGTGAGTTAATTCTTTAAAACATTGCGTAAGGTTGCGTGAATCCAATGATTGAACCATTGCGCTGATGATGGAGTGCGATTGTCTAAAGATAATTTTCATTTTGAAGGATTTTTTAGGGACTAGAAATAAAGATTTAGTTTCATCTATTTTATTTAGTTTTTTTTTAAATTTATATTTAGGGTACAATTGCGCCTCTTGAGCTAACGTCTAACTCATCTTGGTTATTATTTGTTGCGATTCTTGTGCTAACGAAATCATTCGTGTATTTCCAGCTGTTGTAGTATGTAACCATAATTCAAACACAGTACGTTTAGTGTTCATTTTGCATTACATAACTTCAACATACATATTATTTTCAACAATTATTTATATAGTAGAATAAGTAGTAATCGTTGCATCTGCAAAGTGGAATTGGTAACAATTATTTACAAAATAGAATTGTTAAGCAAAACAGGAAGTTTTCGACCAAAGTGAAAACAATGTCAAGCAGGCTTGGAAGGCGGGTTGGATTTGGATTTCTTGCGTGGGAAGAAGGAACGGTTTTGGGGTTCATGAACTCGCTTTCTGTCCAACTTCGGGAAGGTCATGGGATTGAGATGTGAGAAGTTGGTCAATGTAGAGAAGGGTTTGCGAAAAGCTTCCATCAATTCCCTCTTCTCCTCCATGGTGCACTTGTCAGACTTTAGGATTCTCTTGACCGAATTCATTTTTTCCTCACATTCTGCCAAGAAAGCACCAATGTCCTGAAAGATGAATTAAGATACATTTTATTGCCAGTAATTATTATTTTTATCAAATTTAATACACAAAAAAGGAACACGGACCTTCAATAAAGAGGATGACGAAAGTAATTGGTGAATTTCCCACAGATTTTAAATTCAAACAGAAAGAAAAGATTTGAAAAAAAACCACAAATCTCAAAAAAACATCTGCATTGTTGCTGAGCTCTCAAACACAAAGACATTCCTTAGCTCTAAGATCTCAATTTGTTGATTATAATGTTCCTAGGATTCAAAGAATCCCACATTAGCGGAAATCGATGATACCCATATTGATTTACCTCGTTTTCGCCGTTCATGTTCTCTTCGTTTATGGTGGTGTCCTCGTTAATGATCTCGGTTCCATGAATGATGTCAATTCCATTTTCGACCACAGGGCATCCTCCCCCCTCATCAGGCGTGCTGGAAAGACCGTGACTAGGGGTAGCAACTTGCTCTTCTAAGCTTGCCATCTCTGACAAGGCCAAAATATGGATGTGCTTGCAGAAGTTTCTGTTGGCGAAAAACGATCAAACTATGTATCAACAATTTGCCACCTCCCCAACACTAGTCATACCTGTACGCATATCGTTGGCATGTGCACGTGTAAAGATGAGGACACATCTTGCTCTGGGTACATCCTTCGCACCGAACTAAGCACAATGCCGAGTTGCAGGGAAAACGATTTTTCTGTATCGTGTAGCACTTTGGGTCGCCCGTAGATTCTTCGAAGATGATTCGAACACTATTCTCATCAATCCGTTCGACTCGGTACTTATTAATTTCAGTTTGGGATGGGTGGCATTTGCTGAAATCGACCATTAACTTCGATTGGCCAAGCCCTCGGATTCCCTCTTTGGCCATCATATCTTTCCGAATTAAACCTTTATTGATCTCCTTCAGACCCAGACAGAAATGAGCCATGTTCATGCAAGGTTTGAGTTTGCGTTTAGCGGTGCGATGGTATCTTTCAATATAAAGGTTGTGGGGAGGGGCACCAAGGGTCGAGGGTCTAGCCCAAGCATTTAATGGGGCTTGCCGCCCATCCGGACCATAGTTCACAAAAAAGTAAGTCCATTGCTCACTTTGCTCAGGAGCTTCCTAAAGATGTAGAACACAAGGTGAAAAGGATGTTGCGGTGACCTGACACGAGGTTTTCCGGAGAATTCGAGAGACTTGACCTCATCTATGAATTTTTTTGCCAATGATCTTACCTATTTCGATTGGATTGCCAGCAATTTTAGGGTAAAAGGCTCAGGCTCGGACACTTGTCTTAGACTTTGAATATCCTTGAACATTTCGGGATTCTTGATTCTCTTGGCCCAATTCTTTTCCAAATGCCAATCAATGACACACACTCCAAAGAACGTTCGGATTAATTACCTCCTTCCAGGCATCAATGAAAGTGTGGCTGGTGTCACTCAGAACGACCTTTACATTTGCACAAGCTTCTGGAGCAATCGACTTAAGCACTCTTAAGCAGCCGAAAATACCACCACATTTTCGTTTTCAACTAAGGCCTGAAACACAGGGCTTCCTTCTCCACGGCAATCTGAAACCAAGAGGCAACTTTGAAAAGAATGGAGGCATTTGAACGTAAGGCTGTCAAACAAAGTGGGCTTTAAAATTTCGAATTCATGACATTATACTTGCTGAACGTAAGATCATCGGCAACAACATTATTCTTAATTCGAGTGTTCTTGTTACCAGCTTTGGCTTTTCTTTTTCGGAAGAACTCGCAAACCAATTTTTCTACTCAATTATTCTTACCGAACACCAAGATGGAGATTAATACGAATTTAGCCGCGTTTGTCCCATGTGTTCCATCAATGGAAATGATAGTTGGGTGGTCATGGAATCGTTGGACCATCTCAGGACTGGCATAGGTGAGAAGAAAATAGCCCGAGGTGTCAACTACCTTGCCTTGTATTTCCTCGGGCATTGTTGCCATGATGAAATGCTTTCCGCAATTAAAACCATGGAAAGCGGCGTCGGTCAGTATCATTGTGACATTTTTTACCCCTGAGGCCTTCTCATCATAGCCTAAGGGACAATTGTTGAAGGAATGATTGTTTCTCAGTTCATAACAAAAATTAGTCCTTACCCCCAAAATTGCAAGATTTTTTAATTCGGTAGACATCCTCATACGTGACTGGCTTGCTTTCTGGTTCTTGGTCATTTGTGCAAAGATACCGTTCGATTACGACATCTGAACGAATGCCCGAGGTGAGAAGGGCAACGATTAGAGCAACATTCCGATTGATGATTTTATCAAAGGAATGTTTCTCGCCGATTGAACGTAACCCTGCTCAAACAATAAAAGCACTCTTGATTCTTGACAGCGTTCTAGGCATAAACCGAGGCTGATAAGGAACTTACTTGGCCGAACAATTGAAAGTTTTCTTCGATTTTTTTGTTCCTGGGACCTTATCCTTGGCATTTTGTATGCAACGCATAATACGGTAGGATCCAGCGATGCCGTTTGTACTTTCACACTTTTTGAAGGAAAAGTAGCGGTCCAGTTGATTTTCAACTCGCCAATTCAGGGCGTCAGCCATGGTGTCAAACTAAAGCGGTGTAACAAACTTTAAAAAAGCTTTTAAAAATCAAAAATAATAATACAATGAATAATACAGTCGAATCTCGATGTATGAAACTTTTCTGTCAGCGGAAAAATGTTGCTTATATCGAGATTTTTCTTATATCGAGACTCAAGAAAATTGGCTCGAGAAACGATAAAAAATACAAGGAAACTACCAGAGGAGTTTACCTCACCTTTATACAACCTTATAAACTTGCTTTTATTACTAAAAAATCCGACAATGACTCAAAAAAAATTAGCTTTTAAAAAATAGTTATACAAAAACACAAATATATACACACAAATTTACATTACAAGTGCATGCATTTATATCTCTATTACAAAGCTTCAGAACTTGTTTCAATCTCAATTTGACAGAAAAATGAAAGAAGAAAGTACAATTTTGTCATCATGATTGGTATATTATCTAACCTATACAAAGACCAACAACTTTTTTTAAAAATTGAGCCTTCCATGCTTCCATACTGACGAAGTATTTTTGCTATTTTTTTGGAATATCTCGAAAAAAATCTTCTATTCTCAGTTTGACCTTGAATTACTTCAAATTTGAGAGACTTTCTTGGGTTCACATGACACTTCCTTAGATTGCTTATTTTCCACTAGGTTTTGCTTTGGCAGACACACATTTTTTTTAACTCTTATATTATTTTTTAAAATTGTCGACAAATTGTTTTTTTAAACTTAATGTCATTAAAATAGTTGTTGGTGAGTGGCATGTTGGACAATTTTTAGCGATTTTAGGGTTCAAAATGCAATTTTTCGTTCTTTTGACTGAAACTTGAAAAGGGGCAAGTTGTTTTTTTCAAAAGAGGCGCAAGGCGCGAGAGCTCAAAAAAGTGCGCAATAGGCACCCTAAAAAGCGCAAAATTGCGCAAAATATGGAAGTACTGCATCGATCCTTTTAGAAATGCTTCGTTTAGTTTTTTGTTTTTGCTTTGTGCTGTGACCAATTTAAGCAAGAGAAATAGGCCAAAAATGGAAAATTTCTTATATCGAGAATTCTTAATTAGTAAAATTTTGGTGAGCTCGGAAAAATTTCTTATAACGCGAAAATTTCTTACATTGAGATTTCTTATATCGAGATTCAACTGTATATCGTCGTTACCGGCAATAAACTTATCTGCACAGCTGGGATTCGACAGCTTACCACTTGAACTGACATAAAATAAACTCCAAGCCCTCCAAATCAATTCACCTACCGATAGCATGATTTAAATCTTACCAAACCCAACTTCCACATTACCTAACCTAATTTAAACCTAACCTAACCTATCTGAACATAAACCTAACCTAACCTACCTAACTTAAACCTAACGTGATGTAATGCTCAATATCAAAATCCATATCATTTTCAGAAGCAAAAGAGACTAGAAAATAAAAAATATTTTCACTGCGCTACGACGACTTCTCTTCCTCGAGTTCACGTTTTTACTTCTTAACCAACAAAACGCAGCTGGCACCTGTCGAATCCCAGCTGTGCAGATAATATGGACGGATTCCAGACTACAAAAGGAGAAGTCAGCTGCCCCTGTTCGAAATCTTGAAGGCTCCAAATTTGAATATCCTCAAGGAACAATACAAGGTTCTTCAGATTTACTATCACTTGTATTTACACTAAATTCAAGCCTCTGTTCTGAGAAATACATTCTATTTCAAAATCTCAATACATAAGATATCACAACCCTTTTCAATTGCTACATGGTGGAATCAGTGGGGCCTGGTTGAGTAGGTGTCAAAATGGTCAAAGTCATGTCCATTGTTCAGGATGACGGATTCTGGGGAAGCAAGGCTGAGATGGCTGTGAGCAGTTCAAGCCATGGGGTGTGTGGCTATGGACGGTTCTGAAGAAACCTGAGGACAAGTTAGTGGATTATGTGAAGTCATTTGATTGGGCGGCAAAGGTCAATGGATGGATGGATCACGAAGCAGCATGAATATTTCCGGGAATGCTAGAGGTAAGCTCAACAGTTGTGGATATGATTTGGAGCTGCAAGTCCTCAAAAACTATGAGCTCATCAAATCTGTTGTTGTACCACTGGGTGAGACATACTGGGAGGCCAAGGCTCAGAAGTTCTTTTGGCCCCTTGTTATGGGGAGTGACAAATCTGTGATGGAGTTCATAGGGCGATGTCAAGATGGGATGCAATGCATATCCAAAGTTTGCCAGAGGAAATCAGGATATTTTGGGTCAAGATCATTTTGTTCATAGATCATGCAGTAAGTTGAAAGTTGTGGTTTCTTGAACAGACAGAAACAGAAAGTTGAAGAAACAATCCAGACGGCTTTGCTGGCAGAGAACATTCAAGAGACTTTGGTTGCAGGGAAAGTGGTCTGCAATGAATCATTTTTAGTGAATAAAGACTTTGGAGAGGACTGAAGATGTTACTTCTGTTGTGCAAAAGGTCATCTGGCGTTAGATTAGGAATAAATTTGTTTAGTTTAGGTTCAATTTAGATTAAAACTAAATAAGGTAGGTCCTCGTGTTGCAACTTGAGGACATTCAAATTTGGCGCCTTCAAGATTTTGACTAGTGGCAGCTGACTTCTCCTTTTGTAGTCGGGAATCTGTCCATAGCAGGGTTGCCAACTGGCGATTTCTATCGCCAGATTTCACGAATCTGGCGATTTTGAAACGTGTCTGGCGATAGAAAAATTAATCTGGCGAAATCAGCTGATCTGGCGAAATCAGCTGATCTGGCGATTAATCTGGCGATTTTGACCCCACTGGCGATAAATTTGGCGAAATGAGCAAATTTGGCGAAAAATTAGGCGAAATGGAGGAAATTTGGCGAAAAAAATTGGCAAAATTGCCCACTTTTTGGCGATAACTAGGGCAAACTTTTATTTTCTCTTTATGATTTTGACTTTCATTCTGACTGACAACCAAGCATTAAATATTTTAGATAACAATCACTAAATGGGGAGAGCTTTGACCAAAGTATTGTTCCTTTATTTGATTGAACTTTTACCAAGAACGAGAAAATTTTGTTTCGCTCTTTTGTTGTAGAACTTACTTCCTCCCTCTTTGCGACGAATATATCCATTAGACGACCCATCATAAGTTTTAAGCCTCATCTAGACGACTTTCAGGGACTCTATCGGGCAGCTAATTCCAACTCCGTTACAGACCAATGCTTTTATGAGACATTACTTTTCTTCACTCGGGTTTTATTTTTTTTTGACATTTACATGGAATGACATTCTTTGCACCAATTAAAATCGATAAAAAAAATGCAGACTAGATTTTTAAACAATAGAGTATGTAAAAAAGAGACTGTTATGAAGTCGAAAGCTTTGGCAAACGCATGTGTTACTGATTTTGAAAAATTCCCAATTTGATTTTCCTAATGGTAGGGCCAATTGAAATCTTAAATAAACTATGCATCCTATTGTTTTGCGATTGCCCCTGTTTGGTTTTGGTTACGCCCTCCTTATGGTTTACTACTCAAAATATTATAATATGATCATAATATAGAGTCTTGCAATTCAAAATGCAGAGTGTACACAGTACTATGAGACCCTGTCTATGTTGTAACTTCTTTCGCTTTTTATGCAAGTTTTATCAGTGTTTGGTGTTTCTTTTTCATTTCATTTTAGAGCCATTTATTCTAATTTCAAAATTTGTGTTCTTGTAATGCACCAAAATTGAATTGGTTTGTCACAACGGTATTCAAAAGTCCACAAGTCAGAAAGCTTCCCAATCTCCTTTTGAAGGTCTGAAATTGGTCGTTCTGATTTGGTTGACGGCCCTCTTGCCTTCTTTTTTCTCTTTCCTCGTATTTAGAGGTTGACTAATTTTGAAACTGAAATTGACATTTTAAACTTGTAATAACTTCAAAATGAGGCAAAAATCATGATGTCCTTAAAATTTAAGACTGCTTCTTGATACAATAATTAACAACTGGTTGTTAACTGCTGCCAATTTCAAATCTGACGAATCTGATGCTGATGCATAGAGGTTGTGAAGAATTGATTGTTGTCTTTCGCTATGGACGCTGCCAAGACCTGCCGCGTAGACACGCTGTAGGCCAGCCAGCACTGTCCAGACACATAGGAAGAGACAAATTACCTAATATTTCAAGTAAATTTGCCAACAATGTCACCAACCAATGTCCTTTTTGATATCGGTAAACAATTATGATACTTATTTATCAGTACAATGTCACACATCTTGCGAAATAGTTAAAATTATGTTGAGTTTTGTCTCTTCCCGAGTGCATGGACAATGCTGGCTGGCCTTTAGCGATGTCTACGCAACAGGCTGGTGGGGCGGGAATAGAGGGGGACAACAAACAATTCTTCACAACCTCTATTGCAATAAATTAATAATAATAATTTCAAATCACTGGGGATGTACGAGAGGCATTCAAACT
Source organism: Tigriopus japonicus (assembly GCA_010645155.1). Classification (NCBI taxonomy): domain Eukaryota; kingdom Metazoa; phylum Arthropoda; class Copepoda; order Harpacticoida; family Harpacticidae; genus Tigriopus; species Tigriopus japonicus. The sequence continues at coordinate 5,207,358 of CM021323.1, forward strand.
TAGCAAAGTGAAGAGCGAATTTTCGAATTTTCTCTACTTTCCAATTCAGGAAATGCTGTAAATGCCGCTTGAGGTCGCTTTTTTCGACTCTCCATAGGGCATGAACAATGTCATAAGGGTCATTACCGGAGCCCTCCGATCAGTTTTGCCATCAAGGCCAAATTAGCTTTAATCAAAATTTGGCCAAAGTTCGGTTTCTTACTTTCACAAAAGCCTAACGATTCCAGTTTCTATCAAATATTATGCTTGATATTTCGTCTTGCTGATACATCTTGAAAGCCTGCTGAATTTTCTAACTTCATGACTATACTTCAAAAAATTTTAAGTTTGATGTGGTCGAGTGAGAAACACTTCATCAGTCCTGAGTCAAGACTCGACGTATCAGGTATGCTGTCGAAGAATTGAAGAAAAGGTCAACAGGTACACTTGGTGCATTCATGAGTATGCTTTGTTCATAATTCTATTTCATGTTGCAAAATGACATGTTTTTAAGTCGCCAAGTCATTGTGTAACCAGATTGCCCTATAAAATATTCATGGAAATAGACCGACAAAAAACTATGTTTTCCTTTAAATAGACCGTCTTGTCGCTGTTGGCAGCGTTCCTGATTTTACTGATCAAGGAGAACGACCGTCCGACCGTCTTCCTCTCCTCGTGCTGAGAGAAGGCATAAAATTCAGGGCAGCAGAAATGAAAATGTTCAGAGCGGCAAACATAAAAATAGGGATTCAATGCTTAAATAACATTGAAAATAGTGTGCAACACACGTGGATCATATTTTCTTTGACACAAATAACAATACGATTGAAAGAATATCATGTAACTTAATACTTCCAACGCAATAAGAAATTCTGATCCTGAATGCTCTGAAGTGACGTCACGGGTAATGTTCGTCATTGGTATAAAAAATGTTCTTTTTTACTATTTGAGTGATCACGTTACATTTTGGAATTTTTTAATGGCAATTGGTCAGGTTTCGTTAACAAAACACCATTAACATTGCTTTGAAAGAGTTATACATTTAATAGCATTTCAAAAAGGAGTCCGAAAGATTTTGTTATTTAGCATCAATAAAATTTCAATTTCCTTCACAAATTACAAACTAAAACACGTTCTAAGTTGCAACAAATAAAAAATTATGAAGGAAAGTCAATATGGTGGCATTCCGTTCTTCTTCGAGAACTTTTGTTTGAAATGTGTATCATTTGTACAGAAGGTTGTTAGTAAAAAGAAATTTGGCGAAAATCTGGCGATTTTTCAAACGAGGTGGCGAATTCTCGCGAATTTCAGTGGCAAATCTGGCGATAAGAGCCGTCGAAGACCTGGCAACCCTGGTCCATAGTGCAGATAACCTTACTGACGGTAACGACGATACGAAAAATAACGCGCTCAAACCGCCATATGTAAGATTTTTGAGTGATAAGAGTTGAAAAAACATCTTTTCAATGTTCCAAATATGAGATTCCATCTCTCATAACTTTGAGCGCAAATATTTGTTTAGCATTCCTCGATTTCCATATTTCCGAAGCTAAAATTCGACCTACATGATCTACAGTATATGTTTCGCCATTTTTGTTTTTAGGGTCCCCGATAAGTGTAACTACTGATAGAACTCGAAATTGAACTAGTTCGAGTGTTTCCAAATCGGTCCCTGTTTTGGTCTTTTCAAAAAGTTCAATACAACCTGCCCCTTTTTGACAGCGATAAACTTCCTAGTCAAAACTGATAAAACTCCTGGTTCGAAGCACATCTCTACTAAAAACGTCTTGATGTGTTTCGTTGCCATTACAACCATTGGCCATACACTATTATATATTCTACAGAACCAGAAAGGCAGACCATGAACTTACAAGGCTTGAGATCATATTTTGTGAGTAGCGTATTCAGATTAATTTCTTTGATCATAATAGCCTTTCAAGAAGGCCAAGGCATCTTCCAATTGAGTCGAGGGTGTGTGGTTTAACTGTGGTCGTTGTTGCTGGGGATGACCTCGATGACGACACGTGGGCGATATCGTGACCAATGCTTGACGAAGCGTCTTTAGATCTGACGACAGGAATCCCGAATTTTCGAAGTCCTCCATCTCTTGGGAGATCCGATTGATGCAAGGAACCTTGTCCTTGTGAAGATTACGGAAAAGGCGATTCTCAAAGCGTAGAATATCCCGCTCCAAGATCTCACGGGAAGACATTTTCAGGAAAGCATACTTTTGCTCAGCCGAGTCGAGGAGGGTTTTCGGATTACTGATGTACTTGATGACACTGACAATGTCATGACTTCGCAATTGCTCCATCGCCGTAGAGAGAGTGTCTTGTAGTGTTTGTGAGAGGTCAATCGATACCTGCTCCAATTTCTCCAACATTTCAACCACGATGTTGTCGGCCAACAATAGGTTCACATCACTGGACTCTAATGCTTGTAACCCAATCCGAATGGTGTCGAGAATTAGGAACAAGTTCTTCAAATAGGTCAAGTCTTTTTCAGGTAGAAGGCGTTTCATTCTGGATTCTACTTCGGGTTTCAAGACACTTTCAATGAACTCCAGGACTTTGAGCCAACTTCTTTGGCCAATTTCATTTTGAGGTTCTTGGGGAAGAATTTGCTCCAATGCACGTTGATTGATGAACTGATTGTTGTTGCTCTGGGTAGAATTGGTCTTTAACTTGTTTAAGACGTCACGAACTTCCGAAATCAGATTTTGATTGGCTTTCCTCTCAAAAAGCACGCTCGAAACGACCTCTCTAATACCTTGATCGAGACACTTTTGATGCTCCATCCCCAGAGTTTCCAATCCGTTTGTGGTGCAGGCCACAATATCGCGATGGAAATTCAATCCAAAGTCATGAACCAAGTTCTTCACAGCTTCCATGATCATGGAATCGGTCATGAGAGGCATTTCGTGGACAATCCCCATATTCCAAGACATGTTGTGGCCATGACATGTAATTTCGATATGAATATTTGTTTCTTCAGTCTTCCATTCATACAAAGTCAGACTGAACTTGTAGTCCACGTCTGTCATACTTGAGAGCTCTTCGCCGACCTTGATTTTCAGGTACTCCACATGTTTGATTAACATGTTCTCCAAATCCTGGCACGTGGCTGGCATGGTGAGCCTCTTTTGGGCCAAGACCTCAGTGATGAAGTCACTTTTGAGCAAGGTGTCCATGGGAAATCCATCGACAGCCACCAACTTGGCCAAGATCTCTTCCACGGTTTCAAGGATGGATGAGCTGGGAGCAACGGCACTTTTGTTGCCTTTGTCTTGATTGAGGTTATTTCCATCGTGGGTATTGGGCATTTCATCCATTGACAACTCTTTGTGACAATCGATGTCGTGTTTCTTGATGAGATGCTGACTCAGATTCCTAGTTGAGGTTCGTAGTCTGGTCTGACACAATTTGCAAACGGAAATCACGTCGCCGATCGATTCATAGAAATCATTTAGAAAAGACCGTAAGCGTAGGTTGCATTTCTTTTTCGATAGGGGAATTGGCAAACTTTCATCTTTGGCACAAAGGTCGTCGAGTTCTTTTGTACTCTTTTGGGAAAGCACAACTGGCGGGCTTGCCGAACAGAGGCCGTGAAAGGTGACCAAATGTCGAGCTAATGATGTCGTGGCGCCATTTTTCGTCCGGAAGGCCTTGTGACAGATGCGACAACGAGACATACCTGCATTACTTGGCTTGGCATGTTTCCATACCCACGACCGTCTTTTCTTCAGCTCTAATTCATCTTGGTCCTCATTTTCATCTTCAAAATTGAAATCTTCCTCAGCAATGTTCTCATTGTCGAGCAGAAGGGGATTCCTATCGTCATTCACGTTGCCATAATCATGATTGTCCTCATTTTCCTGGTGTTCTTGGTCACCTTCTTCTTCGTCGTCGTCGTCCACGTCTTCCCAGGGCAAACCCATTCGCGGTTTTTTCATGCGAGGCATGGAAGGCATTGGTTTCTCGTCTGTTTCGTTTGGAGACAACCCATGAAACGTTTGTAAATGTCTGGCCAAAGTGGTTGTGCCGAAATTTGGTGTTTTATAAAGTCGGTCACACTTGAGGCATCGGGATACAGTTTTGCTAATGCTCTCGAAATACCGTCTAGTCCAAGATCGGCCGTGCATGTTGCCTTCTTCGAGCTTCTCAATACGCTCATTAATGGCTTTGATCTCTTCGACGGATTGGCTATTACTGACGCTCTCAAAGATGCCATGTCTCTGTATATGTCGATGAAGATATATCGTTGCGCCATTGGGGGTACGATAGAGCCGGTCACATTTAATACAGCGAGCAGAATTGGATCCAACGGCCTTGAAATGACTCCAGACTGAAGATCGTTGATTCCTGGGTGAAGAGGTTTTCTCATTTGGAGTCATGGCCGAGTCCGCCGAAGACTTGGATTTGGCATAGTGATGTTCGTCGGTGATAGTTGGGCTTTTTGAAGGTTTAGCTTGGTCGGGCTCGTGGGTGTCCATGGCTTCTTCTTCTTCTTCTTCTTCTTTGACATCGAGCGCATTTGGGCTCAGCTTCTTATTTTTGTAGTTCGTTTTTCGTTTGGCCTGGACCACTAGCGTTACACTAATGGCATGGACATGTTCCAAATGTCGGGCTAGACTGGTGGTGCTGCCATTCGGCGTGGGAAATGTCTCTTGACATAATCGGCATTGGGCCACGCGAGACGTCAGATGAAGGCAATACTTCCACACCTCCGAGCGCAAATTGGAGCTCTTGGAGAGATCGTTGTCCGGCAAGGGATCTTGGTCCGAATCGCTCAGTTCCTGGAGGTCGGGCTCAAACTCCGGTTCATCCTCGGGTGGATGGGACTCGTCTTCGGAATCCCAGATCCCGATCGCGGCCGGGGTAATTTCGGGTTTGGGAGACACGGGCTCAGGGGAAATACCATATAAAGCTTGAGGTTCAATCTTGTGCCTGTCCCTTAAATGGGCCGCTAGAGCACTTTGATCGGAGCCTCGAGGTGCGGCGACCTTGATATAGCACAATTGACACTGCGCTCGTCCCTCTTGCATGGCGTCAAAGTATTCCCATACGTTGCCCCGACCCGCCGTTATTGGTTTACACGGGCGCGCCAACATGGATTGGGTGGACTTGGTGCCCAAATCAATCGCGTGGACGCCGGCCAAATGCCGCATCATGGACGTCGTTCCACGATTCGATTGTTGTAAGATGCGATCGCATTTCTTACATCGCACCCGCATATTGGGTAAGGCATCAAAATATTGCCAAACTGGTGAGCTTTTCACAATTGATCCTTCGGACAAAGCAATGACAGTGGGTTGGTGTTGAAGGGCGTTGGTTTTGACATCCGGAGACGACAGAATCGGACTTTTCTGGGGCGAAGAAGCCGCTTTGGGTACCATTGGAGAACTTGACTCGGGCTTATTGGGATCGGCCAAATGATGTTCCTCGGATAAATGCTCGCTCAAGGTGGCCTCGTTCAATCGCGGGGATTCTTGGAGAATGTCCTGACACAGTTGGCAAATGGCCGCTTCCGGCGTCAAGGATTGAAAATGTTTCCAAACCCATTCATGGCATGGGGATGGAGGGGTAGGTGGTGGTTGGTTGGGGGGCTGTTTGGCGCTGATTGCTGGCCCAGCGGAGTTTTGATCGATGTGGTGCTGGCCTGAAAGATGGCGGATGAGGGTCATGGTGGATCCGGAATCGTCCAGCGCTAAGATTCGCGAGCATAATTTGCACTCGGCCCGCGGACGACCCGGCAAACGCCGGCAAAATTCCCACACCCAACTACTCATGGTGCGGATGGGAGGCTCGGGCGATCGAGCTGGCCGCTCAGCCTCAAGACAACGCACCCCAATCGCTAAAACTAAACAAACTTATGAACGGTTCTTAGTATGGTCCTGTATAGAGTTTCATAAGAGTTTATGAGCCCTATATTTCTAACAAATCTTCGTAAACAAACTTTTCAGCGTTGCCAAAATCGGGTATCATCATGCCAGTTTTAAAGGTCAATCGTATGTTAAAATAGCGACCTAAATGCCTTACGATAGGAAGGCAATTCTTCCAAATAGGGTCCACGAACTTACCGGGGGGCGTCTTCATACAGCAAGAGCAATGGAGATAAGAAAAAGAGCAAGGAAGTGCTTAGATTGGGGAATTGTTCAAGAGAATTTGGTAGTGAAGGAGAAGTAGAAATAGCCAAATGACACATAAGTTTGAAACCATTAGAGACTCCTAAACATAAGTTGGTTTATAGAAGGTCATAGTTATGATCATCTCATTTAGGATTCTTTTTTCTGATTTGTTGGTTCTGATTGAAGAAGAAACAGACCAAAAGAAAAATGCGCGGGGGAGCTAAAATTAATAGCTCAATTGTTTTGTCTGCACCAAAGCACGCTGCAAGCATGCTTCCATTATTGACTTCAAGGGTATTTCAAGCCGGCTAGAGCATTTCAAATGAAATTTTGGTTTGAAAATCCATTACGAAGAAGTTGTTATTAATATGGCGTCGTTTTAAAAGCCTGATAACGTTAAAGAAACTCACAAAGAGTGGCAGTCAATTGATGAAGTATGCTTCAAGCGTGCATCTCTAAACACACATATGGCCTAATGAATAATTTTAAATCTTAAAAGCGACTTCACAATACAAGAACAAAATAAATTTGCGTAACCAAGAGCATTAAGATCATCTATGGAACTAGTGGCACCGTCAAGGTCTTAAAATTAAGATCAAATACTTGAAAATCCAAGTGCTGCCAAAGGTGTAGATGCACTGTCAGAGAGTATTTTGTGGATTTTTTCAAGTTTTAGACTTAACAAGAGGTTTTTCATTGTGTCTTTTGAAGTATTCAAGATGTTTTATTTCATCTAATAAGTCCTTGATCACAATATTTTATGCAAAGTATGAAAGGTCATTCTGACACATTATTCTCATCACTAAGAGTGCATTTTGTTTTGGTTTGCTAACACCATGCTTACTGTTTTACTTTGAAATAAATGTTCAAACTGGTTTCAGTTTTATCCAAGAAGATAGTGATATCAAGGAAAATTTACTCACCAAAACTCAAGCCATTGGCTATGATATCATTTCATAACCAATTATGACTATGATATGTTTGAGAATAGATTCATCATTACAAATTAGGAATTAATTTGTTTCATTAATAATTTAAATCCAAATAAAGAGTATTATGCTATGTTAGTAAATTGTAGAGGGAAAAATCAAAAGGGTAAACCCGGGTAAACCCTCTTGGTAGATAAATTAACTTAGAATGAATCCAAGAAATAAAGAGTTGATGATTGATCTTCTGGAGAAACAAAAACGGCTAAAAGACAAGTCACAAAAACATCTTAAAAACCTCTTGTTGCTTTGCGGATTTTTTATGAAAACAAAGAAAACTTTCAGTCCTGGATGAACTCAATTTCAAAAATTGGTCAGTAGTTTCTGCAATAAAAAGTTCAAAGTAAGAATTTTGTCTTTCTCAGTAATATTATTCTCAAATCAAATGCTACTCTTGTATGAGGAGATATTCTGTTATGTTTTCTGATGAGGAGGAAACTAATCTTTTCTTTTGCATTGAAATACAAACATTTTTATATCCAGCTTTGCCTATATTTATGAACTTTTTATAATCCAAATTCGTTTGTGTTAGATGAGTTTTTATTTTGGCTTTAACATAAAAACAATATGGTGGTGGAAATATTGTGTTGAAAAAGTACAACCTAAATTGCACAAAAAATGAAGTGCAACTGAGAACGCCGATATACCTTGTCAAAACAATTGTGTCTTTCTTATACTTTGAACCAAAATATTTCAGTAATGTGTGGACAGTTTGACATGATCAAACATCCAGTGTCCCTTCAATAAATTCTAGGATGGTTTGGATTAATTTAGGATGTAATGTAAAGACAAATAAGTGCGAATTTATTGCTGGAACATGAAGCAGGATACGGTCACTTTGATGTCCATTGCCTTTTTCATGCAGGGTTCTAGATTGCTTTAAATCATTGTAAAAACCTAAATGGGATGAAGTAAGTTTTACTTGGTCCTGGAGAAAGGGGAGTAGTTTGGAAACATCTCCAACAAAAAAGAAGTGACATTATTCGGTCCAACACAATTCAAGAGCTCATAGAATTTCGACCATCATTTCCATTTTCGCAAAGGAAAGACACCTTAAAAATGTAGAAAATTCTTAAATCGTCCACACTTTCCAATCTGGTTGATAACATATTAAACATCAATTTCAAAGATAGAAAGATTTGTTGGGGGTCGATTGGATGATAAGTGGTTATAAAATGAAACTTTGAAATTACTTTGCTTCAAATTTTGGAATAAAGCTTTCTTATTGGGGTGTAGTTGCAATTCTTGGTTGAAATCGAACTAAAGGAGACTCTTCTTTCATTTGCATTTGTAGTCTTAAACCAATGAAGGAAAGGATCCTTTTGATTGGAGCAAGACTACTTTTATAGTTACTTTTTTTTATTTCAATTTATTTATTAAGAGTTCATGCCCTTGCTTAAAGGAGCAAGAGCTCTCATTTGTTCCAAGATTGAGATAATTTATATCCATTTGTTATCAAATTACTGCACGAAAAAGTTCAAAATGCATGCTTTGGTTTATTTCTAGAAAATCTATATTTTCTGAACTTTGAACAGAGTTTTCTAATCTGCTGTTTTTTTTAGCTTTGTCTTTCGCCGTTATGGTTTTTCTATCGTTCTTGTTCTATTGATTCCTCTTTCCTCTGATTTCCTTTCCCTTGTTTTAGGTGGGTTTAAAAAGAGCGTAACAAACTCACAGTGTGAGGGACACAGGAAGCAACAGTAGGGGACTGATAAGTGTAGTTAACAACGTTAGGTTATTTTATGTTGTTGGTACTACACTGTTCATTAAAGGGGAAAAAGACAACGTTAATAGCCTTATGTATTCTAAAACACTTAAACTAACCTAAGCTGACCAAAGCCAACCCACATCTAATTAACCTTACTTATGGGTGTCATTGGGCTATTTTCTTGAAACAGCTTTGTAATCCCATCCACAACCTCCTCCTTGCTTATTCATCTCTCTCCCTTGCTCTTGGTGCGTGCACATGACACCCTCCCCTCCCTAGAGTGTTCGTGGACCCTACTCAGAAATAACCTTTGTAACATGAGACATTTATTTCGGGCATATTTATGTTTACGTATGTTTGACCTTTAAAACTGGCATGATGATACCCGATTTTGGCAACGCTGACAAGTTTGTTTACGAAGATTTGTTAGAAATATAGGGCTCATAGTATAGAGTTATCAAAAAGCAGCTGCGCCAAATAAGCTGTCATTCTCGAAGAAAGTTCAGGGTTGCCAAAATGAAAAAGCTGTAGCCAGATTTAAAAGAAATATGATAAATTCCATAACAATGAACATTTGTCAATGGCGGCCCTGATTATCGAACGAAGGAACGATTATCGGCGCCACATTTTCTGGGATCGAAACATCTATACTACAGGTTACGTCGAGCACATCCAAGAAAGCCCGAGGGAATCAGTGAATCAGCGAATCGTCCGTGAAATCAGATGTCACAAAATGAATGAACCACGGGCTGGGAGTGCCCGCCAAAATGCCCGCCGTTCAGAAAAGAGTAAAGAAGGTATATTAATCATTCACATTACCAACAAAAATCCCTGCGTCGAAAGTAAATTGATTTTTCTACCTATTTCTTTTGTCTTAAATCAAATCTGTCTGTCATCAGAATTGAACATAATGTAACAACCTTAAAACTACAAAGGTACTCATTATTAGATTTCCCAATTGCCACTCATTCAAGAAAATGAAATATGTTCGGATCATTATATGAAATATGTAATGATATACTTTCAAAGAAGTAAAGTGAGTCTGACCATGTACCCCTGAAAGGGGTTTCACCTCAACCTACACCTTCAAACCTCTTTTTCCCCAATACGTAGGAGGGTCCAAAACTCAACAAGTACAAAGTGTTTCTCCCATGTTAAAAACTCGAGGGCCTGTATCCTTACCACCTCATTTGTGAAAATTTGGCCTAAATATATGCTTATCTTGTACACTACCAATGACTTTTTGTAAAAATCTAAATTCTAATTAGCTATTAAGAAACAAGAAACAACATTCATTCAATAAGAATGGCAGAAATATATTAACCAGAGGCACTGAAAGGGTACAAAGTAAAAGCAAACATCATAAGCATGATAAATTGAAAGTAAAAATGAAATTTAGGCACACAATTTCATATCAAGAAAGATTGAGCAATAATGCTATCCAAGATTCACAAATTAAATGAAGATTTCAGAGAATGACAGCTAAATAAAAAGTGAAACATAAAGCAATGATTTTCTCGATGATGGTAGCAGAAATGTGGATCAAATAACAAAATTTTGTAATCAAATCCCACCACAGTATCATTTTGGTTAGAAGGAGACATACATGGATCATATTTGCCAAAGGATAACGAAGTTCATCACTAAGAATTGTGGTAGACGGGACTTTAGTAGATTGGTATATTGGGTATATTTTGGTAGCTTGAAAGTATTCTGATTGGTTTTATTCCTTGACCCTGAATTCTACACTTTTCTGAATTCTTCTTGATCTTTTGTTTACTTGGAGTTTTTACTACCCAAAGATGGAGAGCACTCTTGGTTATTGTTCATCAATGGACAATGAACCAAGGTAGGAAGGCGAGAGTAAAAATAGTCCAATTGGAAGTTCTTCTCAACATTTGCTTCTCTGTTAATTTTCTGCGTCCTTGTTTAAGATAGGGAAACATTAGCCACGGCCATGTAAGTGAGGGAAAAGTGTTGATTGAATCTTCCTGGTGCTGGAAACATTTTTGACCGAGATGTGTTGAGATTGCAAATCACTAGAAGTTACGTAGCATATGGCTGAATATGTTACATTCATAACAACACATGGGTATGATGATTAGGGTTTCAAAATTTCCAGCAAAACATTGTTAGGTAAAAGTGTTTTGTTCAATATTTCTCACTTTTATAATCAATTCACAATTCAAAATGTTGATGCCAATTTACTAATTTTAAATATGAGGCATCCAAATTGATCAGAATGATGAAACAAAGATATTTAATAAGACCGGCAAAACAATTTTAATCATTTTATGACGTTTTCGAAAACTGAAAATTTTGATGTCCATTGCTGTTACTTAAATTGTTATTTTCTCGGCTTTTTTGCCAATTTAATTTACTTTCAAGTTTCAAGGTTCTTTTTATGCCATTTTTGTCTCTCAACTTGTCATCTGTTCAAGGTCAATTAAAACTTTGCGTGGCTTTAAGATCCTACGAATTTGTCAGAAATTTGAAACCCAAATAATGTTTGTCTGTAACTGTTGGTCCTTCAATGCTTTGAGATTTTCCGGTAGATTTCCTTTGTACAGGCATGTAGCAATATGCATTTCCACTGCATGCCATCACTGGCTCAAACGGAAAAAATTGGCACTGAAGACTGAGAACTGGCAACATTGCAATGAATTCTTTCTTTGATCCTTGATCACTACTGGCAAAGCAAAGACGAGTCACGTACGTCGGGTCAGGAACCTCTCACCACAGGAACCTCTCACCACAGGACGCGAACTTCAGCTGACGCGTAGCCCAATGAGGCCCTTAAACGGTGCGGCTCTGCAGTGAATTTGAACGAAATTGTCAAAAAACGATAGAAATAGGTGTTTGATAGCAAACATCGCTTCAGAACATTGTTGCAGCATTAGATAGCGCTCCTTTTCCTACCATTCATTTTTATAATGCTGCTTTCTGTTCTCGGGAATTAGTCAAAACTGAGCTCCTTCAGACCAATATCTCGCACAAAACGGAGAATGGATCTCGAATAAGTGCATATGTAACTTAAATTCAGACAACGAGTTCAGTTATACTTCGATCAAGTTTCATGAAGATGGGGCGTCTTTTTAGAAAACTGTGGCCATGTTATTAACAATGAAACTCACAGCCACAGTATCCACACTCTTCCCCATAAAAACATCATTTTTAGTCAGCATTTTATCGTCTGAAATCCTTGAAATCCATTAGATGCCAAATATCAACATTTTGATCAGCCAAACCGAGAGGAAGCACGAGATTAAACAATTTTTTTGTCAACTAATAGTTGAGTTGTTGATGATTCCCTCACACTGATTATTCATGCAGAATGCAGTGAAGAACAGATCACCCTCATGGAGCACTGTATTCTTCGCTTTGATGGTGTTGTTTGGTACTTATAATCTGAAACCATTGGTATTTCAGGATAAGTTGAATAGGGTTGATAATGAGTGGTGAACGTGATTTACCCAAGAGTGGGTTGCATTTAATTATCTCTAAGAGACAGATACACAAACTAGAATCATGCCTAGACAATTTGTTCACTGATTTAGTTCAAAATATTGAATATTGAGTCCATAACACTTCCCTATCGTTCACTCCAGAGGGCCTCATTGGGCTCTCAAAAACAACAACAAACAGCTGTCTTCGCATCCTCTTCTGTAAGTATATCCATGGTCGGGTTTAGCTGTCAAACGAATAGATTCTTAGTCAAACTTGAAATGCCATCAACTTCCTAATGGGGTATTCGTGAAGGAGACACCTGCTGAAGTTGCCTGAAATCGATTGTAGACGGCGCCACATTTGACTAGGCGAGAACAAAATTTTGCTACGGAAGTACTGCTACCTTGAAAGTCCTTTTTAGACACTATGTCATCAGTTTTTCAAGGATTTATTGATCTAAAAATAAAAGAAAACAAGTTTATCTCATGATTTTGTCACATTTTTACCCATACACGGGGAAATTTCTTTTCAAAAGCGAGTTTCAAGTGTACATATAATGTTGCGTAAGTTTGGAAATATCTTTAGTGCGACAATTCCGGCTCGGCAACATCAATTTGATGAATATTTATTGTCGCATCGTTGTTTGCCGTTGTTTGCGGTCAAAAAATGGACAAATTTGCAGATAACTGACATGACACCTAGCTTTTACAAAATATGCAAAACTTATTTACGTTGGAGTTGCGTGAATGAAGAATATTATTGCGAACTAGTAGGGAACTAAAATAGACTAGAATCAAAGCTTCTTACTTCAGATTGTATTTTTTCCACAACTTGTAAGAGCCCAGCCGGAAAGGTCCCACTGCCGATAATTGTTGGCTGAGAAATTGAATGATGAGCTTCAAAGTCGTCGTGCTTGGGGTCATTGAAACTAACATGAATCTGATCAAACCACCCTTCCCAGCCAGCCCTGCAACAATTCCAATCATTTATTGGTCGATTTTGGGGTTTAAAACCTTATCAGAGTCCCAGGGACGAATTTGGTCCTGACCAGACAGAAAATTTTTATTGCTGAAGGAAAGTGGAAGAGGAGGAAGAAGTCAATCCCAGAAAGAACTTTGACATCATGAAAGAAAAGTCTGAATTTCCGCACCGTATTGTAAGCAAATATCTTGCGCATTAAAGTCAGGCATCCTGAGAAGGTACATTTTCCAGACGCTTGATGATAACTCCAACTTTATATGTGAAAACAGAAATCAAGCCAGAGAACAGAATGAACAAATTCACTCGCCAATGTGTCCATGAAGCCGGAGTCATTGTCCATCATTTTTACCCATGGATTTGTGCTTGTAATGGATTCAAAGTTTCCACTGAAAATGGCACAGCAAGTGTTTTGTATTAAATGTCCGTCTCTTGGAAGAATGGCCCAATAGTTTTTGAATTTGTTTCAAAAGGCTCTTTCAAAAAGCCACCATTATTCCCATTCAATTTAGGATCTTTTTTTCCAGAGCCTTGGATTGCTTCATCCGTTGGTGATCTTCTAGAGTAGCCGTCAACGTACGTACGGGCACGGAAATAAAGGAAACATAGCTAGGACTACTGCAGGGTAGAAGCCGGGTAGCAAGTAGCAAGAGCCGAGAGACTACTGCAGTGGATAGAGAGACGTCAGCCAAACAAGGAGAACCCGGGCAGCAAGAGCTACAAAAGAGCGCGATAGAAGGAGGGTAGCAAGAGTCGAGAGAAGCAAGACGTGCAAGGCGCTGAATCAGAGTGCAACAGGTCTGGGCTGCGTAAGAAAGAAGACCAGCAGGTACTGATGTGTTTCGAGCCGATTTCCCGAGTTTCGAGCTCACCCGAGCCGAGTTAAAACGAGCCGAGCTTTCCCGAGCCCCCGAGTTAAACCGAGTTAAAAACGAGCCGGAAGTAGGCCCATGATCTTAAAGAGCTAAATACCTTAGAGGGTATATGAGGAATCTCCACCCGATATCTTTAGCTTCCAACACCATTTAGACATTCTGTATGCCCTGAATGAGATAAATTTCTTTCCTAAAATTATTCCAACACTGAATTTCTTTAGTTTGAGTGCAACTTGTTACAATTTTGATGTCAACTTTTTGTCGGTCTTTAGACGCTCTAGCAATAAACTCTTTGCCATGAATTTCATGAAATCACAGCGTGACTGAAAGTTTTTCCAAATGGGGATTTGAATGAATGAGATTATGCAAAACAAAAGATCACCGCATTGGAATTGACTTTCCAGCAAATAGGTCTTTACAAAGGGATGCTCCAAATTTTCAAAGGAAAGCCTAAAGTTGCCTTCAGATTAAGAACACGTCACCGCTACTTTTTGTAGTTATGAACTTCTCGGTTCACACTCGAGACAACAAAACGCACTGTTGACCTAGTGTTAAGACGAACTCGTAAAATTTTGCACTCGTGCCATTCATCTGAGTGGCTATTTCGGTGAAATGTCATTCAAAAATGTTTTAAGATAATTCTGTTAAAAACGGTTTGCAAAAGATGTTGGACAGGAATTGCCAATATTTAGAAAAACATCTAAAATCTGAAATCAGAATGCTTTACAACCTTTCAAAGCAATGTTTAGAATCTTGGAGCATGAGTCTAGGCAATAAAACTTTGCAAATATTCTTTGGTACTGGTTATTAATTAACGACATTTTTGGTTAAAAAGCCATTAACTTTGGCCATTTGCCACCAAATCAATCATTGTCTTATGAAATTACATTAATTTGGTATGTTTGCAGTTCCATTAAACAGAAGACATAAAATACAAAAAACCACTAGAGTAGGAATAAAGTAAGTAAAAGTGAGTAATGATAGTGCCTCTTTGGGTAATATTGACATTTTACACCACTTTTTAAAAGAGAATTCTAATTTTGAAATTGCATTTATACTTATCATTAGGCAGGGAGTATTGATGAATAGAATTACAAAATTAGATGATAAATGACGAATAAATTTGCCTAATTAGACGATAAAATACGGTGAAAATTGCATGATTAGACAAAAAAAGACAAATAAAAGCTATCATTACATGAAAATTAAGTGACTTGTCGAACGTAAAAAATGGAACTAATTTAGTAGAAAGACAAATGAAACTGACTTACACGTAAGGTTTGAATAAATTTGCAAAATGCAACTTGCACCAAAAATTGCAACTTTCAGCCGAATTCAGCAGAATTAGCAACTTCTTGATTTTTTCACCACAACAGTATCTTTTGGCATGTTTTGCCTCGATCACCGAAATTCTGCTCGATTTTGCGTGAAATATATAGTTTACACATACCTTTCTGGAACATTTTTAAAACATTGATGCTTTGCAAAATTTTGGAATAGTTTGTGTAAGGCGAAACTGTGTTCATAAGGAAGCCAAAGGTTAAAGAAAAGACAAACCGAAGACTTCAAACAGTCGCCCAACATTGAGCCAAAAATTGGCCAAATTTGACATTCATATTTTAAAAGTGACATTTTTAGGCCAAAAATAGCACTTTTTTTTAGCAACTTTTGACAAATTGGGTGTAACTTTTAACGATTTTTTAGCAACTTTAGGGCTAAAAACTACAACTTAAACCGAGCCCTACTTACAAGACACAAGACGAATTTGAATTAAGAAGAATTAATAGCCAGTGAAACAAAAAAGACGGTTAAAATTGCTACCCACATTGAAAACAAAATACATGTCCCTGTTGATGGGAAAAATCTGACTGCTTGTGCAGGGACCCTAGAACAAGGAAAAGACATGGAATTGTTGGTCCTGCAAAGTTAAGCCATTGATTTAAGTCTACAGATCACTCAAAAGTTGATTATTCATTCTTTTACCAATTCCAAAAGCATAAAATTTAATCATATGAAACCATTTGGCATTCAAAAATGTATTTGAGCTTTAGTTTGTTGTATTTTAGGCAAAACAATCAGGCACAAGTTCAGTTTTGCACGAGTGTAGGTTAAATAAAATATCACATTCTTCCCAATATTTGCCATTTTTCATCATAAAAGATAAGAAAATCTAGAATCTTAGACCCCATTAGACTGAACATGAATGAGGGAAAGTATTGAAGTAATTTATAACTATCATTATCAGTCAATATATGAGCTAGTTATAGTTAAACTGTTATAGTTAATTAAGAACACTTTCAAAATTTGTGTGAAAGAAATGGTCAGTAGTACATAAATCAGTTAAAAATCAAGAGTTCACAAATGCCTCTTTTTAAGGGACGTTCCAGTAAGGCTGAGCTATATCCAAAATCAGATTTGAAATATTTTCAAAATTTCATATTTCAATACTTGCAAAAGTGACAAAATATCCAATATGTATTTTCTTCAAAAGCCAAAAATATTTGGAAGATTTTTTTTGACATTGCCATTATTTGGTATTTTTGTCTATGTGCACCGATTTTCCATATTTGTTTCTGGTAATTTGATGCATTTCGTCGTTTTTGGAGGCAAACTTGTTTAAACAGTACAATTTTTTTATGTTTCCTTAATAGATGGCGCAGTTTTTTTCCATATCACAGTGATTTTGGTTGTGAATGTCTAATCTTAGTACAAGTGTCATTTTGTAGAGATTTTTGTATTTTGGGTTCAATTTGGGTAAGCTCTACATTTATTTTTCCTCAATTTTGCCCGCATTATTTTTTTGACCAGAAAATTCATAATTATATTGACTATTTCCTTGGAAAAACCAAAATATTTAAAAGATGGAGGAAAAGTGGAGAAATATTTATAAAATATTTTTTTATTTAAAAAAAGTTCTTTCCGGGCCCTAGTCATTATGGATTTTGTTTTGGATCGACTATGTTTATGATATTTAGAGTCGAAAGAATGATAAAATATTGCCGTGAAGGTTTTCCCAGTTCTGAAAGTGTGTTTTTGCTTTTTGTGTCACTTGCTTCTGCTTTTCAAACACAACTGATGACTTGAGAATATACTTAAGAGGCATTAATTCAAGTCCATTCAATGTCATTTGGCCAATTCTTGATGGCTTGCATTACCTCTTTTGATACATCTCTTAAAGGTTTTGTGAAAAGAACACCAACAATCTTGTTGGCACAATTGTTGGCAAAATCTGTATTACGTGGCGAAAGAAATTGTCTTTGAAATATCGAATTGAAAGTTTCAAGTAAGAAAAATTGAAAGAAAAAAGATTTTTTTTTGATAGCACATCATAATTTTTTTGGTTTATTTCATCTCATGACTTACATTTTTCCTGATTTGTTCATAACTAATATAAATCTTTCAATTACTAATTGTTAGACGGCACATCGTATATTTGAATCAAATGATTTATACGTTTTGAAAAATTGCAAAATCTTGTTTGCCTTCTGCTGCAAAAGAGGAATCAATTTTTGGCTTGTAGTTTTTGATGATGATGATGATGATGATTTATTCAGGGGTCTCAGGATTTGTTAAACTGGTAAAATCAAGAAATATATAAAAGAAATGAATAAAAAGTGAGATCCCTAGGCTTTCCCGTAAACCGACTGGTTTGTATTATTTTTCTGCGACTCATTCAACTCATCTGATTCTGAATTCGTGTAACCACTACATCGTGACAACAATTCACTCAAGAGAAGCAAAAGGGTCAACAAAAATGCTTCAACTTTAACTTGGCAAGATTATTAGTCTGTTTCAACCAATTCAACAACCTTCAAGGGCATTTGTTGGAACCCGGTCCCGTCCAAGCATTATTTTTTAAGACTCCGTGGTGGAAAAGAGTGTGTTCCCGTTCTGGATTAGATCTCTTCGATCAACCATCCCTATGTAGTAACATAAGAGACATTAGCGACAACAATTTGACATATATTTCAGGAACATAAAAATCAAATTAATTTGGGGGGGAGTTTGTCATTAAGAAATGATATGATGTTATGAAGTTGTCCATAGTTCTACTTGGCTTCACCTCTTAGGACATTCATAACTGGATGTTGTAACAATTGAATTCTTTGACTGCATTTTTTGCCTCGGCTTTGTATGACATGGCTCACAAAACAGAAAGAAAATTATGGGAAGAGAGGCAAGGAATAAGACCGCCATTATCTTGAAATCATCTTCCATTGCATTGGATTTAGGTGGTCAGTCCTAGTTCCACGGGCTTTCTCTCATGTCACCTTTTCAGTCAGGTTTTTAAATGATATTCTCTATTGCGAGGCCATGCCTTTTTGCCGTCAAAAACATTTTCGAGTAGTATCTAATCCGTCATGGTGGACACACTGCATGAGGCCATGCATATCTTGAGAGCACATTTTTGGACTTTTTCATAGATATTTCTAATCCTCTTTTCGACACACGTTTTTTTTCTCCTAGCGGTAGAAATGTGAACTAAAAGAGAGTCCGTCTCGGCTAAAAATCAGGGTGACCATCTACGAGAAGTTATAAAAATCGTAAATTGGTAATTTCCTTACGTTAACTTAAACTTAAGTCCCATATATCAAGTTAAAAAGACCAATCGTTAATTTCAAATGCCACATTGATGTTTAAAATTGGTCAATCATGTCCAGGTTATGGTTGCGACCACTCGAGAAAGATATTTAGGCTCCTTGCCCGAAGTCTCTTAAACAAACAACGGGCAGGGCGTGTTGCAATGTTTGGGATGTTCGTTGAACATAAAAGACACATCCCAAGGGGAACAACCACAATTACCACAGCGACAATAGACCAGTCCCCAACGCACTCTAACTTCAATGAGCACAAAGAAACTGCATGCAGTTATTTTACCAACATCTCAAGAACTTTCATCAAGACATGGTTGACAGGGAAGAGAATTACGTCGATTGCCGTTCTCACAACTTGTTCAGTAATGTACTCGTAGGTAACAAAACTATTAAAGCCGAATGAAGAGGTGTGCCATCATCATTTTTAGGAGACTTTCCCTCCGATTAATATGGAAAATGTCTTTAAAGAAAATAGTCATGCATGATTGGATGGAATGCCGGATAAACTAGGTTGCCTGAGGAGGAAAGACGATCCCAGATTTTTGGGACCTTGAAGTCAAAAAGCTCCGCTCCGGATTAATTATTGACAGATGCACAAAGAACTCGTCTTTTGTTTTCATGTTGAGCCTTTGGCAACGAAGAGTATCATCTACTACATGCATGCAAACACAAAGAAATAGCGCAAAATTCTACCCTATCACAAATTGGCCAAAACTTTTCATTTCAATTTGAGGACAAGTATTTTAATTAATATGCATCAACTTTCCATACACTCTGGGGTGTGCTTGTTCGAAACCTGAGGTGGCCAAGTCTTGGCGATCTGTTGTTCGAATATGCACACAGTCTTAGAGAGCTTAAATGGGAGGACCCGCGGTCATTCTCGAGAGTGAGGTAATGAATGCTTTTTAGAGCTGCTAATTCACACCGAGCAGACATCCCTCTTTGATCGAAGCTATGCTTTAACCCAGGGAAGAATAGAAAGAAACTTTCGCTGCCAAAATGAAAACTATTTCTAATAAATCTCGAAATGATTAATATTCTTAGGTAGAATCATTGTAGATTGTAGCCCAAACAGCCCATTTTACATATTTTTGGCAAAAATCAAGCTGTTGATAATCGTGTTATCGTGCTTAGACATTATATTTACAAATGCATTTGTTTGCCAACTAATATACAAGAATAACAAATACCATTTAACATAACAAGTGACATAAAAAATAACAATTATTCAATTTAAAAAATAGACAGAAAAGGAAACTGTGAATGAAAGCACGGGCGGGCTACTGTTGGCTGCTCGCCTTCTTCTTGCTTGGGAAAAAACTTCGGTTTTGGGGTGGGTGCGATCGTTTTCTGTCAATTCGTGGAAAGTGTGAGGGATGAGATGGTATTGCGATGTGGTTAAGAGGAAGGGTTTGAAGCTGGAATATCACATCGTCTTTGGTTTCGTCGTTAAATGTTGTCGAATTTACGATCTGCTCAATTTCTTCGAACTTCTTTTTGTGTTCCTCCAAAATCGTTGCCCGTCGAGAGGTTTTGTTTTCGTGTTCCTAGAGGAAAAGCAACTTGTGAACTGATTTTACAAACTAACTAACCGTTACAACTTTTGGCGCAATACATAACATCTCAAAATATAAAAATTGTTCAGACTCCTCTCAACATAGATTAAGGAATGTACAAGTATAAAGCAGTAATAAATAAAGGCTTAAAACTTAATGGCCTTAGCAAAGAAAATAGCAGCTAGATATCTACTAATCAACGTGTTTTTTAACGGATATGTTATTTTTAAATTCCGAAGTCTACTTCTGAAACGACTCACACATTCATTTGAATTCTATAATTTAATCAATGGGCAAAAACGATATAATGTCACGTAATTTACCTAATAGCAAATATTTCAATACCTTCCTTTGCATCATTTTCAAGTGTACTACCATTGGAGCCATTCTAATCTAAAATATTTGTGATGTAATGTCTATTTTGCAAGTCAATATTCAATGCTTCGTTTCGGTCAGTATTCTCAAATTTATTATTCAATGGCTTTGTTTGTCCGAAAACTATTTAACAGAATTTAAAAAAACTGGCAGTTCAAACAAAGTCTATGGAATTTGAAAATGACTTTCCGACTTAAAAACATCGTGCAATCACTCGACGTAACTTACTTGGTTCTCCAAGGGGAAAGCAGGATCGCTGATATCGTCTGAGGGAAGTAAATTTGTAGCCGATTCATGAGTATCACAATGAATTTCGAAACTGACGCGCCTTTCGTTCAAATCGTGTACCCCCGCGTGTCCAATCATGGCCAAAATATGGGAATGTTTACAAAAGTTCCTGGAAAAGACGTTTGGGTAAATATGTTGAATGCTTCTCAAATATGAGCTCCACCCAATACTGCAAAATATGGTTTTCTGAGCTTAAACTAGGCCTAATTACTTACCGATACGCGTACGCCTCACAATCACATGTGAACTCATGGGCACATTCTCTGGTTGGTGGGCATTTTTCGCATCGAACCAAGCATTGGAATTGGTTGCATAGAAATGGATTTGGCTTCAGCGTGTACTTTTTGGTCTTCCCATTCGGCAACTCCTTCGTCATCACAAATTCCGCTCTATTGGAGGATCTCGCGATCGAGTAACCACTTACAGAGTCTGGATGACACGCCTTGAAATCAAGTTGTAGCTTCGACGCCTTAATACCTCTAATTCCATCTTGGACTAATTGGCTTTTCCGTGCAAAGAGCTCTTCGACCCTTTGGAGACCAATACAGAACTTTGGAATTGAAAAATTCGGGCTAAGCTCTGTCTTGATTGTGCGATGGTATCGTTCCACGTGAAGATTGTGGGGAGGAGAGCCAAGGGTGGAAAATCGTGCCCAGCTGTTAATCGGCGCCTGTCGGCCGTGGGGTCCGTAATTTGTTTCGAAATATTTCCACATCTTGCCCGTACTTTCACTTCGAGTTTCCTTCAAAAAAAGATGATAGAAGATAAACTTATAATTGCGATGATATTATCGCTATTTCGATTATACATTGGTTGTATCATCTTATACTTACAAGCCTGAAGATATTTTATTGAAAGGGATAATAGACCTGTACAACTAATCAACTTGATTGGTGCGTTTATACAAATCTATTTCAATATATCATTGAAATATCGTTTTGATATTTCGATAATTGAAATATCATTGAAATCGTACATATATGTGTCTCAATAGCTTGAGGAAATAATTTCAACCTTGCTTACCCAACTTCTCCTTTCTTGAAGTAAATCGATTTAACAGTTTTTTTACAAACAAATAATATTCAGTATTGAACACTGATTGTGAAAGAGGTACGTACCTACTTTTCTTTGATACTTTCAAATCTTTCATAAAATTCATCTTCTTTCACAATGAGCCGCAGCCCCTTGATTTCTTGTAGCATTTCGGGTTCTTTAATGTGTTTGGTCCAATTTTTTTCTAAGTGCCAGTGGCAAACACTCCACTGGACTGGACCAACAACGTCTTCCCACGCGTTTATAAAGGTGTGACTTGTGTCGCTCAAAAGGCATTTCACTCTGGAGCACGCCTCTGGAACGAGATCCTTCAACACCTTCAATGCCACTGAAAATATCGCTTTATTTTCGTTTTCTACGAGGCATTGGAAGACAGGCGTGCCTTCTCCACGGTTGTCTAAAAAGAAAAACAAATTTTGACAATCCACGGCGTTCAATTTGGCCGGAGAAGTCATTTTTGGGCTCCAAATACATTTGAGACCAGTTTTAAGTGAAGAGACACTGCTGCATGTATAATCAAGTTCTGTTAGTTGGGTCACGGGCCAAAAATTGATGTAATTTCACTGAAAACATGCTTAAACACAAACCTATGAATGTTTTCTTTGGTATAATTGTTGGGCACACTTAGGTCGATAATAGCCAAAAAAATTAGTAAAATCTATTCATCCATTCAATTTTTAATGGCTATTTTCAAACACAATTCTCGAAGGACTTAGTAGATAATCAAACTTCAATTAACCCAAATTAGAACAAAGGCTGAATAGATATCGTCAATGTTTCAGTATTCTAAGTATGTTTTTAGTGACATTGTGTCAAGTTTTGGCCCGTGACCTTACTAAAAGAACTCAATTTTACATGCGGCATTGTCGAATCATCTCGAAAATGGTCTTAAATGCTTTTTGAACTCAAATTCTCCAGCCAAATTAAGCGCCGTAAATCAAAACAAAAAAGTTATTAAGAGAACGTTAACAAAACGCAAAATATAATTGATTTAATTGAATTGCCCCTTATTTGAAAACACCTTGATACGATTTTTAATCCACGATTTTTTACCTCAGCTTAATTCTACATTTTTTGCAACTTTTTTTTCACATTGTAAATATCATTTTACTTTAGTACTTTTTAAATACTTTTCCAATACACACTATTATTTAGATTTTAACGTACTAATTGATAAAAATATCACTTTGGGCACAATGGCAGTTTTTTAAGCAACAAAGTTTAAAAACGTGGTCAAGAATCACCTTCATGAATGAACATATCTAGAGACATGAAAAATGCAAATAAAATGTCAAATCGAACACGACATAACCATATTCATCCAAGCAATGTTACATAATATTTTAGGTTTCTAAATCCCAAAAGCCTCGGTAAACTTCAGTCAGATTTAGCAATCACTTTAGGTGTGTCGAAGGAATTTGTCTTAGGGGTCTTTAAACATGCCACACGTACCAAATACAAGAATAGAAATGAGAACGAATTTTGCCGAATTCGTTCCGTGGGTCCCATCGACTGAGATGATCGTGGGATGATCCCGAAATCGCTGTAGCATGGCTTCGCTCGCATAGCATAGCAGGAAAAGACCGTTTGTCTCGACCACTTTGTGTTGAACAGCATCAGGAAATACTGACATGTCAAATTTGCTGCCGTAATTAAAGGCACGAAATGGCGGTTTCGACATCAAACCGGTCACATTGGTCACCTCGCTGACTTTTGGATCGTAACCTGAAGAAGAAAGGGGGCCGTTAAAAAGGCGTTTTTTCAAAATACTTTTGATATCTTCTAGGTAAGGGTGCAGTATCAAAACAAAAATGGAAGCTTCACGCAAATATAGCTATAAAAATATGTTAGCAATGAAAAACGCCATTTACGTTGAGCCAACCAAAAATATACGGAAAAATGAAAAAAAAAACTCTAATTACCCCTAAGGGTAAAAACTTGGCTTTCGGTTTTTTCCTATGGCTCACCCAATAAATCCTCTGTTTGACCCATTCGATAAAGGTCCGATCGCGTTATCGGCTTTGTGGAATCGTCTTGTTCTTCCACAGGGAAATGTCGATTAAGAATGACTTTCGGCTGAAGTCCAGACTTCAAAAGGTCGGCCGCATATCCTTTGACGGCTTTCGAGAGCCTCATGTCGCGTTTTTCGATTGAATGTGAATGACACACGGAACCCATGACTTGAATGACTTGGGCATTAACCAGACACAACTGTTGTGATTCAGGTTGGGGGCATTGACATCGAATCACACGGAGAAATGTCAATCTGTGGGGGCGTGAACATAACATTATGTCGAGCGTCCAATGTAGCAACATTTTGAATGACCCACTTACTTAGCCGGACACTGGGCCACACCCGGGGCAATGGTGGACTCGGCAACTGGCTTCATTTGGTGTAACTGCTTGGATAATCCAACCTTAGTCTGACGCTTTAGAGTGCTTCGGCATTGGAACACTTTTCGCTTGGCAGAAGAAGTCCGAATTCGCAAGTGTTTGTCCAGTTCTTGCTCTTCGAGCCAGTTCATGGCCTCTTCCATGCTGACAAACTCCATTTGAACTTCTTGAGGCTCTTCAGTGTGACAGCACCCCTCGACAGGACCCTCCTAATAATTGGGGAAGGATAATCATAACACGATATTTGAACCATCTTTTAGCTGGATTAAGGTGGTCTACCAGTCTCGTACTTTCCCTCAGCATTAAGAAATAGAAGTTGTATTGGCAGTAAGTAAGTATATACCTGACCAGGGGCGACCACGTTCCAATTGGAGGTTGGAATTTTTGAGGCGGTGCAATGTGTCCGAACTCCAGCAAACGAAACAAATGTCTTGCGGCAATCCCCACAATGGAACCGGACATCATCTCGATTGCCATTGAAGTTGATGCCGCTGCCGCCTTTGGATGGCGTTACTGGCAATGAGGTAGAAGACGACGACGACGATGAGGCCATGACACAAGCTTGTTTTCACCACGAAGCTTCAGATGAAAGAGTGCGGCTAAATAAGGGTATGGGTTCCGACCGTTCCGACCGTGGAATTTCACAATGTCCGCGAGATGCGTTTCTCTCTCGGTCCCGGTTAAGCTTTATTTATCAACATTTGGCAGGGAGCCTAAATATCTTTCTCGAGTGGTCGCAACCATAACCTGGACATGATTGACCTATTTTAAACATCAATGTGGCATTTGAAATTAACGATTGGTCTTTTTAACTTGATATATGGGACTTAAGTTTAAGTTAACGTAAGGAAATTACCAATTTACGATTTTTATAACTTCTCGTAGATGGTCACCCTGATTTTTAGCCGAGACGGACTCTCTTTTAGTTCACATTTCTACCGCTAGGAGAAAAAAAACGTGTGTCGAAAAGAGGATTAGAGATATTTCGAACAAAATGAAGATTTCAGGCTGTGCTTCATGAAGAACATGTTCAGTGATGGATCTGATTTTCTTTATCATTCTGCACAAATGACAAGCCATTTTGACGTTTGCACATTGTCCCTTTGTTTGATAGGGTTCCAGCCAATTTGCTCCCTTCTTGACCCATGCTGTGGTTGATTAACTTCCTCATAAATGGGTTGGTCAGGAACTGGTTGCCGACCCATGTGATAGCAGTACTAAGAGTTTTTTTCAAAGAATG
>CM021323.1:5233411-5275403 GCA_010645155.1 Tigriopus japonicus
GCAACTTGCCTGACAATGTAGTCAAGTGCATTAGGGTGGCAACTGAGGGCAAGAGCACCGCTAAATATAGTGCTTCCACCCTTCAAAGTGCCCTCGAGACTCTGATCTGCGTCTTGAAGGGGAACCTTCCAAGTATGCAGAAAAATGCCCGTGCAACCATAGTCCCGAAGTCCTGTAAGGGGTCACAGGAACAGGTGACTTGCCCCCCCGTTTTCCGGACGCGATCATGCTCGTTACCGAGCTCCATGGTTCCTCAACGCACGAACTCACCCACAAGTGAGGCTGATCATAAGCAGGAAACTAGCGTAGAGTCAGCTTCCCCTTTGATGCACCATATCAAAAATAATCCAGATACCAGATCCCACCAATTCGGAAACGTATGCAAAACCCACTCTAAGAAAAAATGCAGAGACAATGAGTGTAACCTGGCGCACCCTGAGTGGTGCCCGATAGCCAGGATACATGGGCTGAGAAGATTCAATACAAAGGGTTGCAAAACCTCGGAGTGTTCATTCTTCCATCCTCGATTCTGTCTGCGCTCCATGAAGGAGAAGTCTTGTCTTAACTTCAATTGCCCATTTGTCCACCTTCCCGGTACAAGAAGATCAAAATCCTCCGCAGGGACCAATCATCCCAATAAACTTGCGAAAATCTCCAAACAACCGACTCAAACTCAATGGGGAAGAACCCGTGTAAGTGTGCCAAGCCCGTGGGCAACGCAAACCCCTAATGTGTCTAATAGGCCATGTGACTCCACTCTCTCAGCTGATTTTTTAGCCATACTGGGCCTGTTGGAATTAATACTCAAAGGCGGGCAACTCTCTCGGGTGCAAACAAATTAGTGTCGCCCCCCTCAAAACCTGATCACTTGACCTTTCTCAATAATACGACCTCACCGTCCGCACCCCAAAATAAAAAATCTCAAGGAATCACGCGCCTTACGGCTCTCTCTTGGAACATTCGTCGGGGCCTCTTAGCTAAGGAATTAGAAGTTCAAGCTTATTTACGTTCCTCTGGTGTGGGGATTTGTTTTCTTCTGGAAGTGGACATTGACAAGGATGTGGCACAATCGCTATCATCCTATGCTGGTTATCACGTGATCCTACCCCTTTCAGATCAGCTGACCTCAAAAATCAGAGTATTGGCTCTTATCCACTCTTCAATCATAGCCAATCACAAACTTAGAGTCGACCTAATGTCATCTAACATACCGTCGATCTGGGTTGAGATCAACCAAAAACCCACTATGACAACTACTCTCTTTGGGGGCTTCTACAGAGAATGGGGCCAAGGAAAAGACAGGAGTGTCGAGTCTCAAAGTAGGCGACTGAACATATTCCTTGAACAAGTGGAACGTGCTACTGCCTCCACGAGCAGAACGGTCATCATGTCCGACATGAACATAGATCTTAACAAATGGGAATCTCGAGACTACCATCTGGCATCCCTTGCCCGCAATCTGGCCAATTCATTGGCTAGCAGTGATCTGTGTGTTATTCCTGTCGGCGATACTTTCTCGTATAAGTGGGAGAAATCTCCAAACAATTTTGATATAAGGAATTCAGCCATTGACCATATTTATGTCAGTGGCTCCCTCCCGATTCAGAACCATGGATGTCTCTCCAGTTCCCTCAGTGACCACCTCCCAATCTTCATCCAATTGAGTGGCGGCCGTCCTGCCCAGTCTTTTAGGAGAGAATTCTGGAAACGATCACTCAAACACCTCTCGACGAGGTCGTTCCTTAGCTCGCTTTCCACATGGGACTGGGACTCCATGAACAATATGACATTGGACGAAATGACCTCATATTTCTGCAATGCAGTTTTGTCCTCCTTAGATGAGTGTGCCCCTCTGAGGAGGATAGTAGTTTCCAACAAGTATCGATTCGGACTGAGCACCAATACTAAGAACCTGATGGCGCAACGGGACCTCGCTTTCAGAAACTCCCAAGAAAATCGGTCTAACGCGGATCTCTGGGCCGATTACAAAACCTTGAGAAACAAGGTGCAACGCGAAGTCAAAAGTGATACCAGAGAACATTTCACCAAAATTGCGTTGGAACACCCAAATGACTCTGGTAAACTATGGCAACTAGTGAATGGTGTTATCTCGTCAGGAGAAGATTCGATTGAAATTGATATTGATGATGAAACCACCTCCAATCCGAGTCTCATTAGCGAGGCCTTCAACCACTTCTTCAAAGAGAAGGTTGAGACCCTTAAGGAAAAGGTTGACCGATCATACGAGAAGTCACCCCTGTCCAAATTGGAATCGTTCCGTGGACACTGGCCAATGTTTGGGCTGTCGCCCGTAGGAGCTGATCACGTGACCAACGTCGTGCTCTCGATGAAAAAGAAGGGCCCCGGGTCTGATGGCATACCAATGCTATCACTCCAAACAGGGATTTCAGTTTTGGCAGCTCCTTTGACAACGTTGATTAACAAATCGTTCTCAATGGGTTTGTTCCCCGACCTCCTGAAAACGGCACGAGTGGTACCAATATACAAAAAGAAGGGCCTAAGAAGTTCGTTGGCCAACTATCGACCAATTTCCATCCTCCCAGCCATCTCAAAAATCATTGAAAAGGTGGCCCAGACCCAGATCTCTAGCCACTGTGAGCTCGTAAATATTCTACCCTCCTCTCAACACGGGTTCAGACCCCACAGGTCAACAACTACCGCCCTCATGGACTTGACCTCTCGGCTGGACGCGGCACGTCGGGGTGGTCTTCTCTCTGCGCTTGTGACGTACGATTTGACGGCAGCCTTCGACTGCATTGATAAAGGGATCCTGGATCGAAAGCTGGAGGTCTACGGTTTCAACATGAGTACAAGGAACTGGGTGAGTTCGTACCTCAGTGGAAGGAAACAAAACGTCGCAATTCAATCTTTTCAGTCCTCTAACCTGGATTTGAACATGGGCAGCCCTCAGGGTTCAATTCTTTCCCCCCTACTCTTTACCGTTCTCATGGCAGACTTAGAGATGTGGCTACATAAGTGCAACGTAGTGACGTATGCTGATGATACGACAATTTGGAGCTCAAAAAGGGACGTCATGGAGGCCAGAAGGGACGTTGAAGAGGACTCTGTCAACTTCCTTTCCTTCATGGCTTCCAATGGTCTTGTGGCTAACCCGTCTAAGACTGAGGCCATTGTCATAGGTCGCTCTCTTTCAACTGAGAGCACCATCACAAACGTTTCTATCGGTGGGCACTTGATACCCATCTCGGACTCTATGACTATTCTGGGCGTGATCTTTGACAAAAGCCTATCTTGGAAATTCCAATTCCAGTCACTCATCCGCCAACTCCATAAGAGGTTGGGGTTAATCAAGAGGCTGCTTCACTGGATCCCAAGGGAGAGAATTCATCCATTCGTGGATGGTCTTGTGATCTCAAAACTGCGTTACTGCCTACCAGTGTTTGGCTCAGTCCGAGTCTCTGGAGATCAACCCAAGAACGGATACATGGATCAAATTCAAGTTTTCCTAAATGACCTAATGCGCTTGTTGGTCAAGGCAAAGAGGAGCGACAAAATTAGCATCAAGAGCTTAATTTCATCAACTGGTCTCCCCTCGGTCAATCAGTTGTGCGCGGATGGATTGCTGAATGAACTCTACCGATTTGAAAAATTCGAGATGAACCTGGCCGAAACATTCTCAACTCAGACAAAGCTACACCAAATGGAGCTCCGGGGTAGTAGGCTAAACCTCTGTCAACCGATAGCTGGGTCCCGTGGTGGCATGGACTTAAGCTCTGGAATATTTCTGTGGAACAAAGTTATCTGTCAGCATGACATAACGTGTAAAATGTCAGAATATTTTAGTGTAGGCGTTGCTAAACGCGAGTTCAAAAAAATCATTCTACTTCTTCCCGTTTAATATTTTTCAAGTAATCACGAACATTGCTTAAACCTAAGAAAAGTGAATGTCTTCACTGAAATACATACATACATACATACATACTTAACACACGTTTGCTTTGTGACCCCCTATTCTTTGGATGTACGTTCAATTCTCAGGTATGATGAGTTATAATAAATGGAACTATTGGACACTTTTCTTGGAGTTTCTAGAAAGGGAAGTCTCCTTTTCTTAGTCTCGCAGTGCGTTCCAAATTCCAGTATTTATGAGTTTGCTTTCCACGGGCCCAATATTAAGGCTCCCCTTGTCCTCGCCCATCAAAATCCCGAGTGGGACGCACCAAGTGGCCCAAAATCCAGGGACCCGAAATGAACAGAACTGCGACTCAACCCAAAACGAGACTCGAGCTGAATCAACCCATTCAAAGGAGCCCTGTGGTATCTCTTAGATGTGAATGGGTAGGATCAGTTGTGTGTGTATGTGTATGGCATTGGCAGTGCTTTGAAAGGCGAGCAAGAATTCCAATTTTCGTTGTTGCTGGCATCGATTTCTTCCGTACAAGGCTCGCTCAAGCTGTGAGAGGAGTCTAACCAAAAATAAATGAACTAGTTTCAAGTTCAAGTTTTGATGGTGGTGGGATAAGCTGGAACAGCTCTGCTTTGAACGACTTGATGGCGAGCGTAAAAATGAGGCACTGAACTTCATTAGAATTTTGGAAGGCAAAATTTGGTTCGTGATATGCAAGGAAAACGCAAACATTTGACCAAATGAAGGATCAGCATTTGCATTATCAAGTATTATACCAAAAGGAGAAGTTTTAGAATAAGTTTTGTGACCAATTTTTATAGCAATTTATAAAAAAAGAAGGAAACCCACTTTTAGAAAGAACAAAATACATGGCTTGGCTTCTTCGATTAAGAAAAAAAAATCCCATTTGTCTACTTCATCAAGTCGTTAATATTTGATAAAGCATGATTTATCAATCATGAAGGCTGACAAATCTAGACGTTGAAATGTTTGTATTCGTGCGCAAGTGAATGATAGCATGTGATTCCTTGATGCAATTTCAACAACTTATTGTTTGACCGACTTGAGGCTATAAACTTTTGAAGAATACAAAGCGATAGCGCCGAACAAAATGCAACAGACCCGGTCAGAAAGATATCGAAAATTGACAAATCAATGAAAAATGATCATCTTTTCCAAAACATTGAATCTAGAAGTCAAAGCAGTAAATTATTAATTTTTGGCTCAAAGTAAAAGTTTAAAACGTCTAAACTTTGAAAAAATAACTTAAGTTTACTCGGCTTTCCTAACAGTTATGACGTGAAAGTCTCAAGATTCGCCCTTAGCCGAGACCAAAAAGTTTCAGTTGAATGCGAACTAAAAACCTAGACCTAAAATTTCATCGGAATTGTTCTTTTCAACTTACCTAGAAGGCGAATGCTTGTAGGTGGTTTAGCAGAGTGCCTGAAGAGGTTATGAAACAGTTCTAGGGGGAGAAATGACATTACCAGCCAGCCAATTGTCTTCAATTTTGATCCCCCTTCATTAGCTTGGAGTTGGCAGGATCACCCTAAAGTAGGGGTCGGCAACCACTGTGGAGTTAATGCCCACCAAATTTGAGTAAGTTTCCTTAGAGGCCCACTGAACAGATTACAGTAGGCTCAAGGGGACACAAATTAACGATCACAAAAATTTGGGCCCATGAGTTTGGTACAACAAATAGTTATTGGGCCCACTATTTTGAACTTTTCCCATTGCCCCTAAGCCCACCAAAAATCTTTTTGGGCCCGCAGGTTGCCGCCCACTGCCCTAAAGTGTCCTAAAAAAGAAGAGTGGCCTGACACCCCAAGGAGAAATTGGGTGGATTTTTGAACCAAAACTGTAGATGATCTGGATTGAAAAAATAAGTCATTGGTAACTAATTGATACCCAATAGTCCTCTCAACACTCAAACAAGATCATTACTTGAATCAAATTACTCAAAATTGAAATAGAAGATCTCAGTAAAAAGGTGAATGCCAAGGTTGAGTCTATCCTCTTTGAGCAATTGCTAGTTATTTTATATGCATGAATAGAATGAACCCTCAATCAGGTTGACCAAATCTTTAACAAAGAATGTCATGCAAGAATTGTTAAAAATATTTGATGAAATTGGGCAATCTCTGATGCTTTATCTTATATCCATCTGTCTTTTGAACATCAAAAGCTTTGTAGCTGATCAGATCTGCCAGTATAAACACCTCCTAAAGTTCCCTATTGGAGGGAAGTTTCTGAGGAACATTTTGGTTTATTTGTATTTGGGTAACCCTGAACTTTGATTGTATATGCATTCATCTGTTTGTTATTTTGAATTTGGTGCCATGTCAGGCAAGTGAGCTGTGTACTGAATGGAATCAAATAAAAAACCTTTGATCTAGTAGTGACATTTCTTTCCATAGAACTCTAGGTTTTGAGACAATCTTGGGATTCCAACGGGCTCTGATTGCATCAGCAGAATGTCAGCTTGAACTGTGTGATCTTAACGTCACGTTTGGTCGGATGAAAAATGCAAGAAGGTGATTCGTTTTTAGTGTCATTGTTCCGGAAAAACATCAACTGTTTCATGGCAATATTTCTTTCTGGTAGCATTACGTCATTAAAATTCAGTGAAATAATGCTGTCAAGATAAAAAGTTGACATTTTCCCAACAAGTGGCATTAAAAATCACAATCTAGGAACTATTTCTAAATTTAACCACAAGTGGCGTCAAGATCAATCCGTTCATGCTGAAATTCTGCCGATTTGATCTGACCCTGATTCAAAGATCACAATTGAGTTTGAGTTTCACCGACTAACTTTAAGTGATTTCTTGGTCAGCTTGACCATGTCCTAAAAAATGTTCATTCAAAATAATCTTAATGCCTTTCCAAGCCTTGTAGAAACCGTGGATGATCGTGAAACTCTAGAATAAACAGACCTTTTACTGCAAAGACCTCTTTAAAAAAAAACTGGTCTTTGGTTCTCTTATTGAAATAAGTCTTTGCGGAGTTCAAACGTTGTTTCTTCTTACAAACCAGGGTGTTGTTTCATGATTCCAACAAGAATTATTCTAAAGTTTACCGTAAACATCTTAAGACCCACCAAGAATCAGGTACTTGACTTCAACGTATGTAATCCAATGAAACTAAAAGCCTAGAAGGAAATGATGGGACGTCTTTGAAACGTACTTTGGAACCAGGCAAGTCAGAATTATGGAACACATGGTGCGTCAAAGCAGTTTAAAAGGTTGTGAAGTTTGTTACTGCCTACAATTCAAGCTTAAATGGGTGATCCAGGAAACTGCCTTCGAGTTTTTATGGGTGTCTATTGTGATTATTGGTTGGCACATGTCAAAATTTTGAAGGCCAATTCATCCATACACGGCTTCTCGAACGACGAGAGATTTTGCAATTCAGGTCGGGAACACGAGTGGCATTTTGCCAAGTTGGGCCAGAAAATTGAATTTTTGGGTAGTTTGTTCATTCTTTTATGGAAGAAGCAAGAGATTGACATTGATTTTGGGTGGAACAAACTTCAAATATGACACAAGTGAGGCAACATTTGCTGATCGTCAATACAGATGGAACAGCCGTAGTTGTTCCCAATTTTCTTTTGCTAGGCGCCTAATTCAATATCTCGATATTAAGGATGAATAGAATCTTCTTTAGGGGGTTTCTCATCGAGTACTAGTAACAAGTCTGACCCTCCAACAAACACTAGTGAGGTTGTCCCAATTTTGTGCGTATTCAGGACAACTTTACTTCCGAGACTTGACCAAGGAAACAGAATGCTCAAGTGGAAACGTCAGTCCAATGCCTGTTACTCAAGAAAAACATTTCCTAATAGCTTTGCGAGTCAATAGCCAGAGAGTAGACATTCTCTTTCATGCAATGCAATGCCACATCGTTAAGGATATTTTAAATTATGTCCATTGCATAATATACTTGTTTAGACTCAAGGTTCGATTAATGTTAGTTGTGGGCGTCTTTTGAAAGGTTTCTGAACAATATTGATTATAGTTGAATTATAAATACAAGAGGATGAAGGTGTGTAGGGGTGCAATCAAATAAATATAAATTGAATTGATAGATTAATTAGACTTCATGAGCCTCATTTTGCTTCTCCACATAACATTTTGAAAATGCCAAGCGCAATCAATTTGGATTTATTTTACTTTCTTAGTGTCTCACCATGAAACCAAAGAGTTTGAGTCTAGCTTTGTTGCTCGGCAAAAGAAGTTGTGATTTGAATTAAGCATATTTGTTGCAATTTTTAATTAGAGAGTAAATTCTATGGGTAATAATCAAAACATTTTGATGAATAAAATATGAGGTACAGAACTATAGTTACATGTACATGGATACGGGCATGAGATTGATTAGTTCCACATGTGATCAGTGTTCCCTAAAGTTTCGAGAAAAGCCCCAGAAATAATGCAATGCTTTGAATAGAATCCAAGGAAAAATAGTTTCATTTCCAGAACTTGCAAGTGTAATCATTTTCGTCCAAAATGCGTTGTAAATAACATGTGCAACATCTTTTTTACATTTCTATTACTTCTAGACTCCTTTGAAAACACTGGTCCAAAGTTAGGCCAATTGATCTCATTGGCGAACTTTTAAAATTATATTTCTCTAGGTTGAACTAGAGCACTAAGATAAAAGAGTACGCGCATGCGACTTTTTGATCCCAAGACATCGATTCCGTTGTACTGTGGTCCTTGAGTTCGACCTGTTTGAGGCAACTTTACGTATGCACTATTTACTACCAAATTGACGTCGATAATCTCAGCTTACCTTAAACAGAATTTTTTTTTGTTCTTGCTAGACTTTGAAGGCCAAGGCTGGCCAAATTTGGGAAAAAGTTGGGAAATTTTTGTTGGACGAGTTACAGCTGTTGAAGAGCAAAGTTTGCACGTTAAAACTTGATATTTCCGAAGATTATAACCTAAGTTGTGCCCAAACAAATTTCCCTTCATGCCAAAGTTGTTTTCGTTTTGAAATGTTGCGCTAAACAATGTAAAGTTAACATGCAGAATCATACCTCTGGTCTGACGGGTTATTCTTAACAGGCCCTGACCGATTGAGGCATTTGGAGGCTGAACAAGTGACCGTAACTTTAACCCTACAAACGAACTTGTTTGGGCACATCTGCTTGGAAAACGTCACAACCAAAGGTCAGCTGGGCCCTAAAAATTGTCCAAAAAATTGTTAGCCAAGTGGGCTGAACATGCCCACTCTGGAACTCTGTGGACGGTTGATAGGGTTGCCACACAATTGCTCAACAGAAAATCATTTCAAACGCACGCAGATAAATCTCAGATGGCTTCAATTGACATTTCAAACTTGAGAACTAATTGTTTATCTGAAATAACCGGTCTTTCACGAAAAAGAAACTTAAAAGAAATTTGCCTGTAGACTAGTCAAAAGCTGGCATTACCTTTTATTGTAGTGCTCTAGGTTGAACCAGAAACATTACAAAAAGTGGGTGTGCACGAGATTTTTGGTCCCAGGCTCTCGACTCAGCAAATGAAGAGGAAAAGGTTCAAACTTTTGGGGAAACGCAAAACATTGATTTAAGTGTAAAACAAGCACAAGATATACAGAAAACTCAAACCTTGCAAAGTAGATACATTTTGAAAATACGTTATCACTAGAGAGAATAATTTTGGAGATGCTCGAATTTTCAAAAGGTAAAGAAATTTTACCTTTTTTCCTGAAATTCATAAGAAAAATCCAAACATATGTTGAAAAAGGCAGAAAAAGTGAAAAACGAGAAAAATATTCACGAGAAAAATGCACATTCCAGAATATTTTGCAAATAGTTGGAAAAATCGCTCAAAATCACGAATTAGCCGCAAATGCTTAAAAATCGAAAAATAATTGATAATTTAAAATTTGGTTTTTTTTTCGCTCACTACTTATCACATGTATCGTGGGTAGTGATGGAAACAATCCAATCTTCAATCATATTCACGATAGGTTGCCCAACTAGGTCTGCAAATTAGCCTTCAGCGTCTATCATTTAATAATATTTGTCGGTTGAATTCCATGAGGAAAAAGGCTTTCTTCTGAAGGTGAGCGCAAGTGGCACCCCTTGCTTTATTCGTCTTTGGCTCAGGGGCGCTATGTAGAAGGAACTTGCTTCTTGATTTTGCAAGATGTTGTACTATGTGAGGGGTGATGGCAAACCTAAAGCTAGCAACCTCGCGTGAGAAATATTGAAAGATTGGTTTTTTCTACAGTTTTTTCCATCAGTACTCCAAGTGTGCTGTTACACTTGGTCCTTGGCGAGACCAGTTTGTCTCAAAAGATTCCCCGGCCATGTAATCAAAGTGGCAGGCCGAGTCCGACAAAATACGTATTTTTACCCTGATATACAACCATACGGCATGTCATTTATTCAAAAGGTCATAATGTGGATTACCGATGTTTACATGAAAAAATCAATACGATCCGTGGCATTTCACATTCGTTGACGACCCTGCTGTCCACAGTTCTCACAGATACAGAAGCTACAATGAAATGGTATGAAATTGGACAATTTGTCGCTTTTTCGTTTCCATATCCTCTCCACTATTCTTAATGTCTTGTGTTGTATACGGGGACAAAGTAAATTATTGTTTGATCATAGAAAATGAATTTCATTGCCTTCGTGTTTCCAACAATTGGTTTTAATCAAATCAATAACATATTTTGTTACAACCATAAATCATTTTGTAACCACAAAATGAAATAAAAATGATTTTCCTCTAAGTGATACTTATTTGTTTTTTCGAGTCAAAAACAGAAGAAACATAAATTTGAGTTTAAGAATCAAGAAGTACCACCCACGGTTTGAAATGTTTGCCATGTCATTTGTAACTTTTTTTCAAGGAAAACAATTATTTTCAAATCGTTTTTGACTCCAACAACATTTCTTGAACTTTTGATATCCGAAAAATTTTGTTTTGCTCATATTTACAGATAAACAGTCAAAATAGGTGAAGAGCTAAAATTTCGAATATTTTCCCAGGGCGCTATGTGAAGAAGAACAGCTAAAGAATCTTTATGTTGTGGCCCGAAAAAGCGGTCGATCAAAGCTTGCGCTCGATCTGCTTGGGCTACTTCAATCCGTGAATTGAAAGCCGTGATATGCAGGATAGGTGTTTGTAGAGGGTTAACAGAAATATCACTCCAGTACTGTCAGTGGAGATTTGTTTTGAACACACTTCATTGATCCGGCAGGAAGGGTGTCAAGTGACTTGATTCATCATCCATGGGCAGGGTGGGCATTTGATTTTTGGACATTTTGTTCACCCCTGTCCAAAAGGTGTCCAAAAGTGTCCAAAAATAGTAATTCGAAAAATAATGGTTAAAAACATTTTTAGAATAACATTCTACAAACTTTCTCTCCAAAATAAACGTCACTTGACGAAATCTAAGCAAGAATAAGTCAATTCAGCATAAGAAACTTACACTTAATACATTAAATGAGCCAATAACTTGAAGGCCAAACTGGACATTTGAACTTTCCACTGTTTTCATTTGACCACCGAGCATCGTCCAAAATGTGGGAAAGAATGATCGACTGAAGGAATGAACGAACAAACGAATGCGAGACTGGGACTACTAATAACACGCTCACACCACACTTCATGTTAAACATAGTATGCGAGTACATTTTAAAGCTATTTGTGTCTTGATTTGTGACAAGAGAAGGTTACTTAGTATTTTGATTTATATTCCAAAGTTTATCATTGTTGCAAGTGTTTCCCATCCAAGAGGCAAGAAGTCTTTTGACCTGACTGTCCAAAAAATGTTAACCATAATAAAGCACATTCAAACTGACATCAGATTGCAATGTGGGTATTATAATGCTTTTGCCAAAGAATTAAAGCAGTGTTGTTTTACTATTAAAAAAGACAAGACTCTTGTTTACAGATGAGAAAATAAAATGTAAATCTTGAAACATTTTGAACAGTTACACACATTTTACCAAATTGTATAAACAAAACATTTATTTTTTTAACAATTTATTAACAAGTTATCATGGCTAAGTTTATTTCTCCAAGTAATGTTCCCATTAATAGAACTATTTCTGTTTAAGTACACAACCATGCATTTTTAGAATTCAATTACTTATCTTACTTACCAGTAGTGTAACTGGTTTTTCGTCTGATTTGTACAACTTTCTTTTACGTTTGTTGGACTTTTGGATACTTATGGACATCTTTTGGGGATTTTTGGACACCCTCTGGGGATTTTTGGACACCTTCTGGGTATTTTTTGGACACTTTTGGACACTTTTGGACACTTTTGGACACTAGGGTGTCCAAAATGCTCTCAATGTCGAAAAATGCCCACCCTGTCCATGGGAGCAATTACCGTATCATATTACAGACCTGCTGCCGTTAGCAGCCTAAGCTTGCCAAAAAAAATTCTCATTATTCAAGGGTCAGATTTTCAAAAAATAGTGCATTTAAGAGCAATGGCATGGTTAAAGTATGTTGAGGGGTATTGCAAAGTAATTTAAAACAAGACGAGATTTGGAAGCCTTCAGTTAAACAAGTTATTTGTTTTTAGGTTTAGTTACATCAGGAACTGATATCCTCTGGCTATCTTGTTATTCAAAGTCAGGCATTACTGATTCAAAAATTCGGAAGAGTGCTCTCAATTTATGTAGCGATTTTTTAGGGAAAAGCAACAAAACATAATTTTGCAAATTTTTTTTGCCAAGAATTGCTATTCCAACTTCAAGTTGTGCAGATAAGAAAGGAATTGTTGCAATTACCAGGCCTGAATCTATGTTTTTGCAACCTTGTACCCTCATCAGAAACACGTTTCTTCCAAACTTTTTTTCGTGCCAAAAATCATAACATCACTAGTAATTCCTGCCATTGCTCTTGTTCGACCAAAGCAGTTGAATATAGTGATGTGAAATCTGGGCTTGGGCAAGTTTTTTCACGGGAGGTTGCAAGGTAGCCTAAGTGAGATTTTGTGCTTTGCTAACCAACTCAAACAAACACAAATTTGAGGTAAATTTGCTCCCTGATCCAAAGTTACAAAAGTCAGGGGCGCGTTTCTGTGCTTCTTAATGAAAAACCGGTTTATGAAGATAGGTAGGCAGAAGGGAATATCATTTCACTGAAGGTAAATTGGCGACCCCGGTGTACGATGTCACGAAAAAAAGCTTGCCCAAGCGCCCAAGTCACATCACTAGTTGAATGAGCAATTTTGCCACTGACTGCCTAAAAAAGCAAGTTTGGGTTGTGAATCATGTAACTTAGAGTGTTCAACATCAAATCCCATCACAAACACAGTGCAGGCTTGGAGACGCACGAATATTTTCGGAGTGTCATTTCTCCGTTAGCCCTCTAGGTATTAGGTGTATCCTTTTTGGACATCGTTGTCTACCGTTGTCCAAAAGGACAAATAAATCATACCTCGAGGTACTGCAAACCAGTTCATTCATGAATAATTGCAATAAATTCTATTTGAACGCTCATATGCAATATTATGATGCGATCTTTAAACAGTTTTGAATAGAACAAAACAGGAATGACCTAAAAAGAAACACATAACCTACCTATAATTGAGATGTGTAAAGTACGGGCACGACTTTTGAGCTTTGTAGGCTAATCAGACTGCACAACAATCTTTGCAAAAACTACCATGGTCAAAGCTCTTCCAGCCACTCCAAAACTTGGAACGCAAAATTAATCTTTGTGAAAAGAAGTCACACGAAGATTTTGGATTCTAAAAAAAAGTTCAACGCTAAATTTGAGTCAGCATGGTCGAGGAACTGACATGCGAAAGCATTGCATAATTTTTAATTATGCTGAAGAATAGTAAACACCTCAAAAACTGGAAACACCAAAAGCAGATGGAGTCCTAGTGCCAATTTAGTGAACAGCCCTCCCTCCTCTCTAAGATCTGCTTATTGGGTCACAGGCCAAAAATTGATGTGCTTTTTTACAATGTTCTACTGACGATTCAAGAAAAAATGAACCGCCATTTCCAATATCTTTTTTTTCAACCTTAGTCACAGTAGTGCCAACAGGGGTTGGAATTGAAAGGGTCCCTTTGATTTTGTTATATAGCAACATTTGAAGTGGTCTCTTCCTACATCAATTGTGAAGTACATTTTCCTATACCATAGATCAGGGGCCAGTAACTTCTGGGCTGGAGCAGACAAATAGGCCTAAAGCAAATTTTGGTAGGCCTGAAGTTGAAATGGTTTGTTAACAACAAAACCGTGCAGGGTCAACTTTGTCCGAGGACCATCAGAAAGTGTCCATCGTTAATTTGGTTGCTCTTGGTGGAGATGATAGCCTTCAGGAGGCCGCTTCTACTACTTGTCATGAGCCTTGATTCGTGACGATCAGATTGTGAGATGGTCTTGAAGTCTTTCAGGTCCAATTTTACTTTTTCTACACAGTGGGCCTAGAGATAATAATTTCTTTGAAATTGTTTTTTTGGATTAAAAAACTTGAAATTATCTAGTGCCGTTATGGCGCCATTTCCTCGCACAGATTTAAGACGTTTTACTATTTTTATTTGGTTTCGTCCCGTGTTTGATTTGACAATCTGGTGAAAAATTCACAATGACTCGGTATCGTGAAAATAATTCATGATTGGATTGTTGCCGTCCCTACTCAACTTCCGTTCTATCATTCTTTCATTTGAATTTAGCGCCATTTTGGGACCACGTGACGTCAATCTACAATCAAAATAATCACAGTTCTCCAAAGTGTGTGAAGTAGAAGCCCTAACAGTATGGCCCAAAGCGTTTATAGCAGGTAACTCTCATTCACTTCTCTCTCTTTAATCTAAGCCTCCCCACGCCCCTTCCAACCTTCAAGGGCAGCCTTTATTGACCGAAAAAGGTTTACTATCAGGACGCTTGCATCATATCAGGAAAGTCTTTCATAACAGTTTGGTTTTACGCAAGGATTTCGCTTTCAACAGCTACATTCTACATCCTCTCTCCCTCGATTTTGGCTCCATCCAGTTTCACTTAGACTAAGATCGTCATGCCCTCCAAATTTCTTCCGCTTTTTGAAACGGCCAAGACGCTCACACCCACTCAACAACGGGGTGTGGCCTCGATTTTGGGGGCATGTGTGGCCGATGCAGCCGCTAGACCCTTACATTGGGTTTATAGTCAAAGTGACTTGAAATCTTACATCAAGGATCGTGTGGATCAACCTGATTTTCTGCCCCAAAGTCGATCCCCGTTCTATACGTTGCCCACGGGCGAGAATTCGTGTTATTTCGATATTTCTCATTCCGTTTTGGGTGCTTTAGCGGGAGATTATGACTATAACACGATTTGCGGGCGATTTATGACGGATTTTGGTCCGGGGACTCGATATGATATGGCTAAACGTGAGGAGTACATGCAACTCCGAAGAGAGGGTCGGATTGATGGACCCATTGAAGGTAAATGGATGCATGGAGCCTTGATCAAGTTCATGGAGAACTATAAGGCCGGAAAGAGGCCCTTTGGCGATGGTCATATCAAGGAAACGGATGGATTTTGCGCCGCTTTGCCCGTGGTGGCCAAATTTGCTGGTCAGGAAGGCTTGAAAAATCGGGTGGATGAGGTGATTCAAACCCTGTCGAGTTGGCCCACGGCAGTTTCACATGGCCACGTGGCCGCGCAAATTGTGGAACAGTTCATCTTGGGCAATGAAAATGCTATTACTGAAGTGCGAACCAAGATTCGGGATGAGTTTCCCGATGTCTTTAAAAGCTTGGGCGTGGTGGAAGACAAATTGAGCACGGATCACGTTCAGGCGGTTCAGACCATCTTTGGCAGTCCATGTTATAATCCGGGATCGTTCCAAGGAGCTTTGCATGCGTTTCAACGTGAGGAATCGTTCCAAGAAGCGGTTCGAAGTACGATTCGGGCGGGTGGATGCAATTGCTCGCGAAGTTTGTTTATTGGGGCTTGTGCGGGTGCCAAACATGGATTGGATGCCATTCCGATAGAATGGTTGGAGAAAACCACCGACGCGGAAACGGTTTTCAAAAAAGCTCTCGCTGCATTCGGCAAATAAATGAAGCTCATTGACCATTTTTTCTTGATTATATAATTAAATACCAAAATAAGAATTGTTAAATCAAATTGACACGGGTATTTTTGTATTGTCATTAGTAGGAGTGAAGATTTTAGGAACATGTTTTTTTTAAGCCCAAAGAGAGGCCTATTTGCCATTTTTTTGGCTAAATTAACTGACGAAGCTTAATTCTTAGCCCATAGAAAGAGCACCGAAATAAATTAGACGTAAACAAATGAAGACCAGAAGAAAATCCGACCTTTAAAACTGAGCTTGAAAACATTCGACCTTAAAAAAGCCAGAATTTTTTTTGACCTAAAAATGTAGACTAAAAACAATCAAATTTATCACATAGGACAGGAAACTTTTGACCTCCCCCCCCCCTAAAAATGCATTATGAGGAGATATGGCACTATATTTCCTATGTTCAGGGATTAGGCATGTTTTTCCTATTTGGAAGTTTATTTGATATTTGATTTGCTTTTGTTTGGGTTTCGTGTTCCGTTTTAAATGCCACTTTTTTCGCTTGTCATTTTGAGGGATTTGTTCCCCATTCATTGGACTTTGATATACATATATGCCCCCCAATTGAATAGTGCTCGCTTGTCTAGATTAGGTCCGTGTGATTCGTGCTCGATCGCAGAGTCCAAATATCGTTGCCCTCGGTGTGAAGTCACATCGTGCTCGCTGGAATGCGTACAGAGCCACAAAAGCCGGACAAAATGCTCGGGAACCCGGGACAAGACCAAATACATTGCAACCAATAAGTTCACGGACCTCGACCTTTTGAGTGGTGAGCCGCTTGTCCACGTTTTTCTAGCGATGAGTGAACAAAAAACCTCAGGCACATCCTTTCAGATTATCGACTCCTCGAGGAGATCGGTCGAGTCGTTGACATTTGCGA
Organism: Tigriopus japonicus; assembly: GCA_010645155.1. Classification (NCBI taxonomy): domain Eukaryota; kingdom Metazoa; phylum Arthropoda; class Copepoda; order Harpacticoida; family Harpacticidae; genus Tigriopus; species Tigriopus japonicus. The sequence continues at coordinate 5,250,245 of CM021323.1, forward strand.
GAGAGACAAATCCAATGGGAAAACTTCACACCCACATCACCGTCAAGATCGAGAACCTCTTTCAGAGGTAAGTGTGAGCCAAAAAGAGCTGCTGGGCCTCATCCTTTTTCTCCCTTTGTCAATGAATGGATGACGGGAGGAAAAAACTGGGGCTCAAAAGATGTGTGCCTTGTACGAAGAGTGGGACCAACGGGAACCACGGTGCTGCTCTCTTTATTATGCAGATTAGAAAGGCGTCTTAGATTCAACATTCGTCAATGACAGAGTCTCTCGCCATTTGGTTGGCAAGAGCTGAACAATGGCAGTTTGAATGGGAAACCAAATAAAACTCTCTCTCGTTAGCCTTGCTTTGCGGAATCGAGATTAATGGAATTCGAGCGGGATTCGAATTCAATTGTGTCATGATAAAATATCATTTTGGCATCGCTGTTTGACATGACAGACTGATTGGTGAGCCAATTTTTGATTCTTTCAGAACTTTAAGAAGCTGAGGAATGCGTGTAAATGGCGGAAAGGTCCTCGTTTGTTGTTTCAACCGAGTCATTTTGAGCGTCACAAAACCAACACGAGCATCTATGATTGGGAGAGTCGTCAGATCGAGTGGAAACTGGAGTTGGTCTTTCCTCATTGCCAAAAAAACATCGTGATCCCCAGGTAACTTAAATTTCCCATAAACGGTTTCTTTTATCCTTCTTCCGGTTTCACTTTCACAAGAGAAAGGGAAGTGATCTAGTAGTTCCACGCGGTCCAAAAAAGGTGTCTCAAATTCAAGTCAACAAAGCCAATGAGAGAGATCCCCTCTTTGTTTACTCAACAAATATCTGGGCAAATTGAAAAAGTCCTTTCGCTATCAACTGTTCAAACAGATCCGGTCCAATTTTTGAATTGTGATATATCGCTTCCGCTAATAGATTCAAGCCATATATTTGAGAAGATTTGAAATCTCAGCACATGTGTGGGCTTGTGTAATATTTTACGACTTTTGAAACATGCTCTTTCCGCCAAAAAAAGTCCTTGAGAATAATCCTGGACTGGTTCTTCCTATCATGAGATTGGATCTGAAATGGAAGTCCGTTTGGCGTAAGAAAGAGTCTTGCCAAATATCCGACTTTCGTCGCCATGTTCTATCAGTCTGGAAAATCTCTTGCTCAAATCCAAAAGTGGCCGCAGTTTCCTTGAGAACCAATCCTACATATATTCCCTCAGGGTCGCTAATAAATAAATAGATCCGAAGTGCTGAGACATGTTTCAAGATTAGTCAGCCACACAAATCACAAGACTTCAAGAGACAATTTGCTTTACGTCCTTCGCAATTATTATTCCATTGCGACTAAGAAGTCCATGTATTTTTGACAATGTTGCGTGACGACTGGAACTGACATCTTCGCCCCCAAAAATATGATTCACTGGCTTTTTCCTTGGTGAGACTCCAACGACGTGAATTTTGCTCTGCTTCAAGTGTTTTGAATGATCAGACAAGTCTTTTTCGTATTGTGCTCGAGTTAGTCTAATCCGCAAAGCTTGGATTGCTAGAATGATGAACCGTTCGCAAAGCACGGGCAAGTAGTTTTCTATCTAAAGGAGGCTCTTGTGCAATCTTTGAGTAGGTCGAGATTCTTTTCTGAAAGGGCCTTTTGTTGTGGTGGGTATCATATATCATGCCAAAACCAACTGCCTGTCTGGCTTGAATGGAAAGAGAGAGTGAGAGGCGCGTTAAAATGTGACTGTTGCTCTCAAGGTTCGCGAAATCCGAGATCCTTGGCAGATACGAACAGCCAAAAATCTTACACACAAATCCCAACACCCATTTGGCCAAATGGAACACTGAGGAACTTGATCACCCACTAGATGACTAGACTCTAATGGATACAGTTTTACACTAGCAAAGGAAAAAGGCTTGAGAGAGAACGGTAAACCTATTGGATCCATCACTTCTTGAAGACGACTTTCAATTGGAAAGATTTGAAATTTGTAAATTTAGGGTTGTTGGAACTATTGGAAAGTTCAACTCTGCCTTTTTGTGGAGAAAATACGTGCAGAAGCCTCACAATAAATATGCACTAATGCACTTATTACGAGCCAAGACTCCAAAGCCTTGAAAATTCAAAAAAAATATGATGTTAAAAAACCATTAGTGTTTTGATTGAACAACCACATCCAATGACACATAAAGTTACATTCTTTGTTCATGCAGTTGAAAGATTGATTCAAGAATAACAAAAATAAGAACGGCTTTTGATCTAAGAATGCTGGTGCTACTGATCAAGACATACGTTTATAAAGTTCAAGGCGTCTCTTGATTGGAAAAAACTCGATACAAAAATTGACTTTACTTTTATTATTCCGATTTTTTTCTCTTCACTAGTGTATAAAACGTACTAGCCGTGAGACTTGACCACGTTTTTCTTCAAACGCTAAGTTTGACAGCCCTACAGTTAAAGTGGACATTAAACTCAAGCAGCGCCGCTCATGGTCATTTCTTGAACCAAAGTTGTCAGCTAACGTATCTTCCTCAACGTCCATTGGCAAGAATTCGGAATGACTTTATGCAAATTGTGGAAAAGCCGAGATGTGTCTTCGGATCTCGTTCCCACGGTCGCCTCAGGTTTTATTGGAAATGTGCTTTCTTTTGATTCAAATGGTTCGTTATCTTTCCGATGGATTAAAGCACACTAACCCCATAATGCAGCATGGAACTTTCTCCCCTAATCCAAGATGACTCGTTTCTGTTGGTCTCGTTGGAACAAAATCTCTCCAAACTCGGATTTGAGAGCATTCTTGAGTCTCATGAGGGGAATGTTACTATGATATATGTCGCGTTTTACCGTTTGAAGGCCGCCGTAGCCCCTAGAATGATGAAGAACCCAATAAAAGTGGAAACTTTCCTCTTATTACCCATCTCTCTTATCGCTGAGCTCAAAAGTCAAAGAGAGACTGAGGACATGATTGCTACACATGGCTAGTTCCATTTCCGAACGATTTGTTCGTTCTTTAAAAGTTTGAGCCGAATTTTTGGTTCGATTAATTCAAGACTACAACGAAAATGAAGGAACTTTTTGCCAAGTTTTGAAAGATTCCCGGCTTTCAAAAAGAACAGAAACACGAGTTTCGGTGAAAGAAAAAGAATTGAATGATGCTCCTTCAGACGTGAAATAAGACGCAACACTGTTACATCTATATTTGAATTGCAACTGACTTGATGGTGAGCACTTTTACAAACTTGTCTCGTTGACATAATCCAAGAACCACTGAATTTCACTGGACTGGGAGGCTAACAAAAAGAATCGCGATTGCCAGTAGGAACATATCAACAACGTTCTTGTGCAAAAGAGACCTTGTCAATGTTGACTGGAATACGTATTTCAATTTTCGGCTCAATCAAACGTCGGAGTCAAAAGTTATGCTCACTCAACACGGCGTTTAATTGAGCTGGTTAAGTCATTTTTAAGTTCCAAATACATTTGAGACCAGTTTTGTGGTGAAGAGACAATGCCACATATGTTACCGAGTTCAGTTAATTAGGTCACGGGCCAAAAATTGATATGATGTCACGTAAAACTTGCTTAAAAAAAAATTTATGAAAATTTTCTTTTGGATGACTGTTAGGCACACTTTGTTGGGTAATGATTCAAAATATTGATGCAATCTATTTAGCCGTTCAATTTCAAAGGCTATTTTCGAACAAAATTCTCAAAAGACACAATCGGACTTTTGTTCACCCAAATTCGAAGAAGGGCTCAACAGTGTAAGTCAATATTTCAGGTTCAGGCAACAATGAGACCATCTTAGGAATAGGTGATAAATTGTCTTCTCACTCCAAAACTGGTCTCAAATGTCTTTGGAACTTAAAAATGACTTCTCCAGCTCAATTAAACGCCGTGTCAAAGTTCAGGACAAATCGTACCGAGAGTGAATGAACTAGCCCTTTTCTGGTAATTGTTTTACCACAAAAGGGCGAACTCATTCCATCTATGCTCTCTTCAGTACACAAGTTTGAGAAGGCATAACTTTTCACTCCGCCATTCGATTGAACTGAAAATTGCAATACGTAGTCTATTGAATACAACCAAGGTCTCGTTTGCAGAAGAACGCAATTGAATTAATCTCCTGGAAATCAAATGTCAGCTTCCCACTCCAGAAATTCAGTGCTTCTTGCATAATCATTGTGCTCCGTTTGTACTGCGACAGTTTGAGATTTGAAGCAAATCCAAAACCAATTTTCAAGGACGAACTAAAATGGTCGTTGAATCTTTCATTTTCTTCGAGAGGAACTCGAAGTTTGACGTTAAAGTGAAAGTCCTACGTGCTTACGTGTCCATCGCGGAGAGATAGATTTTATTGTAGGATCTGATAACAAAAAGAATCTTGCAGTTCAATTGATTTCCTCTCCAGAGAACGATTGCAAGCTTTCTCTGTAAGAAGTTTTGGGATTTTCAAATGACGAGAAATTAAAGCCATCCAACCCACGATTGCTCCCAAAAAGTAGGAACATCATTTAAAGAGGAAAAAATAATAATGAATCTCAAAACCCCCTTTTTGCCCTTTGCCATGGGAATTGCTGATCAAACATACGTCTGATCGTTGAAAAAAATAAGTTTTTATTTTACTACATCAAACTCGTTGACACAAGTGGTACTTTTGATTGATATTGACCAAAAAAACCTTAGTTTTTTTAAACACTCGTTGCTTTTTCAGAATGATTACTTAAGGAAAATGGTACAAGCTTCCCTTGCAATTTTAGAATCAAGTTTTTTTCGATTGGTCTCATGAAGTCATCAAACCAAATTGTCTAGAACATTCAGCTAATCATGGATCATTTGTTTCAGAGTCCATGAAAAGACCAAACTCTATGAGTTGCTTCTTCCCTACATTGAAGCTGATGATCACTACCCTGACTTGGAAGAGGACCCATTCGCTTGTTACCGAGCTTTGGGATTCAATGGAGTCCAAGTTTTACTGAAAAACGAAAACATTCATGCCGAGCCTGGAACTCTCAATCGGTAAATGGAGCCAACTCGTTTGTTCAAAGTAATAGCCTCTTTAACATCACGGATCTCCTTTTTTGTTCCAGCTTTGTGGAGCTGAATCTCAAACAATCTCTCCAATCCAATCTCCGTGAGAAGTGGGTGGTGGAACATCCGATTGTTTTTGTGATCCTCAAACATCATAGAGACTTTTTCCTGGAGGGTAAGTTCCAATGCAATTGCTCTCCTTCTCGCTTTCTCTCTCACGGTGTTTTTATGAGGTGGAGAAGTCTTTTTTAAATAAATAAAAAACCTTTTTTTAAGACCACTTTTGAAGGGTGAAAGCAAGACTTAACTTTTGGATTTTCTTAATTAGGTCACGGGCACTTGAAACATACCTTAACATATATTTTTGTACTAATTTTTTTTTTACTCAATGTTTGTGTGCTCCAATGTGTGCGTGCGGTCTCTAAAACATTGTCAAATTATATTTTGGGTTTGTCTGAATTGCTGCAACGAGCCTCATGTTTGCCCTTCGAGAATACTGACTAAAAAGCCCGTCAAAAATAGATTTCCGAAGCATTTCAAGACAACACCGCTTTTGTACATTTAAGGCTTTTGTCAACGTAGATTTTCAAATATTTGTTTTAAGAATGTTTTACACAACAATATAGAGTTTTTGCCCGTGACCTAATTCATCGAATTGCAATTGCATCTCAAAACTGATCTCAAAAGTTTTGGATTTGAATAATGACTTCTCCAGCTCGAATGAACACCGTGCTCTCTGAGATTTGTTCGCTTTGGAGAAAGTTTCATTTCCTTATTCATTAAATTCGAATGAGTTTTATGCTAATCTGCGCTCGTTAAGGCAGCGAAATTAAGATTTGTTTGAATATTTTCATTTTCAGACACAAATACAGAGAGTCAAAAAGCCTCACAAGATCTTGATTGGTCACACTTCCAAAAGACAACTATCAAATCAAACATGGCCGCTGCAAGTGATGAAGGAAAACCAGATTTAAAGAGGAAACTTGACGAGGATCCACAAGAAAGTGAACCCACAGAAGTTCCATCTATGGCACCCAAAACTTTTGGTCTTTTTGCCGGAGATTCTGAGCCTGACAGTGATGAAGAGACGGAAAAACCCAAGCCGGAAGTATCTTGTGTGACTCAGGTTGACCAAAATGAGCAGATTTCAAAAATGCTCAACGAAAATGCCGTCAAATGGAAGAAACCCCGCCAAGAGTTTGACGATAATGCATTCGTGAGATCGTTTGTTAATCAACAAGAATCCGAGCGTGAAGGTGCCCCAGAAACATCTGAGAAGGGAGCCGAGAAAGAAACGCCAATGGACGAGGAAAAAGATGCCAAAGCCTATGAACAATATTACGACTACTATTTGAATTATTATCAGAAAAAGTACAATCTGCTTGATCAATCTCCTGCTGTTCCAGAAGGAGAAGTTGATTCGAAAGACGCGGAACCTGGAACAAAAGCTTTGGGACCATTAGTTGACTATGGAAGTGACAGTGAATAAACCCATTTCAATATCTTCGATCATTTAAACAGTTCGCACAAAATCACTTTCGTAATAATGCTGTTAGACGTGATTAGGCGTTTTTTTTGACATTTGTGAGCCACTGAATTTATACCGACCCTAAGAAGTGAAAAATGAGGCTTTAAAAAACGTTAAAAGTTTTGGACTCTAACACCGAAAATCTCCAATCTGAGAAAATGCGATGCCAAAAAAGGAAAATTTTGGTTTTGTCCCGATGGTTCGAATCTAGTTGTCGTAGGGAAACATTATCGGTCACGCTAAGAACTATTTTAACAAATCTAACAGACTGAGACTTGTGTAGCGGATCCTGTATCTACAAGGATAATATTTTCCATGTTAGCTCGTTACCTATTACATTTTAGAGACGTTTGTTTGCTAAAGAGACAGCACATCGCTAATAATGGAATACTGGTGTTCCAAAAAGTAATTTTCCCGCTCCTTGCCACTTTTTGATTGCCAATCAAATATATGTTGGTACTTATTTGGAAAGACACACTGTTTATTGCCCTTATTGGGCGTTTTTTGACGCCCACGAGTTCAGATACTGGAGATGTCTACTACTAGCTACCTGAAGTTTGAAATATCTTTAAGAGTCAACCAATTTAACAGAGCTTTAGACGTCAGATTACATTTCCCGTTTCTTTCTCAAAAATGAGAAAATTGCCCCTGAATTCCTTTTGAAAAAAACCAGGAACCACTGTACGTCAGGACGAATTTCAAAAATACACACTGGGTCCGATCATTGTACTAAAATGTGAGGTTTTTGCAACAAATGTATTGTTCCGTTGAATTTTCATTGTACTAATCGGACCCAGTGTGTATTTTGAAAGTAATCCTGGCTTGAGCCATCCTTGAAAAAACCCATTGGTATTACAAATGATAAGCCACTTTTTTTTAAAGTAGGCATTTATTTTGAAGGTGATTAAATGTGCGATTTCAAACATCTCAATTGTAATACTTTAGTTTTTGAGTTTATAAAACAAAATGTTCCTCTGTCATGTATTTTTTGTTCAGTTTTTACGTTGATGAGTTTTCTGATTTCAGTTGATATAAAAGATTTGAAAAAATATCGGAATTTTAGTGGTAAGAACTTCAATTGATCTGATCATGCCATTTTTATTTGTTTGACAACTCCAAAAGGACGTCAGATAAACCAATTTTTTGTTCTTACGAATAAAACTTTATGGTTATTCAACATTTCAAACAAAAAATGTATATCCATAGTTCAGAATTATTTTTAAGTTTGATGGATTTTTACACAACAAAGAAATTTACTTCAAAATTGTATTTTATATCGCTCTCCCATTTTGTTTTAATATAATCTTCATTTTCAACACACTGTGTTGTCACATCGTTACTTTTCCCAAAAAAAAAAGGAAATTATTACTGTACTTTCATAATTGTATTTTCGTTGCAGCTCCTTGATTTTAGGATACACTAAGAAGGCAATATCAAAAATGAAGAAAATATCACCATTTCAAAAACTGGTCCGAAACTCCCTGAATTCATTTCTGCAGAACCTCGTATTTCTCAAATCAAGTCAGGGGTCTACGGATCTGTGGATGAGCTCATTTGGAAAATGTTGAAAGTTCTAGAACAGGGGTCGTCAACCATTTTTGGGTCAACACCCACGAAATTTGATTCGTGTTGTTTAGGGCCCACCAAACAGGCAGTGGTAGGTTCAGGGGCCCACAAATTAACGACCAAAGACCTTTGGGCCCACAAGTACAGTACCATGGGTGGCCCTCGGGCCCACTATTTTTGGACCTTCTCCATAGCTCCTGGGCCCACCAACGGCTACCCTTGGGCCCACATTGGGGCCGCGGCCCACCGGTTGCCGACCCCTGTTCTAGCATGTTTGTGTCAATTAGAGCTTCCCAGATTAATTCAACAGGATGGGTCCGGATTGATCCTCCAATATTTTTCAATTGACTTTCAAACGATTGACGATGATGATGATGATGATGATTAGAGCGGCCAAAAATATTTAATTTTCAAGGCCAAAATATATAAATAATATTTAAGGAAAAAACATAAAAAATTAAAAAGCACCAAAGGATTTAAAAAATATTTAAATTTGTAGGTATTCAGGGGAAATAAATTGGTATTTTTAGAGCTTCTTCTGTTTTCAAGATCCAAATTTTTGATGAAAATTTTGCAACGACGAAAAGGCAGGTAGACAAATCTTTGGTGCAAAACATTCATACCATGTAGTGAAAATTGGTTATTCTTGACAGTCTTTATTTTTACCCTAGATTTAATCAAAATGCTATTGGCCAAGATTTGGTTGAACATTCAACCCACAGTTTCCCGAATTTTCTCTTGGTTTTGGTTTAGATTCAAATCCGTTAATGTAATTTTCAGGGCCAAATCGACCAAATATTTCTTTCCTACGCAGAATACTTTCCCAATTTAGTTGTTGACTACTATATTTAATTAAATATTTTCGGCCACTCTAATGATGATGATTTGATGGTTTATTTGGAAATTTGAGACATTCGCCTTTTTGGGAAATTGATTCGATTTTTATCAGCAGTTGTTTTTTCGTTTGATGGGAATTTTTATTCGTCTTTTTCGTTTAATCGGTCAATTTTATTAGTCTACTTTCGTCTAATTAGGCAATTCTATTCGTAGAGACGAATAAAAATATTAGAATATTTATAGAAAAATATTCTTTTTGTTGTCAGCACGTATTGAAGGTTAACATTATTGATAAATTAATTTATTTTGAGTGTTATGATCAGGGCCACCAGATACATGTAAATTACATTTTACAATGTAATTACCAAAATCTGCGATTTTTGTCCAAAATTACATAAATGAGGAAAAAATTAAATAAATGTGCAAAAATTGCCTGTTTTGATGGATATGATATGGAAAATTGTTTGATTTCACGTCAAAGTCAAGATAAAGAAGCAAAAAGATTTCGTTTTTAATTTTTAACAGGTATATTTAGTCAATCCTCAGGCCCGCTGGGTTGTTATAAATGGTATGTTACATTGTAGTCACAAACAATGTGCATTTTTTGTCGAAAAATACAAAAATTGGGAAAATTTCGAAAGAATATAGAAAAAATGCCTCTTCCGTTGAGAGTGATCAACAAAAAGGATGTCAAAAATCAAAATAAGAATAGAAGCTGTTATATTTGCAACAATTGTGACAAAATACGGTCATTTTAGCATCTTTTCCTACCCATGAAATAAAATTTAGATGATGCAAGTACATAAAAGGGCAGTTTTTAGGCGATATAGTGAGAAAAGTATCTTTAATAATACCAAAAAATCCTATTTTGTTACGTCATTTCTCAAAAAAGCACCAAAAATAATAAGTTTCGGCAAAATATTTTGCATAAATTTGGTGGCCCTGATTGTAACACACTGTTTTTATGTAAACAATGAGAAATGGCTTTAAAAACAAACTTACCAAACAACCAAAAAAACTACCAAAAAATCCGATTTCATTACATTATTTCCAAAAAAAACTACCAAAAAAAATACATTTTTTGGCAATTTTTTTTACCAAAATTTGGTGGCCCTGGTTATGATCAATATGGCCTAATGAATTAAATTGAAAATGTACTTATATTGCTAGACTCCTGTTTTTTGAAATAGAGCTATAAATTGTTGAACCAAATGTTGGGTTTACAATCTGTGAAATTTAAAAAGCCAAGCTTATGTAAAGTATGCGCAATATCATGCCGCAATTGTGCTTTTAAAAACCCACTTTTAAAGAAGTTCTCACTCTGAATATTAGATGGCGTTAGTATAACCTCAATTTAAAAGTCCTTAACCGGTTTGTGACGTTTTCTTGAAAAACCCCATTTGGAGCCATGCCACGAAATATGAACGTTACAGAGCTTGAAAATCTATGTACAAAGGAACCGCCGTACATAAACAAACCTAATTGGACAGCAAAAACGGCAGGTTTGCCAAAATATGCTAGACACATGCCATTACTATTGCCAAAATATGCTAGACACATGCCATTACTATTGCCAAAATATGCTAGACACATGCCATTACTATTGCCAAAATATGCTAGACACATGCCATTACTATTGCCAAAATATGCTAGACACATGCCATTACTATTGCCAAAATATGCTAGACACATGCCATTACTATTGCCAAAATATGCTAGACACATGCCATTACTATTGCCAAAATATGCTAGACACATGCCATTACTATTGCCAAAATATGCTAGACACATGCCATTACTATTGCCAAAATATGCTAGACACATGCCATTACTATTGCCAAAATATGCTAGACACATGCCATTACTATTGCCAAAATATGCTAGACACATGCCATTACTATTGCCAAAATATGCTAGACACATGCCATTACTATTGCCAAAATATGCTAGACACATGCCATTACTATTGCCAAAATATGCTAGACACATGCCATTACTATTGCCACAATATTCTATAAATGATTTTCTTTAGTAATGACAAGAGCGGCCGAAAATATTTAATTAAATATAAAAATATTTAATTTAAATATTTTACCGTATTGAGCACTTTTTAAATATTTGGGCTTTTTCTTCCAAAAATAAAGGAAAATTCCCTTTATTTGTTTTAATTACATTAAGAATTGTCATGATTTCCGCATATCTTTTGAAATATTGGCAAACAATCTGACCTTTCCAAAACAATATTTTCAAAATCTACCTTTTTTAATTATTAAGCCAATTTTTGAGGTGAATAGTCAACAACTCAATTGGGAAAGTATTCTGCGTGGGAAAGAAATATTTGGTCGATTTGGCCTTGAAAATTACATTAACGGATTTGAATCTAGAGAAGAAAAGCACAACTCCAACCAAAAGATAATTAGGGAAACTCTGGGTTGAATGTTCAACCAAATCTTGGCCAATAACAATTTGCTTAAATCTAGGGTAAAAAATAAAGCCTGTCAAGAATAACCAATTTTCACTACATGGTATTAATGTTTTCCACCAAAGATTTGTCTACCTGCATTTTCGTCGTTGCAAAATTTTCATCAAAAATCGGATTTTGAATACAGAAGAAGCTCTAAAAATACCAATTTATTTCCCCTGAATACCTACAAATTTAAATATTTTTTAAATATTTGGGTGCTTTTTAAATATTTTCTTAAATATTTTGATGTTTTTTCCTTAAATATTATTTAAATATTTGGCTTTGAAAATTAAATATTTTCGGCCGCTCTAGTAATGACCTATTGATGGGATTCCAGTACTTGAATCAAGCCTTCCAAAAGAGGTTGTCAACTGGGGTCACCCAAAAACAAAAATAAAATATAAAGAGACTGGTTTGTTTGGGTTAAGCAACAAAAAAAGTTTGCGTCTCAAATCACCCCTGATCTAAAGTCACAAAAGTTAGGGTTGCATATCAGAGCTCATTAATGAAGAATGAGATTTGGAGCAATGGTTGAAGAAGGAAATACCATTTCACAAATAAGTAAATTGGTGACCCCAGTTTGCAACCTCCCATGGAAGGCTTGATTCAAGTACTTGAATCCCATCATTAATTATAGAGTCCTTTAAGCGGAACCAGTAAAATAGAAATAACATGCAACCTTTGAACATTATTAAACAAGATTTCATGTCTTATGTGTCCAATAAACATTGAGAAGTTCAAAAATAGGTCAAACTTTTGTGTCAGAGTGCAATATTGGGAGCTGTATTAGTAACGTGACCTCCCAGTCTTATGTACTGTGACCTCCCAGTCAGCTGTTTGTTAAAGGACCCCATATCATCTTTGGTATACGCACATGAATAGGAACGCAAATGCCAGACTTAACTTAAGCACAATGAACATTATGGAGAGAACTTGTCTAATATTTGAATGAATAAAACAAAATTATTATCACAAGATGATTTCTTAAAAAAGTATGTGTTTCTACTAACTGAGATATGTGTAGCAAATTTTAGCAACCCAGATTGACTTTGTCGTGGACTTGGGTTTGTTTATGTACATCGGCTCCTTTGTACGTGGATTTTCAAGCTGTGTGAAGTTCATATGCCACGAAAGTGAGTTGTCAGCTGAATGGAATCATAACAAGAACCCTTCATTTGGGAGTGACATTTTACTCCCTAGAACTCTAATAATTCTTATTTAAGCTACCATAACATAAGTAACAACATAAAAGAGTGATACATTAGATGATGTCATGACCAGTAACATCAGAACCGTCAAGATAGAAATAGTAGAGTTGTCAAGATGTCCAAAAAATATAAGATTCTACAATAGGTTTTGTTTAAAATATTGTATTTCATATAGATTTTTTCTGGATATATTTTAATTGCTCTGAATGTGAAGAGAAAGGGCCATGGATAGATTAATAGCTTACGTTTAGAATGATTGATGAACCAATAAAAAACGAGGTTTTATTTTCTAATAACAAGATCATCGAAACTGCATTCAAACATAGCTGGTGTCAAAGGAGATTGACGAAATTATAGGATCAAAACATAAATGTTGCAATTTCAATCACTAGGTCTTGTGACAAACTTCAAAAATTGCAAAAATATTTTAATATGTTCTCTTATATTGTACAATTAAATTCTACGAATAACAAAACTTCAGGTAAAATTAACATAAAATTTTTGAAACCATACACAAAACCATGAAATTGCGGGCTAAAATATGATTAATGATAGATTATGAACGCACATAAAAACACACCCATAATGCGCCATAAACAGAGACAAATGAAACAAACTCAATGAGAAAATTTTGCGAATTCCAGTGCCAGGTAGATACAAAAAAAGCATAATTACAACAGAGACATAGGTATCGAACTACATTCACTTAAGACTTCCAGATTCATAAAAGCTTGCCATATTCCAAAATTTCATGTTAACAGATTCAGGAATGATCTTGCAGAAAGAAGGGATTGAACATTAAAAACTGAACTCTTGTTGAATTGTGGAAACTTGTCTTTGATTGTAAATCAAAAAGAAAAAACACAAAAAACGGAAAAGTTTACTTTATTTTGCTCGATTAATCCATCTGACAAACGGATTAATCGACTAATCCCATGATCTAGGGAAGCCCTTGTGTCGGATGTTTGGATTTGAAACTCTTAATGACTATCCTGAAAAATACCAAGAAAACAGGTTCATCTTCTTTTTTCTAGATTGTAATCTCTCGCTGCCTCATTTAATAGGCCGCATGTTAACGCAGCTAATTCAAAAAACGAGAGTACACAAAATTAAGTCAGATTGACGTGCCTAGAGTATTTACTCTCGACAGCTGTTGTGTTTGAAACACAGGAGCTGGGGTGAGTATATACTCAACAAACGTTAATCTGACTTGATTTTGGTGTACTCTCGCTTTTTAAATTAGCTGCGTTAACATGCGGCCTATGTCTCGTAAATTACATGTAGGAGCTCATCCAAAGGTGACGCGGTCAAATTTATGGCCTAAGGACTCAAATTTGTCCCCCCCTTCTCGAAACTGAAACCTACATTCCATGGAAGATTTAGGTGGGGAAACATCTCCCCTTCCTTAAGGAGCATCATCCGATGAGTCGAAGGTCACTTTGTGGCATATTTTGGATTCTCTCAGGTGAAGATTGAGAGACTCGCCAAGACCACTTAATCTTGACATGTTTCTTGACAACCATAGGACCTCTAATACTTCTTCACCTCTAATTTACGTACGTACGTAGTTTCTTCAAAGCAAAGTTGCAAAGTGTAAGGGGACAGGCCAATGCTGGAGGGAGGCCAAGTGCTTGATTATGCTAATTGAGCGTTAAAACCAACGAAACGAAACATCTTACTGGCCAACCAAGACATTTTGAAAACTGAAGAAAAATTCAAGAAAACCATCCAGAGAAGAAGTGATTAACGGGGCAAAACGTGGCAATGGTTTGATGTGTAAAGCAAGCGATGTTCAGATGGGCTCGTCAAATGACCCGTCGTTGATGAATCTGCTACCTTTTTCTCCCTTTCAGAAACACATATTTTTGGAAGCTTATCTTATAAGAGCTTTTAAATATCAAAGCACAGATAAGAGCTGTACAGTACATTGGATCCAACAAAACAAAAGACCGAAACAAACGAAGCAGAACACACCAAAACCTTGTTGTGATAGGAGTTAGTTTCCTATGTAACTAGCATTTTAACAGGAATGTTGAGACCTTAGATCACCTTTAAAACCTGCTGATATATACCATGAAATTACAACGGAGCAAATTATGGCACTAAATATTACATTTCATGTCCAAGTTGTATTTTTCTTAAAATACTGAGCTTTTTAAATATGCCTCTATTATTACAATTCAATCAATGTTACAACTCACATCTGCACGGAAAATATATTTAATCATTTTCTAGACCAGGGATTCTCAAACTTATTTGAGCTAGGGCCCACTTTAGCACCTCTTGAGAAGCCCGGGGTCCAAAATTTATTGCTTTTGTGCATAGTAAAGAGAAATTTTAAAAAGATTAAATGTCTTTTGTTTCGATAACCTAGACTTCTGCCGTTCTTCAAAATTTCATCAGGACCACCTTACAGTCCCCAGTTAAAGAAACGTTGTTCTAGACCAAGGGTCGGCAACCGCTTTTATGTCAAGGTCCACCAAATTTGGTTTGGCAAAGTCGGGCCCACCATACAGATTGTGGCAGGTTCATAGGCCCACAAATTAACGATCAAGGACCTCTGGGCCCACAATACAGTACTATGGATTTCTCTTGGGCCCATTATTTCAGACTTTCCTCATTGCTCGTGGGCCCACCAAAGATCACCCTTGGTCCCACATGTGGTCCGTGGCCCATCGGTTGCCGACCCCTCTTATAAACTTTATCCAATGTAATGTTCGGAAAGCTTGGGAAAGCTGAATTGGAAGCCAGTCAAGTCTCGTTATAACAACTTGAAAACCTACTTGTTCAGTTCCTGAGTATTCTTTTTATAAACTTCACTACTTTGGTCCCGCACGTAGGTACCAAGTTCGCTCAATTTTCAAAGGTGACCCTCTTCATTTTCTCTTTAGGTTTTATAAGCGCGTTTCGTTTCGTACTCTTGGTGGGGCATTGTTCCAACCATTGAAAAGGCCTCTGCTTGGCAACCATTTGATCTTGGATACAACTTTGAATGGGATTTGCAAACGGTCGTCTAGGTGGTCTCTTCAGTTCGTCAATGACGGACTTGAGATTGTAAGCGTTTTACAATCTGACAAGTGACGTCAGGGTAAACATTGCTTGGGAGGTGCTGTATATTGTTTGTCTTTGACTTGAACATCTCAATCATAGGTAAGGCATGTAAAAAGTGATTTTAATCGAGACACTTTAGTTTATGCATGAGAATTGAACCGGAAGCAATCTGTTCCTCATCTTCAATATAGGAAACAACTTATCACTCCAAAATCATGACACGCCTGAATTCCGATAGTTTCCAAGAAATATAATTACCAGGATTGTCAAGTTAATGCAAAAAGCTGCATGTTTTTTTTTCAGAATTCAAAATCCTACGTGCATGAAATTGTTCAGTTTATACTACTTTCAGTACTTATCACGAATGTACAAATGACATAATTCAGTAGTTAAAACACATGCAATTCAAAAGCCTTTCACCTTCACTTGAAGAGGCTTAATTTGCAATCGTTACATGAGTTTTTATGAAAAATATTTGTTTACTATCAACATTTAAGTGAACGTAGAATTCTAAGTAATGTCCGGTCCGTGGAATTTTTTTGCATTAAATTGACAGCTTTGCTAATTACATTAATTGCAAGCGCTCCCTCAGTGTGAAGGAATTTTGCTTGTTGCAGGAAAATGTTTGCACAGAAGCGTTTTTTAAAGGAAGGATCAGCAGAATATTGATGGATCAAAAGCGATGATTAAGTTGAATTCCAAAGCGGTTTTAAAAAGAGAAAAAGAAACATCAAACATCATGGACAATCAAAGATTCATTGTTCATACTTTATAACTATAGGGGTCAAACGGACTTCTAATAAAGGAAAAAGAACATTGCGATAAAAAACGACTTGTAAACATTTGTCTTCATGTTGCTTAATTGTTTCCAAGATATTTTTTTCTTTCTCATGCATTTTTGTTTTCCATGCCATACACATTCAAATCGGATGTTCTTATTAATCGCCATATTACAAATTCCTATTTATGGAACCAAATTGCAAAATAAAGCAAATGTGGTGGTCTTGTTAATGGAAAACCAAGGTTGGACAGAAAAGCACATGCATGGCACTTGCAGGGAAAGTGGATGGTCATTTCCAAGAAACTACAAAAAAATTGTTGGCTTTGTCCTCTCGAAACCCATGCTGCAAGAACCGAAACGGGGAGATATTTATTTTCTGGAACCACTTGAGATTTCCGTGTCTTCGAAATGGGAATCCCCCAAGCTCACAGAAATGAGGGTCGCCAGCTCACCTCAAGCTCAAGAAGTACGAATATCGGTGAAATACTAATCACATGACCTCACTGAATTAGGGCTTGGTCACTGACGCCAACAGGATCCCCCAGTATTTACCCACTTCATTATCAAGCGTCGTTGCTCTTATCAAATTCACTTATCACACGTGCTCAGCCGATAATTCGCTCAAAACACTAGAAAATTCCACATCTGTATCCTCCAAACCCCTTTTGGCAGACCTGAATCCTCCAAGACCCAGTCCACAATTCACATACACACGCTCGGACTCATCTTGAAGTCATACCTGAAGATCCGATTGTGATTGCCAGTTCAGTTGTGCAAGAACACAAACCCAAGCAAGCTACGTACTTCAGTCTCTGTTCAAGTGAAAATGGTGGTGGCCTCCGAAAATGGCTCTGCAGCCACATTGAAAAGTGAGAAGCAACTCGAGAATGCAAGGCTTCATTTTGCCAAGGCCGAGAGAAAGACCAAATCTACGGTCTTGCGATGGAAGCCCAAATTTGCCATGGCGGGAGAGGAGTACTGCAAGGCAGCAATCTTGTTCCACCAAGCCGGTGATATTGAGGAATGCAAGATGAATCTCTTGAAGGCCACGGAGTGCTTCAAAAAGAAGAGGGCTTGGTACAGTGCTGCAAAGACCTTGGAACAGGCTATGATGATCTCTCTTCGTCAGGTGGGTGGTAATACTAACGTGTCAGAAGGTAAATTTTTAATAGACTTGACTTGGCTTCTCAAGTGTTGCGAGACGTTGGAACTACGCAATTCAAAATTGCAAACGTTATCTGGTTTGCTATTTTTTGCAAAGATCAAATATCACGCCTTACGGGATCAAGCAAAGTTTCAAGCAAGCTGAACGCTTGCTTGAAAAATTGTACTCTTTTTTCTCGAAACATAATTGGACACAGGTGTAATCATTCAAACTTTCATAACAGAGTACTGCGGAGAACTAGGTATAGAAAAATTCAACACAACGGAAAATTAAATATTAAGAAAATAATAAATTTAATAAAAAATAATATTTTTTTGCTGAAAACTAGTTCCAACAGAAACCTCGATCTACCGAGGCATTGAAATTAGTGCATCATTTTGGTTTGGCAAGCTAAAAAGGTTGTATGTTTTTGGTTTCAGGTTGGTGAGATTGTTTTTAGTAGTCATTGACATGTAAAATGGAGGAAAATGTACTCTTTAAAGTAGAATTACCCACTAAATAACTGTTTCTCCAATCATCTTTGTTTTTGGTTATTTTCCAATAATGCATGATTAGATGGTGTTCTTGATCCGTTTTTGTGCTTTTTTTCGGTTTCCCATTGTACTTAAAATTCTGCATATCCAGTTTATCCGTCCTAAACATTGATTTTCTTCTACGAATTTTCTAATCTGTAAGATGGATTATTCAGGCCCAGGTTTGTGACACCTTTTTTTCTCTCCGTTAGGGCCAACTTCCTCGTCCCCAAAGTAATAAAAAGAGCGAGTGATTTGTTCCAAACATATCTACAAAGGCTTGCAGATTACCTATCACACAAATGAGCACAAATTCAACGTCCAAGAGACAGACGCATGTTGTGAAAGAATCCTTTTGAAGAATTGCTGTCGAAATACTGAGATATTAACGATTTAACACACATTACATTAGGGTAGGATTCCAGTCAACCTTGGTTCCAGATGGTTCACATTTAATTAAAGGGGACAAAGATATGATAAGATGATAAAGAACTGGGAAAATTTATAGAGATAATCATGGATGGTTTACCGGAATTGGACAAGAGCTTTGGAGACGTGGCGTCGTGGTTAGCGCAGTTTTCTATAGTGAGAGAGGTCCCAGGTTCGATTCTTCTCCCCGACCTTTCTCAGGGAAACTTTTAGACGCTATTCCACACCCACAACGGAGTACCAATCTGATACCGGCCATAAGACTGCCTATCGGAACAATTTGGACGATGCGATGGCTGGCTTCGGCTCGACTCGGGCGAGGCTCAACCCTCTGACCTTAGCACCAACACTCCAAACAAAAAAAATAATGAACTTTTGAAAGACATTCCCACGCACAACTTTCTAAATTCGTTCATGCTGTCTCACTATACGTATTAATTAAAGCGTCTCTAGTATTAATCACCTTGTTATTTATGAACCCAGCCTAATTGTCGCAACTCTGTCACAAGAAATCACAAGAAAAGCTTGCTTCAATATTACAAATTTATTGCTGAGTTAGACATGAGTCAAATTTCCTGCAGGCATTGTGGTGAAATTTCCAGGGGCAGAAGTGGTGAAATTGCCAGAAGGAAGGGTGGTATTGCTTGGCGCCATTGTGCTTGTGTGGAAGTTATCCTCGCAAATACCGAGACTGACACAGAACTCATGAGGGTGGAAAAACCATTCCATGGTCTCCAAGTGCATCTCCGGGAAGTACTTGTCTACAATTTCTTCACAGCCCTCAAAAGGAGGTTCAGGACGACCACAATAAGCGTGCGATTTCAGCAAAGTCACGTACGATTCCATTTCTTGTTCATTGGTCAAGTGGCGTCGAATGACTCGCATGAATTGGTCACACTGATGGCAATTGACGTTGCGGTTCTCTTGGTTCAACATGACCTTTTTGTACGCACTCTTTGTGCAAAATCCTTCAAAATCGCACACTCTCAGAGGGTCAAAACGGATCTCCATGATGCGATCCTGAATACACAAATGCGAGATTGTTAAATATATAAAGCCTAAAAAATGGAGTTGATAAAACTAACCAGCATATCCGGGTAATGGCCAGCCACCAAGCGACATTCTTGGTTGTTCAAGTGCTCGTTGGAGCAAAAGTTGTCGTGAAGATGCTTCATAATCTCATGGTCGTAGGAGGTCATGGCAACTTGAAGCTCGGCTAGAATGAGGACGCATTCCTCACAAGTGGGCCTGGCCAAGGCCGAAGAAAAGGCCAATAAGGTAACGAACAAGATGCTCAAAGCGCCCATTATGAACTGAGCTCTTATGGCTGACAACTATCCTTTTAAGCAAGTAGAATGTAAACAAACAGTAATTGACTACTGGACACATTGATTGTCACTGACATTGTTTAGAAGTAATTGCTCTTGTGATAGCTGCAACAAAAGTCGGTTGCAAGTGGAAGGACTCTAGTTTTTAAGCCAATTTCTATGTCAAACGTTGGTGAAATTATTATTCAATAAAAAATATCATAAACTTTTTGGATACCGTTTCACCTTTTACGTGTTGTAGAACAGGAATAGTTTGAGCCATCCTTGTGTAGAACCACATACATGTTCCGAATATGTGCTCCTACTTGCGCAAGTTTTGATAATCAAAGGACTATATATGAGTTTTTTTTGGCAACTCTTGCCTATCCCTATGCTTTAAACTATCAAATCATTTTCGAGCATTACACGGGCATCGATGCACAAATATTTATTTAACTATAGAATCAGCATTGAGCTGTGTCCAGTCAAAATTGCTGATTCCGGGAGCAATTTGTCATCCTTCGAGAGAGTAATTTGATGACGTCGACTAAGCAATTACAGGGTTGCTACTTCTAATTGTCGCCGTAACATCAACTTCACAAAAAACTAGTATATTTCAGCCCTAAAACACTAAATTTTTAAAATTAAAAAAAACTGACATCAAAGGTTTATGGTTTAGAATAGAATTCATTCGATCTCATTGCCCTCAACCTCTGCCACGGCCTTCGCGCGGACATTAAACCACGTAGTTGTAGCTTTAACCCTTGCCTCGTCTATCTTGTTGCCCTTCTCGGTGGCGGCACCGATTTGGGAGGTCTTGTTGTGGGCTCTTATGTTGGTCCTTTCTTTCAACACGCCCAAGAAAGACTAATCCATTGGACTTCAATCTGGAGTGCTAGGTGGCCATGTATCCTTGGAGATGAAGTCGTAGCTGTTCTCCTTGAGCCACAGGAGAGACTTTTTGAATACATGACAGGGTGCATTGTCTTTTTGCCATACCCAGAGGCCGGTTACCGGTTGTCTCCTTGGTGATAGGTATAATGCCTGTGTTGACCCTGAGCCGTGTTTCGGTGATGTGTGGAGGCATGATATGGTTGGTCATCACTCAAGATCACTCAACATACTATCTTTGAACCACGGTGCTTCTTTTCTCTCTCCTCTAACCTCTTCCTGGTCCTTTGAATGAATCAGATGTACAATCCACGAGTGTTGGCAATGTCCCTGTTGGTTTTATTTGGCCTTTGAATTCACAAGGGCCATGACAACGGCGCAACGTCGTTGCTCCTCATTGAATTCAACCATCTCTAGTTGGTGGTATGAGAAAACCATCGTGGATTTGCGACTATTGTATGTTTAATAATTGTTTTAAGACTCAGTCAAGATCAGTCAAGATCAAGAATGAATTTAAAAAATATTTTATCATGGTTGTTTTCAGTGTACAAATCGATCGAGCGCATATCAACTTCCATCGTCGTGAAAATCGAGAGTTTCTGTTACTTTTAGTGAATCCTTTCTAAACCACTACCACGTGTTTCCATTGTAAATAATACTACTTTTTTAGAGTATGCTTTCGTTTTGGGTTGCTTGAATTTTGTCTTGTTTTGAAAATATTCTAAGAGTTTCAGGGTAGCTTTGCTCTATTAAATCAGTGCCTGGAAAATAGGCGTGCCTACTGTATAAATAATTCATCTTGTTTGTTGAGATTGCGTCGAAACTTATTTTTTCCATGAATGTATTATGAAACCAAGTTTCTTTTTGTAATTGGATTGGAATAAGCTGAATATTTAAAAATAATTGATAGTGCCATTATTTGGTAATTTCGTCTGGGTGCATCAATTTATCCAAAACGTTTTCATTAAGTTTAATGGAATGGATCTTTTTTTGAAGGCACACTTGACACCTAACTGATTTATCAATAGAAGCTTCTATTTACATCAATAGATGGCGCAGTATATGACCGTAGTTATGGTTGTTAATGTTGAACGTTAGTACAAATGTTTTTTTTTTGTAAATATTTTGGTATATTTGGTTCATTTTGGTTCAACCCTGTCGTTCATTGAACGTTCATTTATTTTGCTCAAATTTTCCTGAACTAGTTTTTCGTGCTTAAAATATCAAGAATATCCTCAAAAAAGCCAAACGCACAAGAGACTGTCCGATCCAAGGTGGAATCTTGGAAAAACGGTGGTTCTTTGTTGTGCTCCATTGTTAGTTTTCCAAACGCCTTTTTGACAGTCCCCTTAGCTGAACCTTTCTTTACTTCAATGATAAATCATAATGCTCAAATCATACAACTCTGAGGTCTCACTTTACCTTTTGACCTAATAACATTTGGTAACATTTTCCTTGATTGTCAAGAAATTCAAGGACAAAATAAATGGAAAAAAACTCAAATTTAGTCCCTTTGCCAATTTTCGAGACCGGATATAACGTTTTTAACGCTTTTTCTTGTTAACATTTTAGGGCGATCTAACCGCTGTGACGGAGTTGGCTTGGAGGTCGGCCGCTTTGTTTCGAAAGGCCGGACAACCCGATAGTGCAGCTCAGCTTTTAGAAAGAGCAAGCAAAGCGATCGAGACAAAACAGCCCTACAACTCTGAGTTAATGTTGGAAAAGGCCGCTGAGACTGTGGAAACTGAGAATCGGCCGATTCAAGCCGCCAGCTACATCACCAAATTGCTTAAAATCTCATTAGAAAGGCGAGACAAACGTGATGCCATCAAGAAAAGCAGGAAACTGGTCGAGCTCTTCCAAGTAAAAAATATAATCCTTTATCGATTGCCAATTAGCCTCCGAAGCTTACTCAACATCTCTTATTTCGTACAGGAAGCCGGACACAAACCCAGTACTGGTCGCCACGTTTTGGGATTGGTTTTACTTCTCCTGGATTCAAATCTTCCCGGCGAAGCCGAAATTGTGGCCAGGGAATTTGGCAACAATTGCACATTGGAGCAGAATGTCGTTATTGAAGATCTCTTGGACGCTTTTGACCAAAATGACGAAACCAAGGTAAGGTGCCCAAGGCAGAAAAATATACTCAGGCTTAAGATGAGCTCATTATTGAACCTACGCATAATACAAAAACCTAACCCAACACTTGCCAACACTGAAGCACGTTTGTTTTTCCAGATCCAAAAGGCCATGGGCAACAAGTGTCTGCTCACGTTGGATGTGGAGTTCAAGCCTTACATTGATGACCTTTCGTTGCCCAAAGAAATGGCCACGTTGGGCATCCGCCCGAGATCTCGTTCCAGGCGAAGTTTTGCCAAGAGAAGCTCAGAGGATAAGAAACCGGAAGAGAGCGCTGCCAAGGACAACACATCGACCACTAACACAGTGGCGTCATCTAGCGATGAGACGGAGAAAAAGGAACTGGCTGAGGGGAAACTTATTGAGGCTGGTGAGGCAGCACAAAAGAAGGCGCCGATTTACGATGGCGCAGATATGAAGCTTGAAGATGACGAGAAGGAATCGGAAAAGAAAGACAAAATGGCGGATCTGCCCAAGTCCAAAATTCCTACCAAAGGCAAGCAAAGGAACCCCTTGGTCAAAATGAAAACGCAGGCCGATTTTGGAAACAACACGCCAAAGAAAAGGGAACCTTCGGCCTACATTGATGTGACCACAGACTCGATTGAACGACACCGACCATCTAAACTCCCTCCTCCTGCCGTTTACGTTGATGTAGAAGGCGTGGACCCCTTGCAGCCCGCCTACATGGGCATGACTGCGGAACAATGGCGTGAGTTCAAACGTGCCAATGCTCATGAGGAGATGGATGCCGGTTTTGATATGGGTGGCATTGGCGGAGGTTTTGACGACGGTGATGACGGAGGCTTTTAAGGATCTGAACCTTTAATGATATATTTTGCAAATTTATTTCATGATTTTTGTTAAATAAAAATGTATGTACAAAAATAAAGATTAACAAAGTTATTTTTTTTGTGCGTCTCGGAATGTATCTGGAATCTCTCCCAACGTATATTCCTTTAATGAGTAATTAATTTGTACCAAAAAATGGAATTACCCCAGACTTTTGAAAAGGCCTTGATCAATCTCATTCATCCAGGGAGAATAAACAAAATTATGGGCTGAAAAGAACAAAAAATTGGAAAATTACGTGCGTGCTGCCCACTTGTCTCGTTTATCTAGTTCATGCCCTGGAGAACATTATCATTTATTGTGGTTAGGCTAAAATTATAAGGGCAAATGAAGTGGTTCAAATTTCCCACCAAAAACAGTATGCTGACACTAAAGGCTTTAAATAAAGCCTTTAGCTGGCACTATACCATGGAGGAAAAAAGTGGGGACAAACAATCATTTAAATGCATGGTACTCATTGCAACACATTTAAGTACTCCCTGGTTGCAGTTTTTATAGATTTCGTAAGGTACTTGCCTTACTTGTCTAAGCATAAAAGCTTAGATTTGACTACTTTTTCTTACTTCTTTGCCGTTTTTTCTACTTTTTAAAAACTTTTTCCTGGTTTTACCTACTTTCTCTTCCTTTCTCTAGTCATGAGTTTGCTTGCTTGTTTGTAAGTGTAGTAGGGAGAATGCAAAATAGCAAAATAGTTTGCCTCATAGAGTTAAAACAGTAGCTCTGCCAACCAAATCACCTCAGTAGGACATTCAAAAAACTAACCTCTGGACAAAAGATGCCAAGAGTTTTGAGCTTTGTTTTTCTGCACGTAATTGCCAGAAATCCCAAGAAACCAGGTTCGGGGTGAATGATTTCACCTTTTATCAAGTTGATGGCTGCTTGCTCTGTCTACAGTTCATACCATTTCAGAATGGGCCACGAACCCATCTAATAAAAAGCACTTCTTCTAACGAAAGTTCTTTGTTCAGCAAAAAAGTTCTTAGTTGTTTCAGCCAACAGACAAAGTTCAATCAATTTGGGTTGGTCTTATCGATTTGACAAAAGTAGAGTTTTGTGTCAAGCACATCTTTGGTAATTAAAAAGACGCAATTTGTCTTATATGAAGATGGACGTGCAGGGTGGTCCAAGTGAATGTGCACTGAACTTTATGTCATCCTCATAGATAAAAGATAGTAATCAAATGCATATTGTGCATACTCATCAAAGTTTGAAACCCGCCTTATACATTGGAATTGTTGCTCAAAAGGCAAATTCCTTGCTTGGCCAAATAAAAAGGTTCCCATACAACTCCCACAACAGTGATCTCCCCCTGTAGGTTTGCACCAGGTGATCTCCGCCAAGGTAAACTCCCCCAGCACTTATCTCCACCAAGGTTAACTCCACCAACAATCAACTCCGCCAACATTGAACTCCGCCA